>JAODKM010000002.1:17890573-17903694 GCA_026780845.1 Petrocephalus sullivani | reverse complement strand
GCTAAGAGCACACCCATGCGATGCTGACTGGCTAAGAGCACACCCATGCGATGCTGACTGGCTAAGAGCACACCCATACGATGCTGACTGGCTAAGAGCACACCCATACGATGCTGACTGGCTAAGAGCACACCCATACGATGCTGAACATGGTCTCGACTTACCGCCGATTTAATGCCGGTCTCTCCGGTGCAGTAGCTCTGCTTCACCAGTGAGTGGCAGCACTTGTAGCCCCAGCAGCCATCTTTCCAGTAGGACCCCCAGATGCACTGTCCAATGGCAAACAGGCACCATGTGACTTTCACCTTCTCAACAGCTCATTCAGACTCTAAAACAGCCACTTGTCCATACAGGTAACACACTTAAGAGAAACGACACACACACGACTTGCTCGTCTCATCAGGATGTAACCTGCACCTGGTTAGAATAAATGCACAGTTATATTAGTGTAGTCAGAGGCAGTGACTCCAGACTCATCACAAGCTCCTTTCTCCCATCATCTAATTTTATACAAACTGAGGACAGTGCAGCAGCTTTGTTGCAGCCGGGGAGCGAGCTGTACTGCCCCCGGCAGGCGGGTCCGTGACACTCACGGCGTGGTTGTTTAAGAGGACGTCCTCCTCATATTTGGAGCGCGCCACAGCCTTCTCCAGACCCTTCAGCACGGCACCATGCCGAGAATACTCCACGTACTCCTCCGTTTGGGCCAGGAGGAGCTCCTGGGGAGGGGCGTCCAGGTGTTCCTCACCCCCATACTGTTACCAGATAAAAAGCAGGTTAAATACCCAGAAGACAAAGAAATGTGAAATAAGCTTAATAAAGCGGAGAGGGAATACCTTCTCGAGAATGCCCTCTTTCTGCTGCTGCTTGAAATCCTCCTTCTTCACTTTGAAGGACTGGTGCAGCAGCTCCAGTTTGGTGGGATCAGCCTGCAGGTGGACGTCCGAGCCCCTCTCGTAGGCCTCCCAGGCAAACACTGGCAAGCAGAGCAGAAGCTAAGCCACCCTCCTCCCCCACTTGGCCCCCTCGAATGCACACCCCGTGAGATGTGCTCGCTCCTTCCACGCCGTGATCACACACACATAACTCAGCTTAACACCCCAAACCACAGGGCGTGGGACCTGAATGCTGGTACCCTGACCGTTTCTGGCAGACGACACAGACATGTCCCTCGACATCCCGTTAATTCACAGGTCCCCGGTCACTCACACTGCGTCTGGGCCATGGTGATGGTGTCCCCAGTATACCGCACAAAGTTGTCCCCAGCGTAGCCAACCCTATGGGGGGTGGAAACAGACAGCAGATTGTATTGGAACCCACTCTAAAGATGCTACCAATCCAAGAACGTGGAAAGAAAAGTGGAGGGAACATACTCTTCTGGGTTCTTGCCAGTGTTGGAATATGGGTTCTCCCTCATGGCTCGAGTCTTTGGATCGTAGTAGGCCGAGTTGGGATCCAGATTCCTGAGGTACTACAATAGTAAAGTGCAGAAACTCAGAACAAATACCGCAAGTTCTGTACAGAGAATAAACAGCAGCATCCTTCCACAGATACAGAAGGGGACTCTCTCATACAGCGATGCTCTTCTCCGACTGTGCCTGGGAGACGGTCGCCTCACCTTGGCTGTATCTTCTCTGATGCGCAGGTTCCTCACGGTGATGCGCCGTTTGGAGTCGAAGTTCTGCCCGGGCATGTCGATATCGTCTGCGTACTTGTCCTCGTCCTCATCCTCGCTGTTGTGCTCTCGCTCCTGGGGAGGCCAGATGCTTTGCATTGATATAACAGATTCCAAAGTACCTTAATATCAGCACACAGAAAGTCATCCAGGGACGCAGTACAGCAGATTCATCTTTCATGTTTCTTGGCGGTAGCAATGAACACATCACATTTAATGTAGTCACAACTTATACAGGGAATCAATGACATTTCACCAACTTAGAAATGTGCAGAATGGTATGAAAAATAGGAATATCCAAAAGTTATAACTGCTGGAGTATAGCGGTCAAATCCTTAACAAAATGACATTTTCTAAACCCTTTAAAATGACATCTTAACTTTGTATATTTCAGCTTTTAGCACGTTAAGCCCGACAGCGCAGATTCGACAGCAGCAGCAGCTCCAGCTATGAAGAACGGCCCTTCTCCAACATCTGTCCAACATCCAGCGACTGACACCTGCTTTCACTTTAGTCATTCAATCCAGGGCGAGGCACAAACGAGTGCTCTCCATTTAAGCGCAAACGAATGCTCTCCATTTAAGCGCAAACGAATGCTCTCCATTTAAGCGCAAACGAATGCTCTCCATTTAAGCACAAACTAATGCTCTCCATTTAAGCAGTCTTACTTGAGAACCATGTTCATCTTCATCCCACTGCTTCCTGGATGAGGCCTAGAGAAAGAAACAAAGATGAAATTGACAAAATGAAACCAAGGCCTGGCAGCAGATGACAAAAACTTAGTGATAAGCATCTGCCAGAAAGATGAACTGTAAACAACTACAGGGAGTCCTCGGGTTACAAGGTTCTCAACATACGACGTTTCGAGTTTACGACGCCAACTCCCATAAAAACTATTTCAGCTTACGCCGATAGCTTTGTACTTACGGACTACGTGGGCAAACTAGCTTGGTTGCATGTGGCAACTTCTTTTACCCCCCCCCCCCCCCAGGGGGACATTGTACGTCACGTTATATTAACCTGGGGATAGGGTTCATGAGAGACTGAGTGTTGTCCTGTGTAAAGAAGTACGCTCATTAAAACAAAAAATATGAACCTTGCTTGCAGCCGACCCTGGTCTTCAGTAAATCCCTCTCATGACAGGTGGTCATTACATTTCAGTGTGATGTGGCACGATTTTGTCATTTAATTGTGTATAATGCAAACCCTTCTAATAGTTTTTCTGGATGGTGGTTAAATAAGATGCAAAGCAATGGAATGATGGATTTGCTTTACATTATGTCATGTTCTCTTCGCAACAATGAAAAGCAATGCCTGTTATACACTGCATTTCCGCACGGCACGGTTTCTGCGTACTGCGCACTGTAAAACAATACGTCCCGTCGATTGTTTTTCCCTATATGCCGAAGTCGTTTTTGCATTTCAAGGTGGCACGAATTCCACTCCATAGTTTTTATGTTCTAAATTATGATTTTACAGCTGTGTTAGAATAGGTAAGCGACTTAGGCTAGGGTGTTTCGACACCAAAATTCGGGTTACATTACTGTCGCAGGAACGGAACTGTGTCGTAAAATGAGGACTCCCCATATAGTCAATTCACATTTTTTGCAGAAGAGAAAGTAACTATAAATGTACAGTCCTGTACTTCCAGCTATTTAAATGCAATTTTGCCTTTCATGTAAGGGTGTAATGATACCGTATGCCCATGGTTCGGTATGTATTGCAGTCTGGTATGCCATCTGCTGCTGTATAATCGCATTTAAATTCTATCCCTTGAAAATAAGACGGCCCTATGTATTATTTTGGGAAAAAAATTGCACCAATACGTATAGGAGAATGACAGGCATACCGAGTGGTTCGGCAATATACTGTGTACTGTGACACCCCTACCGGGTAAGTAATGTGGAAGAGAGATTCCAAAAGGGAATGGTGCATACTGGCCAGAGCATGTGAGCGGTGAGAATTTCCGCTCCTCGCTCACAAGGCTGTTGGCTCCGCCCGCTCGTCCGGTCTAAACCTCACTAAGCCACTTTGCTCAATACCGCTCCCCGCACCACTAAGGTTCCTCCCGGCTCCAGTAAAAACGCTCCATGCTCGCTCCAGGGGCGTTGCTTGAGGTAAAGCTTGAGGTAAAGCTTGACTGGGGCCGAGCCCCCCCGATCAAAAAATGTACAGATATGTTCATGAAATAGGGCTGAATGATTTTAAGAAACAATCTAATTGTGATTTATCTGACAGTTATTGCAATTTGATTTGTGTTTTTTTGCTCAGTTCAGTATTTACTATGTGTGTATAAAAAAGTAACTGAGCACAACCATACTCTGAAATCTGAACTGCGCTATACATTAATCCATAAGTAAGACATATATTAATTGAATCCAAAATGTATTTATTCTAAGAAAAATTATATAGCGCATACACCTAATAAACAATAGAACAATTCTCTAGCAACCCGAACATGGTAAAGTGATTGCATTTTTACATGCACATTTTAAGTGCCGCATTTGCAAACAGAGTTTGGCCGCTTTTTTACCCTTAGTAATGTGTACACAAGGGTCAAATTAGCAGAGAACAATGACACATAAAATTACTAAACTACTAAAAAAGCAGCGGAGCTAAACATTAACCCCCTGCGCTGTCCATAATGTCTGTACAGAACTGAAAGTAATAAAAAGTCTGATTTTGATGTAACTCACTAGCGATGTAAGAACTACATGAGCATAACATACCATGTTAGATTTCCAACATCACCCAGCTACATACTACAGCCATTTTTCAAATTCAGTACAAAATGTCCCGCCTCACGCTGTGCTTTTATTCAGCACCGGTACCAGTTTCTACGCCAGTGGAAAACCAACACAAAAGAAGTACCAAACTTTTAGTATTTCATTGAGGTACCAAAAGTGCGGTACTTGCTACGGTGGAGAAGTGCCCTTGGTGTAAGTATTGATCATTTGGCCCCGCATCAGGCTCGTGGTATGAGCGGTATCAGAGCGAAATT
This sequence comes from Petrocephalus sullivani, assembly GCA_026780845.1. Classification (NCBI taxonomy): domain Eukaryota; kingdom Metazoa; phylum Chordata; class Actinopteri; order Osteoglossiformes; family Mormyridae; genus Petrocephalus; species Petrocephalus sullivani. The sequence continues at coordinate 17,899,018 of JAODKM010000002.1, read as the reverse complement.
GGAGCGAGACAGAGTGACTGCTCCAGCCTTAATAAAAAAAAAAAAGCGCTCCGCGCTCTGACCAAATTGCGCCCGCTCCGCTCCTCACTCACATGCTCTGGTACTGGCATTGCAGTCACTGTTTTAGGCCTCAGGCAAGATGAGTGTGTATGTTTATGTTATGTGCTGACCCTGAAACAGGAAGCTGAAACTACCCGTTTGTGAAGATAATCGGAGCCTCCTTTGCTTTGCTGAGAGCTCAGTGTTGCAGAGGAAGATAATCTTGTGTAGTCTGATGTGTGCTTTGTTTAATCTGATTTGCTGAATTGAATGGGTTGTATTAAAGGGAAATATGTGAAGGACTAGCCAGGGTGGAATGCGACTGATGGTGACTAGCCGTCTGTCCCTGGGCCTAGAGGACCGCGGAGGTGCATGAGATCACCACCTCCAAGGCCATCACGCTTTTCACCTTAACCAGTGGGGTAGAAGATTTCCCTTTAGGGGAGTTCCAGAAATGTATAAGAATCAAGCCGTTCCTTTGTTTGGGGGTTCACCTCTTAGGAACAGGAATACTCTGTTCCTGAGAAGTCAACCCCGGGCGCGCCCTGCTTTAATAAAGACATTTTGGTAAATTTGCTTCATACCTGGTGCAGAACAGAATCGATGAGGCTTTTTACTTCCACATTTCGAAAAACAAATAATTGTTTAATTAAATGGTATTTTTTTCTTGAATATAAGAATATAGACACCTTACCGTTACCATGGCCAACACCGCGATACATACCGAACCGTGAGCAGACGGTATTGTTACCGTCACCCCTACTCTCACATATTTCCCGGCACTTCAAATTCAAATGGAAGAGCAGAATGCAAAAAGGGGACCCCGACACTCACCGCCTGATCCATCAGCTTCCCGGAAGCCAACTCCTCCTGTAGTTTCTGCGCCTTCAGAGTGCGTTTTGCCTGCGAGAGCACATGGGCTGTGTAACTGGACCACGAATCGCTGCAGCTGTGCAATCGAGTTCACATGGAAGGCACAGCCAGTAGGACAAAGGCCGGCAGCGCCAGAATAATAAGAGTGTTAACAGCGGGCACCCACCAGGTCCACCTTGGCGTACTCCTCCACGATACGCATGTGCTCCTCGGGGTCATAGCCGTTCCATCGGTCCCTCTTCCCGTCGTAGTCCAGCAGAAGCTGGACCTGTTTGTGCTCATCGGCGGCGATTTCCGTGCCTGTAAACTTCGCCCCGACCTTCCTCGGCCGCTTGGAGTGAAGAACAGGGAAGCAAATAAGCATTTCAGAGCCACTCCTTTCGCCATTTAGGTCACGCGCTTATATAGTCACACAAAGCAGCTTCAGACAGGATTCATCACCAGAATCATTTCAAAGAAAGCTCAATCTTCTGACTCATCCTGCGTCTTTGTTGTCTATAAGAAGCAGAAACGGTTTATGCTAATGCAAACATATGTCTCCTCACCTCCAGACAATCCTTCTTTTTGTGGGTCAGGGCCCCGCAGTTTTCGCAGGCCCCTTTCCGGTACTTTGTGTTGACAGCCTTCTGTTCCAGGAAGACAAACACAGCTTTCAGAATGCAGGCGGGCTCCCGCCTCACGCCGTAGAGCCGCGCCCCACCAGAAGGAGACAGAAGGAAGGCAGCGGGATGTAAGGGGACGCACCTCGATCACGCCCCTCTTGTACCAATCGCCGATGGCGCTGAATTGTGTCTGCTTGTCATCCTGGGGCCTCTGATGCTTCAAGGTCGGTCTCTTTGAGGGGTCGATGTACCAGGGTACGGATGAGATGTACTGAGGGATGTGGGGGTTGATGTCTCTGAGGATGGAAAGTGGAGAGGTTAAGAACTGGGGCTGCAGGTCCAGAAGCCGAGAGGAATGTGAAGCGGAGCAAATGGTGGTCTATTTAGGGCGAGCTGCCCCCCGCAGCTACACCCTGAGACGTCAGATGTCAAAGAGGAACAATTCTGTCATATGCTTTTTTAATCTCTGCATATGTGCTCTGTTTGGGGATAAGGTATTCTCTCGAAGAGTGGTCTATGAGTGCACTGACATGTTCGAGAATGGCCATACTGTTGTGAGTTGGTACAATGCTGGGAAAATTGTATCATTGTATTGCAAAAGAAGGTGACTATGTAGAAAAGTGATGCATTTTCTGCTGTAATTTCAGCAGTCTTTGTTTACTTCAGTGTGGGTGTTAAGGGGTTTCCACAAGTTCTTGGCACAAATCGGCTACCTCGCTCTTATTTATTGATCTAACCCAACCCCAACCAGCTCTACAGGGTTTAGGTCAGAGGCAATGTGGGGGCCGGGTAATCTGCTGCAACACTCCATCTATTTCCTTATAATAATTATACGTACTAGATAACCTAAGGTGTACTTCAGGTTGCTATTTTGTTGAAAAACAAATGATTTTCAGTAGGTGCGTCCAAAAAATTTGAAGATTAATCATACATTACTTAAGACGACCCTAGTACTGCTCTGGCTCCATTGCAGAAGTCCACTGGCAGCCACAGTCAGAGGATCCAGGATCCAGCATCCAGCATCCAGCGCATGCCCCCCCCCGCCCCCTTACTTACTTCCCCTCTTCATCCACCTCAGCTGGAGCATTTCCCAGTTTCCTTTGCTCTTCAAGTTCCTTCTTCTTCCTCCAATCCTCCCTGGTCATCTTCTTGGGTTCCTCCAGTCCTATTAACCCCTCCGAACCCTGAGTTGTTCCACCACCTATGCCTTCCTGCATGGCTCCCAAAGATCACTGAAATAACAAGAGATTTATTATAACGGACTGAATGCATTTTATATTAAACAGCATCTTAAACGTACCATTCTCAAACATCGCCAATAAAGCACTATACACATAATATAACTATATATTACAATCATGTAATAATCGTATTTCTAAGTATGTACAATTGTAAGAAGACATCTGAACTTTAAGAGGTGCTCCAGTCCATTTTGCAGCTTTTGGCTAGCATAATACCACCAGGTAACTGCTGAACAGACAAACCAGCCACATCTTCGTATCGTGGCAATCACGATTACTGAACGAGTAAACACTAGAAAGCAAAGTTTAACTCTTAGTTGTTAATATTCCATTAAATAACACTTGCCTAGTCGCAAAACGTAAAAGAAACAAGACTGTATATATAAAGCTGGTATTAAGTCCTTCCCGTCCGACGTGTTTACAACCGCATCAGAACGCCGCCATTTTACTATAAAGCCATGTGACCACGTCATATGACGTCAAAACGTTCGGATGGGTTGTGGCGCATGCGCGCTAGACCACGCCATCGAAGTGTTGTTTGTATGTAATAGGTTTCATAGTTACTGAAGGGCGAAATTACATATAAGTGTTAATGATAAGCCAGACAATTTACTGAGCAATGAAGTGCTTGAATAATCACATGAAGATTAAGTGTGTGGTGAACAGCATAACTTCAATGTCCAAATGAAGTCTAATTATGAATCGACGATGTCGAAATTCGAATTGCAGTAATCTTTTGCTACATACAGCAAAGCTCACGGAATGTGTGATAGAGCTTTTTGTGTTGATCGTGTCATTCCGTAACTACACTGGTCTGTTAAATAGTGTAAACTGGTTTTGTTCCAAGAGTGCAATTATGAATGCATTTAATTCAACGGTATTGAAAGGTAGTCTTTTGATGAATATTTTTTCATTTGATTCACTAGATGGCGGTATAATCTTTCTCGTGGGTGTATGTTTCAGTGCTGCACTGGCCCTGTATTCTTTTCTGAATGTTTGCACATATTTTTCGTGCATTTACTTACATTCTGTATCTGAATGAAGACTACAGTAGTATTGCCCCTCCAGGATATTAAGTCGACTCTCCACTTGCTTTACCGAGGACCAACATCATAGGTTCAGAGATGTCCAGGTCTCTGCTTACGGTGTCACCATAAAAAAAGGCAAACTTTGATTTTAAACGCCTTGCTTATCGTAAATATTTCATGCATTATACCTACATATTTGATCTATTTGGTACTGATGGGCAAGTGAAGCTTCATAAACCATTTTCAGTATTTTTGACCACACTAGATGGCGGTCTTGGTTTGCTTTGGGGCATGCATTGAGCCCTTTTTTGAATAGGTAGTACCATCTAACGTGTCTGAAAATACAGCAAATGGGTCCCGAGGCTCAATTTGGCCATCATTGCCATTTGGGTGTTTCCACAACACCCAAATGACTTTTCTGCTGCCTAGTGGGTGACTGATTTAAATCAGATGGCTATAAACACCATGCCTTACTCTGATTAATTCATATCAAGGCAATCTTTCACATGATCTTTCTTTGACCTCCATTGCTTTTACGAAGAACAAAATATGCCCCCTGCTGGCCGAACAGGATTATATCGAATGACCAAATATAGACTGACGGATCCAGCACCTTTCTGGTTCTTTAACCAGTTGCAACCCAGATTCTTTAGACCAGCTGACCCATGTCTCTCTTCTGCGTCCCCTAGTAATTTGACAATGTCATTTCACACCGTGCAATGCCACTCCTGGACAGAGGACTTAATGTTCTGTCTAATGATATTACTACTCGATTATGATATTCGAGGCATGAGGGTATCATTGAGGATAAGCTCGGACAGGGTCATGTGTCATTCTGGATTTGGGGGGGCAGGTGGGGGGGCAGAGGCTCTTTTTCATAATCCACTCACCTCAAATTAAGCCCCTCTAGGGTGCCGAACATGCTTTCCCTCTGACTCTTCTGAGGTCGGGGCCTGATTAGTACACTATAGCTGCGGCAAAGAGAGAGAGTCACAGCACAGTGGTTCTGTGGGCAGGGCTTGTGCAGAGCATGCATCATAAAGAGTGGGCTGCTAGTGCCGCGTGATCTCCCTCTTGTGCCAGCCTGGGGGGGAGGGGGGGTGTAGGGGGTATCACTGTTGCTCCAGGCAGTTTTTTTGAGCCTGCCGAGTCAAACTGGCCGCACTCGGCCATCCCCATGTTCGAGTCGTCGGCGCGTTGTCCGACAGCTGGGAGGCTGCCCGGCAAATACCGACCGCGTTGCACGTTACTGTGGGGGCGAGTCAGCGGGCTGCACCTCGAACGACGCGGGGACTGCTGCGCCTGACGGGCTCCAGCCTCCCCCAGCATCGCATGTCACAGGAGGAGCATGAAACAAACTCCGAATTCCCCCTTGAAACCCAACCGGCTCTTAAATTTGAAGCAAATTAAGCATGTGAGATGTGGGTAGGGAACTCTGCGTCACACAGATATTACATACAAATGCTGCTCCCGGATTCACGTCAAGCAGGTGAGAGTCTGGAGCGTTAGGTCTGCCATTCCGAGGCTGATTCACAGACGTGTCTGTCGGTGTGCTACCCATTCCTCCCCTTCAGCCCACGCCTGGCACCGGAGCACAATCTCTCTCTGATGATACTGGGGAGGGGGGGGCTATATTTACTGTGCCCTGTGACTGCTGGCCCCAGGTGTCACATTTCAGAGGCATGCTCCCTCGCAGCTCTATCAGCACCTGCTGCTAAGTATAACTCCCTCCCTGACTGGGCGGCATCAGGGCTCTGCCGGGGCTCTGTCTCCAGACCGCAGCGGGAAAAAAATACCGGCCAGACCCGTCCTGTCCATAACGCTGGTAGTTTAAGGGTGGGTGGGCCTGCTCTTCTTTTTTTTTTATTTCTCCTTTTCAAAGCGGTGAGCCGAGTTTGGACTGCACCGGTACAGTGCCGCATAGCTGGATGGACCGCGGATCCTTGCTGAGCTCATCTGCACGGCTGGGTCACGGCACCCCTGAGGTTCAGTCCCCAACCTGAAGGTACAGTATGGAAAGTCCTCTCGGCCAGATCGCTGTGACGGGGCAACATGCTTCCGTTAGGGTCAGATTCATAGTCATTCATCAGTCATTCCTCACCCTTAAGCTACTGTCTTTTCAAACTTAAATGTAGTTTTGTATTCAAAATAGTTTACAAGACAGCTTCTGTATTAAAAAACACAATGACTGTTTTAAAGAGTAATGGTTTAACCTGGACATATGGAACACTTCACTGAATACATAGGATCTCATTTGAAGTCAACTGATATCTAATGATATCAATACAAACTTTTAGTGCTCTCATTAGAAAATGGGGGATGTAAGATTGCTGGTAGACTGAAAGCTCCAGTGAATGGTGTTTGTTACTATTATTTGCTGAATTGTTGCGACATATGTCAATTGATTTTTTACAGGAAGTGTCATTCAATTGACAGTTAACTGAGCACCATCTGTTAATCTACTTTTATCAGATATTAGAAGTTATTCCTGCAGGACAGTGAATATAACATACCAGTATTGCATGTGTGTTGATCTGAAACATGAGAATGGTTTGATGTAGCTAAATTAGCTGTGATGTTTCATGAAGGTACTGATGCAGGCTTACATATTTAACAATGTAGTCTTATAGGGTAGTGTGACAGGGGCAGTGGAGTCTCCCTGCATTCAGTGTGTCATTCTTGGTTTCCTATTAAGCTTCTCCACCACTTGGATGTGAGGTAGAGTCCGTTGGCCTTGGAGCCTGGTTTGGGAGGAGATGGAGAGGTGGTCAGCTGAGGAGGACCGCTTCCATCACAGCATGCCCCGTGGCTTTGGCGTACGCAACAATGACGGCCCGAATCATGTGGAAATCTTTGACATCATGAACATCCACAGCCACCACCGTGCCATCTCCGAGACAACCTGTCTGTGCGACATATTTGGAGATGACTGCGAGTCGCCAACTCTGTCCTGCAGCCCAGCCTCAGATTTCCTAACTATGAAGGAGGTAGATGATTTGACACTAGCAGATGACTCCAATAATGAATCGTCAGGTTCTTACCACACAGCCGTATGTTCTGAGCAGTTGAGTGATTCTAGTGATACTTTTGAAGATTCTACAGAGACTCATGCGCCTAGTCCAGAAAGTATAGATGCTTGCTCTCTGATTCCTACTGGCCTTGAGCCCAGCAGTGTTCAATCTATAGGCATTTCATCCACATTAGAACACATCGATGTGCCTCTTCAGTCCAAGGGTGCCACTGTCCGAACAGACACTAAAGTAATCAGCCACTCAATCCCTGGAAATACTGATACATTAAATTCCAGGAATTCCGCTTTCTCATCTGATGGGAAAAACACCACAACTATACTTGAAAAAAGGGCATTTAATCATTCACCTAATCCTGAATGTCCTACTCCTTCACCCAGACCCCAGACAACAGCACCAACACCAACACCCAGGAACACACCCCCATCATTGACACCCCAGATTACACCCCCATCATCTACACCCACAAACACATCCCCAATACCTACACCAAGGATAATTTCCCCATCACTGACACCTCCGATTACTTCCCCATCATCTACACCCACAGACACTTCTCCAATACCTACACCCAGGAATACAACCCCATCAGTGAGACCCCAGATTACATCCCCAACATCTACACCCACAACTACATCCCCAATACCTACACCCAGAAATACATCCCCATCACTGAAACCCCAGATCACAACCCCAATACCTACACCCAGAAATACACCCCCATCACTGAAACCCCAGATCACAACCCCAATACCTACACCAAGGAATACATACTCCTCACTGAGACCCCAGACCACATCCCCTATCCTTACACCCAGGAATACGTACCCATCACTGAGACCCCAGATTATATCCCCATCACTTACACATGCAAACACATCCCCAGTACCTAGACTCAGGGATACATCTCCATCACTAAGAACCCATATTTCATCCCCATCATCTACACCTACAAGTACATCCCCATCACTAAGATCCCAGACCACATCCCCAATACTGTCACCCAAGAATACACCCCCATCACCTACACCCAAAAACACATCAGCATCACCCAACCTTCAGACTACATCCCTAATCTCATCACCTAGACCTAGCAATGCATCCACATCACCTAAACTCCAGACTACATCCCCATCACTGTCACCCAAGAATACACCCCCGTCACCTACACCCACAAACACATCTGCATCACCCAACCTTCAGACTACATCCCTAATCCCATCACCTACACCCAGGAATACATCCCCGTCACCCAAACTCCAGACTACATCCCCATCACTGTCATCCAAGAATTCACCCCCATCACCTACACCCAAAAACACATCAGCATCACCCCAACTTCAGACTACATCCCTAATCCCATCACCTACACCTAGGAATGCATCCACACCACCCAAACTCCAGACTACATCCCCATCACTGTCACCCAAGAATACACCCCCATCACCTACACCCACAAACACATCTGCATTACCCAACCTTCAGACTACATCCCTAATCCCATCACCTACACCCAGGAAAACATCCCTATCACCCAAACTCCAGACTACATCCCAATCACTGTCACCCAAGAATACACCCCCATCACCTACACCCACAAACACATCTGCATTACCCAACCTTCAGACTACAT
>JAODKM010000002.1:17877313-17890473 GCA_026780845.1 Petrocephalus sullivani | reverse complement strand
CCCTAATCCCATCACCTACAACCAGGAAAACATCCCTATCACCCAAACTCCAGACTACATCCCAATCACTGTCACCGAAGAATACACCCCCATCACCTATACCCACAAACACATCAGCATCACTCAAACTTCAGACTACTTCCCTAATCCCATCACATAGACCCTGGAGTGTATCGCCGGTATTGAAGTCCCAGTCAGCTTCTCAGGTACTCACTTCTGGGATTACATTAACCTCAGCAAAACCCCAGACAACACCCCCTTCACCCACACCCAGTACAGAATCTCCATCACTGAAATCCCAGGCTATTTGTCTATCATCCAATTTTGGGACAACATCAACCTCACCCAAACCCCACACTGCAGCTTTCTCACCCAAGCCTGATCCTAGGACTACAGGCCTCTCAGCAGAATTAGGGGATGAGAGTAATGGAACCAACGGAACCAACCTCTGGCCTGAACCCAAAAAGACTAATACCTTGTCCAAACCCAGAAGCCCTTCCTTGCCACCCAAGACAGACTTCTCGCCTGAATGCAAAGTTTTAGACTCAGCCCAGGAAGACACTCCCTTGTTTAAACGGAACAAATGTAATAATTCATATTCTCCAAAACGTTTGGGACTGAACTTCTCACATAAACCTTGCAATACCGACAGAGATTCACCAGCTGTGGGCCTGGAAATTAACAACAAACAAAAGAGCTTCTGTTCCCCAGAGTCACATTCCACCTCGGACACAGTCCTCAACGAAGCATTTCCAAACAGAGAGAGCAGACTGAAGAGGCACAGCAGCCCTCCTACATTTGGGGCAGCTGTGAGCCCAAAATCTTCATCCAGTGGAAGTCCCTGCACTGTAGAGCACAACACCTACCCCTGCAGGGACAGGGGGGGTGAGGTGGGAGAGAGAAACACAGCCAAGAATCAGTGGGTCGAGGAGGGGGAGGGTAAGTTGGGAGAGAACGGTTACAGAGAGGAACAGGTTGAGCTGTCATTCATTGCCAAGAATAGAAAAGTCTCTGTAAGCCACAGCCCCCCCGCTACATACAGACGGCCACAGACGAGAATGCCAGCTCGCTGTTATTCAGAGTGTCTCCTCGCAACCCGGCAGCAGCAGCACCAGAACTCTTTCGGACCTCAGCGCTCACAGCACGATCACCCCAGCGGTGCTAGGAAACCTCAAGTACTGCCAAAGACCCCCGACAGCAGTACCAGCAACACTACCCCAGACTGTGCCAGCGGCAGCTCCAGTATGGGTAGTGAGTTGGATGAGACGGACAACGAGGTGAAGTGGTTCACAGACTTAGCCTTCAAGAGCCTGTCCAGCCCTCAGGTGGACTATCTGGATGTGTACAACTCCAGTCACAGGTCCTCCACCAACATGTCACAGCCATCTACTGAAGACAGCACTGGCGCGAATGCCTGGTCAGCCTACGCAGATCTACGTGGTTCCGGGCGTCACGAAAACGACGAGGCACTACGCCAGCCGCCCGCAGCTCTCCCCTCAGATGGCCTCAAGAGAGCCAAGCGCTTTGAGATGGGCAGCTTTGAATGCGTGGATGTGGCCCTGGAGACTGGGGGCGAGGCATGCAGGGGCAAAAGGACCGTTCCGAAGCGGCAGATCCAGCTCAAGAAGCGTGACACATGTGAACCTCCTGCCCATGAGAACAGTGGGGTTACCACTGAGGCCTCGTCCACGCACAAAAGACACTCAAAAGACGTCTTTCTACGCCAGCATAGCACACCAGCTGCCATTCAGGAGGAGTCTTACACAAGCAATTCAGACTCAGGGGACCAGAAGCAGAAGCTGCAGAAGTCCATCTCCTTGGACGAGACATCTGGCAAGACCAAGATGGCTACTTGTTTCATCAAGAATGTCCTCTCTAAGAAGATGCAGCAGGAACACAAACATACAAGCCAGCAGGTACCATTCCAGAATAGAGACATCAGCCCATCCGAACCTATGAGTGAAACCGCTGAAACCTCTCAATCTTCTACTAAACAGAGTACCAAAACAGAGGTGTCTAGCCTGAGCTCGGAACTGCCCTCAGAATGCAGCCTGTCCTCAGAAGACCTACCAGGCAACCTTAGCAAACAACCTGAAGTCTACAATTCCAACCCCCAGCAGAGGCAGTCCCGTAAAAGCAATCATAATCCACTCCAGAGTGGCACCGCAGGATCCGATTTTCAGGAGAGAACGGGGATGAGGTCTGAACTGCTGATCCCATTCGAGAATAAGAAGGACGAGAAAGCAATTTCCAGGGAGGAAATAAAGCGGCTGACGGACGACCACCTGTGGGAGAAAAACTCTAGTGACTCAGCGAGTGCCATCAGCGGGAACACAAGCGAGACTGACACCCGACCCCCAAGCACGCAGAGCGGAATGACAAACAGAAGCAAGGACCGCCACGCCGGGCCAGAAAGCCATAAACCGCAGGCTGCCAGGAACATCTTCATGTCGAAAACACCAGAAATAGCCCTAAAATCAAGGATTGCTAGTGAAAAGAAGAAGACTTCCATCAAGGTTCCACGTCTCTCTCCCGGACCAGAAATAATGCCAAGCAGAATTCCTGACATTCATTCAGCAAAAGAAGTGGAAACACAAGAAGAGAAGATTGAAAACCGGACTGTGAACGAAGTAGGTGGCAATATAGATGTAGATCCTGGAGTAAACAAAAGTAAAGGTCCCATGCACAAAGTAAAAGATGTGAGAAAGATGGTAAAAAACACCTACAGCTTGTCATTTAAGTCAACTGCTGTAACTGCAGAAGACGGCATTCCCACAGCACAGGAGGAGAAGCTGACTGCATCTCCTCCTCCTATGCAGATTGAATTCAAGGCTATCAGCAGGAAGGAGGAGAAGGCACCGGGTAGCTCTCCCGTGGAGGCGCAAAAAGGCGACAAAGCGGAAGGGCCGTTGTCGCAGACCATTCAGGAAAAAGCCCGAGAGACAGCCTCGATTCACATTACACCCAGGAACGTCGCCACAGAGAATGTGGCCACCTCCGAGTTACATGAGGTGACACCTGATGCAGGGTCTGGTAAAGTTAACCCCCATGGTGTATCAGAATCAAACTGGCAAGCAGAGAAGAAACAGAAGGATAGTGAGCGAGCCCCTAAGCCAAGCAGTACGGCCAAGCTGCCCTACAAGGACAGGGAGATATCCACCCTCATTCTTCTACAAGATGGGCAAACGAATGACAGCAACGACCCAACAGCCCCACCTCCCCTGAGTTTAACAACCACCAGTAGCAGCCGTTCCGTCTCCATGCTACTGAAAGAGAACTGCTTCCAAGCTGACATCGGGCTTTGTGATGCTCCAGATGGTAGTCAATTTTCCACACCTAAGCATGTCAACAGGTTGGAGGTACCTCTACCAAGCCGCCCAGTAGAAGATATTGGTCTTGGTGGAATGAAAGAGGCAATTTTGGATCCCACACCGACACACACTAATATCGCTCCAAAACCAGCCCCACCACCGGAGACTGCAGGTGAAACCCACCACAAAGAACCTGTTACAATTAGAAAGACAGATATGGGGAAGACCAGCCGCAAATCCCCACTGAGAGAAGCACAAGCGGTAACAACCGTATCAGCAGTGTCTAGCTACACTCAGCAGCAGTCAGTGACAGAAGAGACCCACACCAGCAGCTACATTCAGGAGTCAACGGTGGTCGCAACATCCAGTAACACTGCTCAACCTGTAGTAACTGTAACATCCAGCTTTAAACAAAGCCCAGCACCCTCCAGCAGCCCACAGCAATCAAATACTGCAAGTACACATGAGCAGGTTATGTCAGTGGCATCCAGCATATCGAGAACGACGGCAACACCAACTACATCACAAGCACCAAGTTACATCAAAGAACCGGGATCAAGGGCCCCAGTGCGACATCAGCCATATGTTAACAAGTATCGCTTTTACACCTCAGATGATCCCCCAAGCTATGAAGACCGGGAGAGCTTCAGCCCCTTGCATTTACCGGACTTGCCACCCAGAAGGTTCCAGCGGTACCATTCTTCCTGCCAAGTACCCCCATGCTCCTGTGCTCAAGAGAGCCTCTTGAGCTCTGGGCAGCCCAGCCTTCAAACCCCGAACATAGCTCCTCCTGCACTGCCACTACTACGTGCCCAAGAGGTTTGCTACTCTCACGCTGTCCCCCCAGCCACCCAGCATGAGCCCAGGTCAGATGCCCAGCCGGTGAGTCTCCAGCCAGCATCACCACAAGTCACCCAGCCCAGGACCTCGCAGGTTCCAGCCCAGTTCCAGCCGCTTCAGCACCCGCCTGTAGTACCCGCTTATCCTGGCCCACTGATGCAGCCACGTTCCGAGGACAGCCGCCAGCCCCTGCCAGGACCGAGGATGGACAGGCAAATGCTTCACCCCCGTCCACCCCAGCCAACACAGCTTGTCGAAGGGAGTCCCTACGGCAGTCACACCCACTCGCCTACCTCACTGGAGTCAAGACCCCCTTACTTGTGCAGTCCGCAGAGTTTCGCGGCTTCGTTCGGCCCAGAGTACGGCAGCGAGGGGCCTGGAGGCAGTGGAGTGCTTTACCCTGAGAGTGGAGGTAACCTTTTTGGACAGAGTCCCCGGCGTGTTCTGCTGGACCCTGAGACCGGGAAGTACTTCTATGTTGAGGTGCCAGTACAGCCCCTACGCAAGATGCTCTTTGACCCTGAGACCGGCCAATATGTGGAGGTGCTAATTCCGCAGTCGGGTCTGTACCCGCCGTCTGCTGTCCCCTACCCCTCTCTACACAGCCCTAGCTTGTATCCTCCACAGTACATGCCCTACTCGGTTTCACCTCACTCCCCTACCCAAGCACCCCGGCACCCAGAGGTCCCAGCAGCCCCAGCTCTCCACCAGACCAATACAGGTTTTGGGAGCCCAGGAACCCAGGGCCCAAAATCCGAGTCCCAGAACCACCAGCCTCTGGATCAGAGTTACTTGGAGAGCATGTACTATGTTCCCACGGGGATGACTGCTAGTCCGAATCCCACCCCTCCGGACTTCTATCACAAACTTCCCCCTCGTCCAAACTCTGGGGGTAAAAGGTCCTAAAATTTACATTGCAGTGTGCGAAACACGCAAAATACACGTGGAATATTATACTTGCAGTGACAATATCCTCAGCTTACATCGTGGTGAGTATTTTACCACTGTTCTCGCCAATGTCTTCCATTTGTACTATTTGTGAAATGGTACTAAGACAAAATTCAGTCACATGACTTATCATAACTACATAACTGCAAGCTATTAGAATGCAATGAGGACACCGTGGCTTCATCAACCGTACAGCTATTTGGGGTTCTGTTACGTTTCCTTTAAAAGTGTCCTTGGGAAACGTGGAAATCTCTGTGGTCAGAAGCAGAAAACCAGAACGACTACTGGGATGAATTTCTGTGCTCTGCTTAAACTCAGGGATCCACAAAAGCTGTACTCCGTACTGGGAACTCACATCTTTGTATGTTAACATAATAGTCTGTCTGTGTAGTTTGAATCAAATGGCTTGCTTAAAATAGAGAAACCTTCAGAGTTTATCATTCAGTTGTTTTTATTTTCTGTGGTGGTCAGACTATGATACAAGCTGCAGTCCATGACGGTTGGAAGGGCGTTAGAGAAGATGTTTGTCAATAACCCTCATCATTGCAAAACGGAGGAACACAAAATCACAATTCTCTCTATTCTGTGCATTCTTTGTGATGTGTGAACTGAGTTACACACTGGGTCGATACCTGCTAGAAATTGGTTCTACTTTCAGTTGTAACACAGTCATTAGTTAATTCTATAACATGACCTTATCCCATTACTGACCCCTAGCAGGGACACAGGAGAGCTGTGGGTAGCACTCACTCTCTGTTCTGCGCTTCCGGGTTCCCGGGGTGACCCCAGGTTCAGAAGCAGCTCTGCTGGTGGAGAGCGAGTTCGAGGGCTGCGGTCACTCTGAGACTCTCTCTCGATGCCATTACTCTGGCACGGCGGCCACCTTCCACCTCTTCTCAGCTTGTGACGTTTGTTTGATCGCTGGGCGCGGGTTTCAACAACGACTGCCGCCCATTACTGGCAAAAAGTTCAAAAAAGAGCAAAAATCTGACTGCAAATGGTGTATAACAATACAAAGTGACCAGTTAAATTTTGTACACAATAAAGATATTCGTCTTTACGGGGACTGAGTAAGTGTGATGGTCTTCTGTCCTTCCTCTGAAAATATGCTTTTCTGACACACCAGGTGAGAAATATTAAACACCAAAAATAACCACATTTATCATCTTAACATCATCCTTATCATCAAAACACAACATTTTCTTCCAGATACTCTCACATTTCTCAGGTCATTAGAACCACTTTAAACTACTTTTAATCCCCAGGCTGGCACAGGCACATGGCTCTGTGGAACGGGGTGATGCCTGGATCATTTTATAACGCCAGATTGTGCATTTGGAGGGGCGGACTGCATCAGGCTGAATGCCATGGGAAATCCCTGGAGAAGGTCTAGGAGTTCTGGCTGGATAAACGTCTGCAGAACGAGAACGAGTGCTCAGTCAGTTAAAAGGGCAAAATAGACTTTCATAGAAAGGCATTTTTCCTCACTTCCTCCATGGGATAAATAAAACACGCTGAAAATTATATCATATTTAATTTTGGCTCCATCAATTGAATTCCTTCTGCTGGGTGGAATTTAAGGTATAAGCTGTGTAGTCTTACAGTGCCTCCCAGTGGATATTGAAGGGTAGCACAAAGACGCCAGATGGTTGACGGGCCTTCCTGCATCAAAACACAAGGAAATATTCAAATACTCTAACTTGCAGTACTGAAAATTTACAAAAGGAAAAAAAGTGAACCGTAATCCTTTTAAATGGATATTCGCCAGCTGATGCCGTGGTAAACTGGACCAATACAGCAGACGCTTCGGTAATTAATCAAAATACGTAATTTAGCGCAGAATCTATTTATCCCGGTTTCTGTGGTTCTGGGGGTACTTTTTAGGACCGTGAGCCTGTACACAGACAATCATCTCTGTTTAGAAGAGCACAACATTTAGGCAAACTCAGTCTGTGACCCACCCCGCGCTGCATGTGGAAGCAAGGGATCCCGGAGACGAATCACTGAACCCTTTAGGAAGAAATATTTTGATTTTGTCGTTCAAGACAAACAGCTTAATGTGAAATTTTATGCAAAAATATAATCACGCGTCTGTAGCCAATACGCAGGCGCATAAATAAATAACAGAGTTATTCCTCTGTCTTGCCCCAATAGCTTCACCCTGCACAGGAGAATACAGATGGATGAAAGTACTCATACAGGCCGCAAGGTGGCGCTGTATATCACGACATACAGAAAGGACGATTCGTGTTCGGTCATTCCTCGCCACAAAAGCAATATGTTCCTTAATCCCCTGCTGTCTCGGAAACATTGCACGACGAAATTAGGAAAGTATTTTAGTTCATCCAACTGTCAGAATGTTTCTGTATGTAATTTATACTGGTTCGATTTCTCTCTCTCTCTCAGCGAGTACTGGCATGAAGATGCCTCGTCGTTTCACCTGGCGAAGCATAGTTTAAAGGTGCTGTATTCTGAATAACCTGATAAAACCAACAGGGTGGTCATTTCTCCCACAATGTTAATCCCATATATTTAAGAATCATGTTTCATTACGTTGGCTCTACTGCTGGTGGGACAGAGATGCATGTAACCGCCCTGCTATGATCGTGGAGGAAATGAGAATGTATTTCTGGAGTAGGGATCAACTCACTTCTAACCGGGATACCGGGGGATACCGTGAATTAGACAGGAAATCAAACACGTGTGCGGGCAAAATCGGGCAAAAAACATGTGAACTCGGCAATGTCTCTCCCACAGACCCAGACAGAACCCAGACTGCCGTTACAGTCCAGTCTAAGAGGAAATAAACACAGTTAAAAATAAAGCATATACATAAAGCAGTGTATATCGTTTTATGGCACTATAATGATACTGACTTAATGAAAGGGGCTTCCCGTAGTAACGGTATATTGTAAACATCCAAAGAGATGTCGCGATACTTGCAGGGCGCGATGTATGGAGGCCCTGCATGGGCAGCTCCTTCAGGAACGACTAGGACATCCAGCGTGTGTGAAGGAGCAGCACTGCAGTGCATTAGTCCCCCTCGGCAATCAGGCGTTTAAATCTGCTTTTAATTTGCACAACGGGGTGAAATACTATTCCTCTGTGTATCACTGTTGTGTAACTATGCATGTGTTTACTATCTGCAATATTGTTCCTTCTTATGTGTGTGTGAGAGTGAGTACATATATATATATATATATATATATACACACACATAATTATTACAGGCTAAGGATCCCTGTACCTGCTTCATTAGAATTCGGGTTTTGATGGCATTCACTGCAATGTGCTGTATTATTTGGGTTAGTCGGGTTTGACCCTGGAGCCTACAGAAGTGTGTGTGAGCGGGGAGATGTTTATTATTCTAATGTCTCCTCCATCCTTCATGTGTCATTTCAACACCCGCAGCAGTTAGTCACGCTTTTAGAACAGACGTGGAGTTTCTGACCTTTACGTCCCCGTGTCACAGACAGTCCGGGTCTCTGTGCCAGGCTGCAGCTCTCACAGCAAGGGCAATAAATAGCTCCCTAAGCCAGCAGCAAACCTGCCCACCGCAGACATCACAGGTGACATCACAGAACCCTAGATAATCGGATGGGCCTGTTATTGTTTGGGTCTTTTTTCCACTTCCCGTGCCTGTGTCCACTCCCGCATGGCCTTGATTTCCCGGCCATGTCTGATGTCGGCTAACAGGCTGTCCTATGGAAATTCCACAACAGGCAGGCTTCCCTTATTATTATAGTGATAGCCGGGCTGTTTGGCCCCTCAAAGAGACTCCCTGGCAGCAGCCGACATGTGCCGATAAGGCTTTTCCAGGGGGTCTCTGCCCCGGTATTCACCTCCCGGAATCTCGAGTGGAACCAGGACGAGCGTTGAGCTCACCCGCCAGGACACACAGCTGCCCTCCTACAATCTTACCTTCCACTTGAGATGGCACAGCTCACGACAAGGCCTGTGGAGTGGCACGGAAGTGAGCGGAAATGTGTCGCTTTTGGTCATTTCCCACTGTGCTAGTTTCTCCAACACACACCTAAAGGGTAATGCGGACTTTCAGTATTTCCAGAATAACTATTTTCATCATAGTTTTATTTCACAAAAAATCGAGGGTTGCAGATCAGGGATTTCCTATGATGAAATGTTGCAATTAATTGTTGGTTTTCACAAACAATCCTAAGGAGACCCCTCCCCACCCCCCAGAGAGAGAGAAATATAAAGGCCTTCTCTAATACTTATGGAGGGGGGTCATTTGGAGTCTCTGGTATAAAACCCAGTGCATGAATATAATTGTTAGCTAGAATTTGAGTATTACTACATTACAAAAGATAATGAGGTTATATCTATCTGTCCGTCACTCAGTCTATATAGCTGTTTGCCTGTCTGTCAATCTTCCATCCATCCAAATCCATCCATCCATATCCATCCATCTATCTATCCATCTTCTAACACCTTATCCAGGACTGACTCCTTCAAATGTACTGAATTATCCATCTAATTTATAACAAATGCCTCTTTGTTAATATATATTTTACTAAACCGATCAAATAAAAACGTTCAAAATCTGACTAAAAATAACTAACTGTATTTTATTGTTGAAACAAAAGATTTCTCACAGATATGGTAAATCTAACTGACTATCCAGCAAAATAAAATCCAGGTTAACTGACACACTAAATAATAATAATAATAATAATAATAGTAATAATTATAATTATTATTATAATTATTATTATTATTCATGTTTTTTGAGTAATGGGATGGGGGCACTGTTCTTTTGCAGATTGACCAGCAGGGGGTGGGGACATGCTGATGACACACCACCTGAGCCTGCTGCACACACACACACACACACACACACACACACACACACATATACCTAAATTGGGACCTACCATTCATTACTATGGAAAAAACCCTAATCCCAGTCACAAAACCCTTAACCCCAACCCAGCCCTAACCGAAACCATAAGTAATTAACCCAAATGTGGCATTTTTAGTTTTTTGATTGCATTCAAAGATTTTTATAAAATCTTTATAAAAGAGGTTATCCAAATGGGGACCTGAAAAGATGTCCCCAAAAGTATGGAAATTTCAGGTTTTACTACACTTTGGGGGCAATTTGGTCCTCAAATGTGATCTATGCACACACACACACACATACACACAGTCCAGGTATTCAAATATTTATGGGGATTCACCTTTCCTTTCTATGGGTATAACCCTAACCCCAGCTATGACACCCTTAGCCCCTTCCCAGGCCTTACCTTAACCATAAGTAACAAAGCAAAATACAGGACTTCATGCATTTTGAAAAACGTCCCCACAAGCTAAAAAATAACTGGCTTTGCTACATTTTGGGAACATTTCTTCCTCAGAATGTGGTAAATACGACCCCCCCCACACACACACACACACACAAATCCACTCCATTTCCCTCTAATGCACATGTCCAGGATTTCCCAATAGAATGGTTTGCATGGATGAATACAGACTATGGACGGCTCATGGGCCCTACAGGACAGGCCCAGCCTTGCAGAAGGAGGGGGAGGCACATCTTCGTGCATCACTGGGATGCCACTCTTCTGATGCTTCACCAAATGTTCAGAACGTTGGTATCCCTGGGTCTTTTGGCGAAGAGATGCCCCTACCTGCTCCAGGGCAAGCCTATATTAGGCATTGTTCCGGGGGGGGGGGGAGGCCTGCCTCTGGCTTAATTACCATTACATGTCCGGGCCCAGCCCTCTGAAAGGCTCAGCCAGCAGCCGACCTGTGACACCTAGTGAGTGAGCCGCGTTGTGAAATGTTCCTGCTAACTTAAATTGCCATGGTGTGTTTCCGTCACCAGGCAACCATCAATAAATCACACATTAGTGGACCTTTGTGACGTGCAGGAAGGAGTGGAGATTTCTGCCAGGCACAGCCAGGATCAAGCTGTCCATGATCCAATAGCTGTCGTCGTTAATTTATACAAACACGCACACCATTATTATAAGTTTATTTAACTGCACCTGGAATGACCATGGATGTTACCAGCTGAATTTTTACACTTTTTTTGCGTCATAAGAATGTGATAAAAATGAAAGATCATTACAGATATTAGGTTGAAACTTTGATGGATAATACCCAATCACTGCCATCTGTTGATTCATGACCCCACAGAAAATAAGACAATTAGGACTGTCCTCAAAAAATATATACTCAAAAACATAATATACAGTACATCTAGACTGACCCTTAGATAAGTGCATTACCATCATTAATCAGACTATAGATTATAGT
This sequence comes from Petrocephalus sullivani, assembly GCA_026780845.1. NCBI lineage: Eukaryota > Metazoa > Chordata > Actinopteri > Osteoglossiformes > Mormyridae > Petrocephalus > Petrocephalus sullivani. The sequence continues at coordinate 17,879,095 of JAODKM010000002.1, read as the reverse complement.
CATAATTAAAAAGAAAATGACAAGAAATTCACTTGATTGGAATGGGAAAGTCTTGCTACAGGAAATATGTAATTTTACATTGCAAATTTTTTTAAAATATGTTTTTCTATTGGGAGAATGGTAGCATAGCTCCTCCTCTTCCTGTCGCAAAATGTCCCAAGTTTTATTAAAAGATTCAAAGTTTAATAAAAGGACAGTTTTGTGCAAAAAGTCATGGCTTTTCATCAGCATTAATGTTAATTTTCATTAGTAGCTCTGACCAGACATTAAGCCCTTGAGTGGATGGCATATTACTGCACGTCGCCTTGACTTTTGTCCCGTGTTTTTGTATTTTGACTCATCCTGCTTACCGTACTGCTGCCAACACTTACTTGCTAAACTCTGCTAGAGCTAAGATTTGTGTAAGAAGCAATCTATGAATAACGATGTTTTTACCTATTTTCCCGAGACTATGAATGATTAAGCAAGATTACTTGTAGTGATAATACATATTGATGCATTTTTAAGTTTCCTTTACGTTATGTAAAAACACGATGTACCATACCCATATTAAATGATATTTTTGATCACATTCTTTTACGGAATCTTTAACATAGTGATTATAAATGCATATGATAACTCAAAAACTAGTTGAAGTTTGTTATTATCATATGTACAAAGTACAGTGTACAGAGCACAATGAAATGTTTACTTGAATACCATCTTCGCAGGCAGAACATAAAGACATAAAATACATAAATAAGGCATAAAAAGACATACCAGTGCAGCAACAATAACTAAACACAAGCTTAAATATATACAGTTTAGCTGCAAGTTGCATAAATGTAAAGTGCAGTGTAAAGTTTTGTGTGCAATAACATTGCGTGCTACAGTATTTCACGTGGAACAGATTTATTGCACAGGGAGAGAAAACACAGTTATTGTGTGCCGACCAGTATGATAGCACTGGGGTAAAAACGGTTTCTGAATCGTGCTGTGCGTGTGTGAATTGTCCTGAGTCCTGAGTAAAAAGTGGCAATGCAGGGTGGCTCGGGTCCTTCATGATGCGCTTAGTTTTTTTGAGACAGCGCGTGGTGCAAATGTCAGTTATTGCAGGGAGTGGTGTGCCTATGATCCTCTGAGCCGTTTTCACCACTCTCTGCAGAGCCTTCGTGTCCTGAGCAGTGCAGCTTTCGTACCAAGACGCAACACTCCCCGTGAGGATGGACTCCACAGCACACCTGTAGAAACTAGTGAGAACAAGGGTGGACACCCTAGCCTTCTTTAGGCATCTGAGGAAGTGAAGTCGTTGGTGGGCTTTCTTGGTGACAGCTGCTGCGTGTTCTGAGGACTTGAGGTTGCCACTGAAGGTGACCCCAAGGAACCTGAAGCTGCTGATCCTCTCCACAGCATCTCCTCCGATGTAGATGGGGGGATGAGCCACATCCTACCTCCTAAAATCCAATACCATCTCCGTAGTTTTGCTGACGTTGCGAGAGAGGTTGTTCTCCTGACATCACTCTGCTAAGAGTTTCACCTCCTCTCTGTAGGCCGTCTTGTCGTTGTTGGTGATCAGGCCCACAATGGTGGTATCAATGGTGGCATAGCAGTTCTTATTGTCCAGGTGAGCCAATGATGTGTGAAATGGCGTCTTCGGTTGATCTGTTGTGACGATATGCAAATTGCGGGGGTCCAGAGTGGTCAGTATGGAGCTCTTAATGTGTCCCATTACACTATGTAACAAATTTTTATTTTTATTTTGTTCCTGGGTACAAAGTGTGTTTTCCTAACCCGTTATGGCTA
>JAODKM010000002.1:17840797-17862900 GCA_026780845.1 Petrocephalus sullivani | reverse complement strand
CCACCCCCCCCCCCAGGCTTGACGCGCCTGCCTGAGTTGCTGCTACGGACATGTCGAGTACACGCTGACTCGCCCGCTACAGATCAGACACGCCTAGGTGATGCATGATGCACAGCTTGGATTCGGCGAGCCCCCTAGGGTACAGCAGCTTGCATTAAATGATAGACCACCCTGAAGAGAGGAAAAAGTGTGAAAAGTGGCCAAGGTTCGTCAACAAGTGCAATGCCAGGGGAAGCTGGCAAGCATGCCCGACTCCAGGCACAGAGTGAGACTCACTTTCAGCCCGGGAGTTTCATGCCCATTTCCGGCCCATTTTGGGGCACCTCAGACAAATGATGTCACAGTTCAATCCAGATAACTGACAAAGTAGAAGAAAAGAAATAATAACTGTCTGAATTGTGGAAATTGTAGAAGTAGTGGGTTCAAGCGATTAGAGGCGGTGGGATTAAGCCATCTGATTGGCTGGTCCTGCCTCCTCTCGTTGCTTGGAGCCACCTCCTCTACAATATGATTGGTTATTACTCTGAATCAATTGTTTGTTCTGCCCTCGGAACATTGATGTGTGAGTAAAACTCCCACGAGTAACTTTTCCAGCCCCACCTAGTACCTTTCTACTATCCATTGTTTCAGAAATGTCAGTAATTATCAATATCAAGTGATTGGCTGTGGCACCTCCACAACCGCTCAACGTGCTCAAGCAATCAGACTGACAAGCATGCCGCGTATTCCTGTGTTTTTCTGTGCAGAGTAACTGCGGCTCTGGGTCTGCCTGACTCTCACGCACAGATATAAAAATGGACCTATTCTCTAGATCAAACCCAACCTGCATGTGGGAACGGCAGCTTACGCATTAGCAGACTCCCCTGGGAAGCAGTGTCTCGCCCCTAAATGGCTGAACGTTTCTTTCCCAGGTTAAGAGGAAAGTCATTAAACTGGCAGACATCTGCATTCTTCAAGAACAATTATCCTCTTCCCACATCAGCATTATCTGATCCCATCAGTGATTTAACACCTCAGAGGGCTTGCGGAACTGTGGCGCGTGGGAATAGCACCCGGTCTGGATGGTAAACAGAACCACGCAGTACAGGGATGGGTCACGGAATAATAAGATGATTTGGAATGGGGCGTTCTTTCCAAGGCTGAGAGAGACTGGGCAGGGACGGGTTAGCAAGGCTAGGGAGGCGAATGGCCAAAGCAAGTCGTTTCAGTAAGAGTCACAACAAAGTATAAAATCACTGGGGGGGCGGAGGGCTACATTGAACAGGAGTCAGGACAAAAACAGAACATGTCACTGCATACTGTCCGACATGATGGAGGAACAGGTGGAGAGAATCCAGCACCACCTCACCACTGCTTCTGGTTGGTTCAGCCTCCAACCCCTCAGCTTCCTCTTTCCAAGATGTTTGGCAATGAAGGTGTAAGCGCGTCAGTGCTGAGAGGCAGCTCTGTGATGAGGGTAGCCGCAGAGAGATCATTTTTCACACCAGGGAAACAAATGCAGATTCATAGATTATTCATCCCTAGTTTGGTCTGTTTTCACTCGGAGCTGAAACCCCCATTCTAGAGATTTCTTGATAGGGAAAATCATTAAAATGATGCTGACAAATCTTATCTAGGGTGACGACATCCTCCTGTCTTTAGACTCACATCTCCCCGCATGAGAACTACAGTAGCACTATTCCGGTTGAACTTAAGCCCCCAGCCACGAGGCTCCCGGAGGTAAAACCACAGTCGTTTGCGGGGCCTCTTCCACCATGCATGTGAAATTACTCAGCTTGGAAGGCGCCCAAGAGCAGACGAACTGTGCCGCTACAGCGCTGAAGTCTTTGAGGAATGCTCGGCAGATAACGCCCACAGCTGTGCCCGCGGTTGGCCGGAGTCTCTCCTCGCCTCTCGATCTTTCTGTCGTTGATCTTTGGTGTCATGGGGCGACATCTCAGAGCAGAGGTGACAGAAAAGCCTGGTCATCATTTCTTGGAAGACCAAATAGTCCCTAAGTCCTATACAAAAACATTTGGCCATACTTACAAATTCCTTGTAAATTGTGCAGTTAGGGAAAAAACACACAAGCAATCTTTCCTATTCTGGTAGAAGTTACATCAGAGCCACTGTGTTTTGATGCTGGGTGGGTGACTGTGCCTACTGACATAGGAAAGCTAATGTACACAACTGGCTTCCTTCTTGCACAGATAACCGTTCGACCAGAAATAGGCTGGTCTTCCATGTCCTCGGAGAGCGTCCGTGGGCGAGGGACTGAGTGAGCTGTTGTGAGCGGCCTGACAAAGAAAGCGGAGTGTTATATGCTGAGGGGCAGGTCACGGCGTTGCTGGAAAAAGCAAAGAATAACGTATCTAAAAATAAACACGCGCCAGGTCGGAGGGCAGGGTGTGTGCACAGAAAAAGCGCGAGGTATTATGATATGAGCAAAGCTGGTGTATGGGTCATTCAGATGTGCCGTGGAAGGCTGCGTATGGTGCCCGAGGCTCCATGTGGAAATGCTACAGAAGCAGTGCTTTGATTTTTAAAAGTATGGGAACACTTTCTATTCATAAAGCCTAATAACTGTTCTTATAATTTATTGCAACACATTCATAAAATATTCTAAACACAGCTATAAATATTTATAAAGAGGAATAGCACATTATAGCCATGTTTCCCATGCATTATGAACGCTGTACGAAGGTCTCATCCATAACGTGCTATAATGACCTTCATAATGCATTACAATGGCTGGTATAAGCATTAAGGGTGCTCTGTACGGTGTTATGAAGGAAACTCTATAGTGCATTATAAATAAGAGTTTCACAGAGCATTCATAATACTTAATACACATGACTATAATGTGTTATGCCTTTTTTATAAATAGTTATAGCTAGGTGGGTAAGGGGCATGTGCTGATACAGAGCATGGCCACACAACAAACCACCTCAGGGAAGGGAACCTGGCTGCAGCCATGCAGCGGGTCATACCTCAGCACCACACTGGTTTGAACGGAGTTGAATGCGGTGAAGTTTCTTCTAGTAGCTGGAGTGCCAATCCTGCCACCAACCCCCAAATTGGCCCTGAAGTTAGAAGACCTTCTTGCTGGGCTGAATGTAGGTTAATGTCACACCCAGAATGAAGCAATGACAGATTAAGGCTGAAGGGCCCAACAGTAGAATCACTCCATACATTCATGAGATTCAAACCAAGAACCTTCCAATTGCTGGCACAAATCCCCAACCTCCGAGCCACCACTACACCCACAAATAGTTATAGCCTTGTTTATAATGCTATATGAATGCATTATAATGCATTATGAAGGTATGCGTAATGCAGTACAATTACTGCTTTAAGTAAAGTGGTACCAAAAGGACTCCGAAATGAAAACATACATTTCATTTTTCGGCAATGGCGGTGTCAGTGGGTGTCAGTGATTAGTGGCTGCCAGTGGCCTGGGTTTCTCCCTGAAATCCATTCTGCCAACAGTCTAAGCAGTGTGAAAACAAACCATTAATATGTAACCGCGGAAACCGCGCCAAGGTAGTGGAGCCAGTCATTTGACTGTGATTGCCCATTGCCTCCGGTTGCTGTGGCTGACCTGTCGTTATGTTATTCATTGCTAACGCAGTCATGTGCCCGGGCTCGGGCTAGGGCCCTGTTGCTTGCAGTACCATCATCTTGTTCACAAACTGAGTTCCTGCTGAATCCATGGAAAAATCTGAAAAAGGCTCAATGAGGGTTATAATACAAGTCAAAAGGTTATAATAAAAGTTTTTTTTTAAATAACATACAACTCATGTGTTTTACCCGAATTATATAGGCTCATTATATGACACTCAAAATGCATATTAACTTAATGTGTCATTACACATATATGTTCCTTATTCATGTAAAACACATTAAATGTATGTACTGTGAAAGTCCTACATTCATGTACAATCCATGTTAAACGAATGTCATTAGATATATATGCCCTATATTAATGTAAAATGCATATTAAATTATTATTTTGTCAAACATATGTACTATATTGACGTACAATGCACATTAAATGAATGTCTTGCCATTATTAGTTTTAATGCATAATTCTTTGAATGGATTCAATTGTATCATGGACAGTGATCCCACACAACTAGGATTAGTGTTTTGAATGCCAAATGCTATAAAGGTAAATGTAAATGAAAATGAAATTAAATTAAAGCCATATATTATTTCTTATTAAAGCCATATATTATCACATATTATCACCTTACATTTTACATGATAAAATGTAAGGTTTATGTAAAAGGTGTATAGTCTTCATATAGGCTTTTACCATGACTGCCTTACATGTCAAGTCTGTATTTTGGTGTGCATGTGGCCACAAGAGAAAACAATGTGTTTCAATGAACATGTAAAAAACATTGTGCATTGTCATATATAACTGAAAGAAGAAAAATGCTTAACAGCCTTATATGAACTATGATGTTTTTCTATATGGGACCAGAGACAAACAGGTGTAACTGGCCTCCAGCTTGATTAGAGTGGGCCTCACTGGCCATAAAGGAAGCCTGTAGTGAGTGTGGTCACCAAGATAATCATGTGACCAATATGGTAACATTGCGGTTAACATCTGGCAGGTTTCCCAGTAAGGCTTCCAGATGGGGTAATGACTGGGCAAGTTAGACATTTCTGAGAAAGAGATTTAAAAACATAACATCCTCTGTGATAAAATTAAAGGAACATTGTCAGCGGCAAAGACATTTCAAGATGGTTTAGGGAGGGGGGGTTTCTTGGTCAGTCGTCACGAGGAACCAGCTTGGCTGCCACCATTTGCCGCGTTGTGGTGCTGAAGGAATTGAAGAGGGCTGCCACAAAGAGAGTCAGAGACGGGCAAGTCTTAACTGGAGTTTCAAAGAACATAAAAGAGCTGTCTCAAGGAGGGCCCTGTAGACTTGGACCTGCTCGGTAGGTAGTGCTTCAGGGGATCAGGATGGACGAAACTCAAGGGTGGGCAGACAGAGATAAGACGAAGGGCAGGCAGACTGCTCTGATCTACCTATAGCTGTCTTACCCTGACCCTCTTTAATGATGTTGACATCACAGTGCTAAATTCCTCATGATGCTATCACAGCTCTGTGTCAGGGAGCCTGTTCTCTCATCATCAAACATCTGTATTTGATAACTGGCCACTACAAAGTACCTAAAAGCTGATGCCAAATGTGGCTTTATTCAGGCGTGTGGCCCCGCTGATCTGAAGAGATCACATTTTAACTAACTTCCAATCTCTGACATACCTCTTTTGGTGTTTAAAGACAATTTAAAGACAACAAGATGCATTACCTTTGCTTATCCCAACCAGGAGCACTATGGATTTCCCTGCCTTTAACCAACGCCCATAAAACCAGGCTTTAAGCGTGTTTATAAGTGCACACTCTTGACAAAATAACAAATAGTATTTGGTGTGAAGAATGGAATACCTTAATTTCCCTCTCTTTCTGCTCAGACTGCTCAGCTCATGCCTCCACATAACAGGTGGGCTGGAAAAACATCATTGTGCAGACCAGGCCCAGTTCCCAGATACGAAAGGGAAGGCACCACCTGGAAATCACAATGCTCTCATTGTTACATTAGACAAGGTATCTAGATAGAACCAAGAAGGACGTCATGGCTGGTTCCATTACGCATTCTGGCTCTCTTCGGCACGCCACGGTTCACTTCCGTGGAATCCGTGCAGATGAAACACCACAGCTGTTTTGGTGGCCCGCTCACTGCGGCAAACCATCTCTGGAAGAACAAGACACTATTGGAATCTGATATCTGGTAGACCCATCCCAACCGAGGCTGGATTTCACTCTCGCCGGCATTATCAGGAATCTAACCAGCAATCCACTTTCATGACAATTTTCAGTAGTGATCTATTCATTTACTATTGCAGAGTGTTAATACACTCAATTAGCCTGGGCAGGTATTTTTTTCCGCTGAGAACCTGGAACCTACGATGTTGGTGAAATTCCAGCTTTTACAACAACACACAGGTGCCTATTGTGGGAGAGAGAGGAATCTCGCCAGCGGGGAGGAGGCCAGGACAATTGCAGCCTTGTCTCAGTGCTGTACGCTCAGAAGACAAAAACACTGGGCTAACAGTCTATAGCCTGACAAGAGAGCCCTATTCTCTAATCTGAACAGATAATTCACCTCAGGCTTCCTCTATTCCTCAGACTGAACATATGACCCATTTCTTCCTCTTTTATGACTCTCTCCACCAAGCCAGGGGGACGGGACCAGGATCCGGTTTCGAGGACGATCTGATTACTTAGGCACTTTCTCCTGTGCTATTTTCAGTCATCTGCCGCGCTGAGAGCCAGAGGGAGCCAGGAGAGTCAGACGTGGCTGTGGCCGCGGTGTGCGAGTGGGCTTATACTCAGCGGAATTCCATGTTGCTGGAGACATGTCGAGCTCCATGGACTTGCCATCTGCCCGCCTTTGTCTTCCGGCAGTCTCGACATTCCACCAGGTCTGGCTGTCGGGATGGGCCCCCCCAAGAGGCAGGGGGCCATTCACACTAAGCTGCAGCGAATCACCTCCCCACCCCGCGACTCATACGCAAAAAAGGCTGAGCAATCCAAAAGGGCGAAATACAAAACCCCAAAAAAGAGATTATTCTAACTTTTTATGACGGCCAAGTTTCAGACTCAAAGGTGAGTCAGTCCATAGATTTATAAAACAGGCACTCAGACAACATTACTAATCACTTGGATGTGGCAGCCAAGGCTTGATTGCCTGCCTGCCAAAACCTTTTATGGGGAGCTGGTAATGCTGTGGATTCAGCAGGAAAACGGCAACAGGGATCCCTCAGTCTGAGAGGGGCTTGCCTGTGTCTCAGTGGCAGAAGACGCGGACTCCAGGAGAGCACACCCTGGCCGAGGAGCGGGCCGAGCATTACCTCACCTCTGCAGAAATCCCCCATACCTCTCCCACCGTGCTAGCCGCATTCCTACGTTCTGAGAGGGCCCAGTTGTTGCTCTACGCGTAGAGGGCGCCCTAGAGGCAGTGAGCCGCCTCCTGAGGTCACGCACCTGATTTGTGAGTGCCAAGCTCGGGCCGCTTCTTTGTGCGTGGGCCGATGAGGGAACCAGAGATAATATCTGTTCACGCATTCCAACAGGGACATGCCATCCTCCCCAGTCAAAGGCCAGCCGGCGCCCCCCAGCAACAGGCATAGGAAATGTTACTGTGCCGTAGTGGGACAGCATTGGGGGAAAGGCGATCTGGCTTATGATTTATTCCCCGGGGGTGTCCCACTGGGAGCTTCCCATCACTCAGCTGCTGTTGCTGATTTAGAGCTTTGGGTAATGGGGGGTGGCTGGGCCCATTCCATCCCATCATGCACTGGCACACCCCCCGCCCCTCCCCTCCCCAAACAAACTATATTTGACACGTCGCCCTTTGTAGCAGATGGCTGCAGCGCGTAGCAGTTAGATCTCCAAAAACATCATATGGTTGGCAGCCTTCCCCCCCCCCTTTAACCAGCAGCACTGGAAAGAAAACGATGAGAGAAATTTACCGTGAATGAAGTTGAATTTTGGCGCAGAGAAGTGGCACGTTTCCCTCTGACCTCTGGGCCCCAAGTCAGCGGGAGGCCTCTACAATTTTCCTTACCCCCCAAACCGCGCCATTTCCCCTTCTCGTTATAACATCACCGCTGTTTTCCTTTGTCATGCGAATCTCCTTCAGCCAAGCCATTACGCACAGCGCCCCAGCGCGTCCGCACAAACCACATGACACGTGTGGGGCGGATATGGGCGTAGACGTGTCAGCGCACAGAGCGGAAAAACAACGTGAGTCAGGTGCAAGTCATCGACCCTCCAGTTACCCCCCTCCCAGGGGAAGGGGGGCACGCTCACTGCCGCCGGGGGCGGCCTTGTCTGTGCGTGGCTGCAGTCCGCTCTCATTCCCCGTCTCCCTGTGAAGCGCGTCGCAGACAGGAGCCCCCGGTGGGCCCAAATAAACTGCGGGGAGAACTTAGTAGTGCGATCGGGATACATAACAAGTGTCTGTCCTGCAGCATGAGGTCAGCGTGGGGGAATCTGCTGGCAGCAACTACCCCCCCTCCCCAGCACCACCCCGCAGAACAGTGGGGGAGCAGTGTGTGTTATGGCTATTTATTTTCTGACAGCAATACTCCCCAGACAAGAGCAACCTAAAAACACTGCCAGTCAGAGTGGGACACAGCCAGACAGGCAGACAGATAGACAGACTGACAACCAGACAGACAGATAGATGGCCGTGCTCCTTCTCTCTCTCTCTCTCTCACACACACACACACACACACACACAACCCTGAGATGACATCCCCTAATATACATAAGACAAAATAAACTTTATTACAGGGGAAGATTTGTGATATTCAAACACACGTATATGACCCTGTCCTCTCTGTCACACACATAGGCAGATGGCCCTGTTCTCTCTCTCTCTCAAACACACACATACACACACACACAGATGAGCCTGGTCCATCTTGCTTTCTCACACACATACACAGACAAACAGACACACAGACACACACACATACACACACAGATGAGCCTGGTCCATCTTGCTTTCTCACACACACACACACACACACACACATACACAGACACACAGACACACAGACACACACACATACACACACAGATGAGCCTGGTCCATCTTGCTTTCTCACACACACACACAGACACACACACACAAATGAGCCTATCCCCCCTCCTACACACAGCCCCCCCAAGCTCCCTCTTACTCATGCACCCAGAGTGACAGATCAGCAGTGCCACCTGCCAGGACTCTCTGTTCAGTCCCATCTGGCCGGCATCAGCACTCTTCCATCAGCTCGTCCATCAGCCCACAAAATGTCATATCCTTAGTGTCAGGACTCACAAGGTCACAGGGACAGGGGACAAAACCCGTTTGCATGCTATCACAAGTCAGAGAAGCCATTCAACATACTATATGCGTGCAGCTAGATCATGAAACTGTGCTCACTAGTTATCTGGGCCTTTGTCAGTCTGTGTGTGTGAAGTGTTTGGATGGCATCTCATCCAGCATGTGCCCGGCCTCGTACCCTATGATGGACCGGCATCCCATCCGGCGTGTGCCCAGCCTCGTACCCTATGATGGACCGGCATCCCATCCGGCGTGTGCCCAGCCTTTTCCCTTGTGTTGCCTGACATAGGCTGCCTCTGTCCATGTCCACGTCACCGTGGAGGATGATGGCTGAAAAGTGAGACAGAAATCTAAAAGCTGCGGATATCAGGTTGCCATTACATCAGATAAGCTGCATGGAACAGCCCAGGTAACCTCAAAGCCTCAGAGTGTGACACGGGCAGCGTCAGCAGCATGCGGGCAGCGTGGCGCACACTGAGACACGCCGCCACAGGCCAACATTGGCTCCCTTACTGTTGTTTTCCTTCCAGCACGATGATGAATTTGTGTTTAACGAGATTCCCAGATGTTACACTGTATGCTTCCTTAATCACCGTGCCAGCAGCCATTGTTGCAAGTTCGAGTCTTTTTAACAAAGGCGGGGGGCCGTATATGTGGGTCCAGTAAATAGGCTTAGGGAGGGCAGTGGTGACGATCATGAGCGCCACAGGAAGATGGCTAATTGCTTATGCAAGTCGGACAGGAAGGTGCCTAATCCAGTTTCTTGCCCAGACTCATGAATGGCTTCTCGCTTTCAAAAACAATGATGGTACATCGTCCGATTCAAAGGAAACCTCACTTATAGGCCACCCCCTTAGCTAGAAATTCTTTCCCCCCCCCCCCCCAATAATAAGGAGATGGGAGAGACCAGTACTTCAACAGCTCTGGAGCTAAGAAGCATTCTGATGTTGCATCTCTTATCAAGATTGGAGACCTGAATTTCATCAGTAAAGATACCCCGTTGTGCAATAAGGTACAGAGAATACAGCACAGTTCTATAAGTCTCTTAGAATGAAAAAGCCTGCTGCCAGATGATGTCACGGGAGATAACGAAATGACAGTACCTGGAGCTTCAGCGGGCCCTATGACCCGCACTCCGCTAGTCCCAGCAAGGCCAGGGGGCTCAGCAGAGCATTTGTACGCTCCAGGAAGCCGCAATACAGAAAAAGCTCCGTGTGGCTTTGGCTGTGGTGAGCTCGAGGCCCTGGAATAGAAGCTGCGTGACCATGACCACACCACACTATTTCTGTGGCCACTTGACATTGAGAGCTCCAGCCTTTCTGGGATTCCAATATACTCCAGCTTTGATACGTATTCTTGGATTGAGCCTAAATGACAGACAGAGCCTGAATGTGCCTCCAAAAACACACCCATTTCATTATTTGATTTATGTTTATGTATGCTCTGTTTCACTAGAGTCTTACCGCGCAGGTGAATGGATATCAAGCTTCTCGCAATGAAAACCAGGGTAACACTTAAGCAGCCATAAGGTGTTTCTCACTGCGACTGTTACTGTCACAAACAAAGAAATAATGCTCATTAACGCACTGATACATTCAAGCCGGGTTCACCTTTCGTCGTAGTAGCCCACTGGGGTTTTGTGATCCAGCTGGGTTTAGACTTTCATTGTAATATCATACTGGTATATTGTCATCCAATCAGGTTTAATCTTTCATCATAGTAACATACTGGTGTATTGTGATCCAATTGGGTTTAGTCTTTCATTGTGGTCTTTAAGCACAAACATGTTATGTTGTTATGTCTGATACTAGCATGCCTCTACCAGCTCTCATAGGTGTGTATTCAGGGTATGTGAGTCTCTGAGTGTGTCAATGTGTCATTTTATAGCATGTATATAAGACATATATCACATATAACAAATATATGGTTCTTTAATTTGTTTAATTGTAACTTACATACAAATTTTGAAAACTATATACACATTTTTGTGCTCTGACACTGAAGCGGGGGACTCTTGGCCATCAAACATGAGCAACCCCAGAGTGACTCATGGGAGGACCTACAAACGATTCCTCAGCATGGCCGGGTGCTTCTGATCATGGGGAAAGGTGAGCAATCATGAGATAAGTTACAGCCCATCTCCAGAGAAGTCAGGTATCAGGTATTAAATGGACAGGCTTCAGTTAAAAACCCATTATGTCTGTACCTCTGGGAAACGTGCACCTTTGGGCAGAGTGATGTAACGTCAGCTCTCAGTAATCAAAGGACCGCTAACGCAGCAAACGTTTGGTCGCACTCTTCTATAACTATAATTATTATAACTGGCTGTAACTATTTTTACAATGCATTGTACATTGCATACATGTTTACTAAATTATCAAACGCCTCTATAAAGGTTGTGTGAATTAGTGTTTTTCTGTGAGGTTGATTTTGGAATTTTAATAAAAAGTGAATTTCACATTAAAACCTATACACGCCAGTACTTTATCACAGTCTCCGTGATGTATGGACTCTTGTAGAGGACATTTAGTCGATCACACTCTGTACATGTGCGTTCCTGCCTGCCAAGTACTGAGAGGCCAACAGGCAACCACATCAAACATGCTTGCAGCAACCATCAACCATCAAAGCCTCGGCACATCTAAGGACCCTTGAGCGAGGCCCTTAACCCCTGGGCTCCGCACGAGGTGGCTGCACTTCATGGCCAAGCTTGCTCTCATGGAGGGTGAGGTTGGGGGAGGTGAGAAGAGAATTTCCCCACGGGGATCAATAAAGTTTCTATTAGCATCAGACATGCTTACAGCAACCATCAAACACGCTTACAGCAACCATCAAACATGCTTACAGCTCCACAGATTGCAGCCCTCTCATTGCACACGGTGATGTAGCACAGTTGCATAATGGGCAACCAATAATCTTCGCGGTATTTGAGAAAAACACAGGATATTTCATTAAGTATATCATATCCAAAGCATTTGGTAGAAATCACCCTCCATTTTCCAACCTCTGATTCCGTACAGGGTTGCCAGGGCCTGGAGTGTGTCCCAGAAGGCACTGGGCACAGGACAGGGAAACACCCCGAGTGGGATTCTGGTCCATTACAAGGCACACTCACTCACACACTCTGGACCTGTTTGCTGCCGTTCCACCCTGAAGGAAGAGACAAGTCTTTGAAACCTGGTTTGATGTAAAAAGTGACGGTCAGGTTCTTGTGGTCCAATCTTCTCCACACTGCCTTCCTTAAGAAGAACCGCCAACTTGGCAGAATCGGCACTCACGCGTCTGTGGAAGGGGGCGAGCTACAAAACTGCAAACATCTACACGGTGCGTCGATACCCAGGAACTGTACATGGCTAGTTTGGCTAGGAAGAGTGTGAGGTCAGCTGACCGGGGTGAGTGAGCACATGGTCACACATGGACAGGATATAGGTGCTGCCTGTGAAAATCACATCTGGCTCACAGCCATGGAAGGAACTCAGCCACAGTTAATAGGACACAAGAGCTACAGAGAAGGACAAGTACAGGGAACTAGAATCTCGTGTTTCTTTTAGGATAAAATAAGATATTTTATCTGTATTATCTGGGGTCAGAGCACAGAGTCAGCACCTCCAGAGGGGTTAATAGCTTTGCTCAAAGGCTAGACGGCGATATGAATATTCCGCCAGACGATTCAATCCCACGGTCATCCAGACCCAGATACCGAGCCCAAGCGCACTGAACTGTATGTCACCCCTTTTTACAGCAGGATGGATGTGCTTGTGGGGTATAAAACCACTCGCTTGGAAGATCGTGTTCCTAGCTAGGCTGCAGGCTGCTGGTATCATATTCTGCTTTTTATCCCTGTTTATTCAACTGTGCTCATCTGGGCTCGGGAATGAAACTGCAGCCGGAGCAGGCGGAGCAGCCGGAGCAGCTGGAGCAGGCAGAGCAGCTGGAACAGGTTTACGCCTGATTGCAGTGTTTACCTTCATTCTGCAAGGGAACACATGTAGTGTCAAATGGAAACTCAATCAAGAAACAAAGGAGATCGTCAGCAAAACAAATGCGTGTTCCAAAAGTGAGGGTTATATGAGGAAGCTTGCCACAGCCTACAATAAAACTTACAACTACTAAACATCCATGTCCTGGCTTCATTTAAAAACAGGCTACATATTTGCCAAAGTACGGTTGGTGAGCAAAGATAACACACCTACATTACAGCACAACAAGTCCTTATTGTCCATCTACAACACACCCAAGCCTAGTAAACAACCAAGGGAATTATGCCATTGGTTATTAAGCTTTATTATTGCAAAAGTAAAGTAACGCCTAATGAAAATCATTAAAATACAATAAGGAAACATACACAATCATGCAGGCAGTGCTATCCAATTAATCGTTTACCAGAAAATGAAAAATCAGTACATTTAAATACTTTAAAAACATTTAAAACATGAAATGTAATAACTTACACAGATTTCGCAACAATGCTAAAGCGATCGGGAAGAAAAAGCAACAAAATGAATCATTTATGAAAAAAAAGTGTTTATTTTCCATTACAGGTGCACCTTCACAAATATGGCACTTTGAAGCTCCTCTCTTGTCTTATGAAAGATTGTTTTCAAGCTATAACATCTGTATTCACATTTCATGAGTCAGACATATCAATTAAACAGTGATCACACAAAACCCCTCACTGGACAGTAGACATTTACTATTAATATTATATGGCAGTCAAACTAAACCTTTGCATTAAAAAAAAATAGTTACACATGCAACAACTATGAGCCATACAATCTTCTCCAGGTGACAAATTTCCAATAATCTCATACAATAAACCAAATGGTAAGAATCCCTTTAGATCGCGTGGAGCTTTGGCACACCAAATCTTTATGATCAGTAATGTAGTCCAGTTCATGTTTAGTTGCTTAGCGGCTACTGTTAGTCAAAGTGGTTTTAAAGAAGTGTGCACTCACACACACAGGTTTGTAATTCTATCTTTGTGGGGACTGTCCATTCATTTCTATGGGGAAAACTTGGATCCCAACATGACAACCTTAACCCCTACCCAGCCCTAACCTTAACCATGAGTAACCAAACGAAATATGAGACTTGGCATTTTTAGTTTTTCGATTGCAGTCACAGATCTTTGTGAGGACCTGAGAAATGGTCCCCACAATGTCAAAATGCCAGGTTTTTAATCACATTGTGGGGGCCATTTGGTCCCCACAAAGTAATATAAACAGAAGCACACGCACGCACACACACACACTCTCACAATTCAGGTTAAGTACTTTAAGGGTACCCAAGCAAGGCTATTCAGCGACTTTCAGTATAAAAAATCCCAAGGCTTTAAGCACTACTCCACTTGCTGGCCAACCAAGTAATGAGTAACTTAGGCAGAAGTCATTCTCTCCATCTGATCCAATACTTTGGAGGGAATCACTGACCTCATATTTCCATGTTTCAATAAATACTCACAATACAAAAAACACAGACATTACACGACTTGAAGACAGTGCAATTAGACAAAACTGAATTAAAACCTGAATAAATATCACTATGGATAGATAAATAAATAAATAAAAAGACTTAATATATAAATAAGGTTTGCTGTACACTAAATGACAACAAGATGCAGAAGATAATTCTATCTGGTGTAAAAAAAAAAATAAAATATAAAAGAAACTAGTTCTGTTCTGGAAAGGTTTTTAGTTATGAGTGGATGCCATTTCTGTCTTAACCATTATGGAGAAAATCTCAGCTCAGCCACCGTGAGGCAGGGTTCATGGCAATTGCTGTCTATCCGCTGCAGACTCCCCCGATCCTCTTCTGGGAGTCCAGCCAATTCCACCTAGTCCTGTCAGTGTTACTTTTACATGCAGCCCATGCCGATTAGTTGGTAGCCCTCTGTTCATATCCCTGACATATCTGCTACATCTGTCCGTCCGTCCATCCATCCATCCATCGCTTCACCCGTCAGTCCGTCTCCGAGGGCCCATCCCCATTCGCAGGCCTCTTTCAGAGCCCACGCCTGCCACATTCTGGGTCCTTCTTGACTTGGCATGTCACTTGATTATATTGAGGTAGAACTTCCCATCTTCATGGCTGAAACAGAGGAAGGAAGGTTAATGAAGTGCACGGGCGTAGACCAAATCCTGCAGGGTATGGTGAATGCGGCTTTCTGTCCATTTAATGCTCGAAATAGCCCCGCACTCCTCCTTCCTGTCATTTCTCCACTCCGTTCATCTTCCAAGTTCCATATTAGGATCTAAAACGGACACCCCTTCCTGCAAAGCCTGCTCACCATTCGCTCCTGCGGCTCAGTGCTGTGGTGCAGCCCCCAGTTTGACCTTCTCCTCATTCTCCACATCATATGCACCTCTCTTGTGATACCTAGAAGAACAAAGCAGTCTTGAATCAGACCGTCAAAGGCTGCCAAATTTGACTGCCGTTCACTAAGTGTATGGTTGAGCATTTTGCTTACATAAAGTGTTGTCCTATCCCCCCGAGTACAGAATTTGACCTTGATATGACACATGCTTCAGTTTCTGCATTAGACATTACCACTTGTGCCAAGGATGTGTCAGGGGAACCACTTACCTAATTGCCAGAAGAATAGCGATGACAGTCAAGCATAGTGAAGACAGGACCACAGCCATGATGACCAGGGCTGTTGTCCGGTCATAATTCCCTTTGGTCACCACTGGCAGGGTTAACGTGTGGCAGCGCTCTCCCGCGTAACCAGCAGAGCATCTGGGGAGACGAGAGAGGAAGGCAGAAGGGCCAGTCAGCTCGAAACCAGACTCGACTCTGCTTACATGGCACTCCATGCCTGCTCATCCGAGACATGTTCCAGCCCGGGCTGGACCCTGCTCATTCACACCTCACACGATGATATAAAAATCTCCACCAGAGGAAGGTGAAACATCAGTGTAAGACTAACTCAGCTACTCTTCACATGAAAATGACTCAGTGACACAATGCGTGAATCGGGAGTCAGGAATGTCCGCTTGGCAGAATGGAGATTATAACCCTTTCTTGCATTTGACATATTGCTGTGACATAACACTGTACAGAACAATGGCCGAGCAGGACAGGGCCGGATAGAAGCAAACCATTCACATGGAAATAGAGGGTCGTCAGCTTCGGGGCAGGAGAGCTACTCACATGCAAGATGGAGCGCGGAGTTCCTTCACATACTGGCAGGTGCCGTGGATGCAGTAGGACTTGTATTTCTTCAGGCAGGGGTCTCTCTTCTTCCCCTTACCCTTCCGCTTTCCCTTCTTGCTGGTGCCATTTGCCCTGTCGTTCCTCTCTGCCTCCAGCACTGCAGACGGGTCCTTGGGTCTGCTGGACATCGCCACTGCAGAGGAAGGCCAGGATCGGTTTTCAGCCCCCGACTCAGACACACGCATCAAAAGGTACATTGTCTTTGTCATGGACTTGGATTGTGATATGAACAACACACAACAACAATCGCTGTTATTAGATGCACTCGTTTCACCCGTAAAAGTAACACAGTAGACCAGAGGAGCTCTCATTCCAGATGATGTACTCTGGTGCAACCGATGTTATGCACAGCCTTCTCAAGCTTCTCCTCCTAACGTGTGTGTCAAAGCAGCCTTTTTATGGAGTCTAAGACCATAGGTAATGTTTCATCCCAGCCAGACAGGAACCAGAAGATGGTGAGAAACATGCTGATTCCTTGATCGTCCTACAGTGTGGTAGCCCAATTGCTCGGTCTTCGTTTGCTGATTTTCAAAGGGTAACACTTTGCCTTTTGGTCTCAGTTGGGAGTGACGACTGGATTGTCTCATAATTACCATTACCATTATGATTTGGCACATAAGCTGGGATTTCTGTGTTACAAAATATTAACCAGTAATATAACAACGTAATATAGCAATATCCTACAATGTAAACCAGCCCTGCATTTCAATAGAGTGTCTGTTTTCTCCGTGAATATCACAGCTGACCTGCCCTGCGTGTTAAAATGCTGAAGGTCGCTAATAAATGTGTTGCAATTTTATTGGATAAAATTACCTTTCATAGGTGCCTGACTGAATGCATGCATTTGTACGGGAAACTGAAAACAGTGCAAGTGTGGACTTTCCCATTAGGGTTTTCCTGTTTCTTTCCACTAGTCACCAGATTTTTCTGTTGTTCTTTTGATTACTAGGAGAATGCGATTGCGTGACATTTTCATTTGGATGAAAACATTCCCGTTTTAGCCGCTGCAGTACCTCTGGGTAGGCTGATTTCCTCGGAGCCCGAGGCCAGCTCCTCATAGTCCTCCTCCTCGTCGGAGTATTCCTGGTCGCGGTGCTGATGGAGCGCGTCCGACACGCTGTCGGCGCGACTGTCGCCGTGGGCAGCCCGCATGTCTATGACCGTAATCTGAGCGGGTTTCTCGCTTTCATACCTGTCAATGGAGGCGCTGCTGGCCAAGCCAAGTAGCGCTGGGGAATCACACACACACACACCAACCATTACATTATTCGACTATGTTGTGGAGAAGTAAATGCCACCATATTTCAATAAACAAAACAAAATTATAGTGGGCCATAATGAAAACCCCCATAGGACACTTGGTAACATTTTAGTCGCCACAGCAGGATACACCAAACTTTAACATTTAAATCTTTAAATTAAGTTATATATGTAGTATAACTACAAATATAAACACTAAATACGTCAGATATTTGGATTCACATCTTATTATAGATCCAATAATATTGCACTTACTGATATTTGGTAAACTAAAATACTCTATTCAAAAGAACGGCCTTCAAATATTTATTTAAGTTCAGAATTGTTAACAATCTGAGCATTTTCAAGAAAATAAACTAGTGTGATTTCTACGACCGTTGAGTTAGGAGTGAAAACGCGATCCGCTCTCTAGGCACCAGAACTGCCCTACTTTCCACTGAGCAGTAAAACGTGAAATATCTGTACGCTTACCGAATGCTCCGACGAACAAGACTACAAACTTCATGTCTAAAACTTCGGGGGGGAAAAAGGTAAAACGAAAGGTCTGTATTTCCAAATATACGGCGCAGGTAATGCAGTCCTCTGCTCCTCGGGGTGTTACGGCGCTGTCGTGGCCCAGAATAAACTTCAGTATTGATGGAGGCTCCTGCGCTGTGATATTGGAGCGTGGTGACAGACACCCAGTCCAGGACGGGACGGTGGAAAGAGTGCTTCACTGTGGCAATCGGGCATTTATATAGCCTACTGGAGACTACCCTCAAATGAATGGCGACCACGCCTAAGTGTGCACTGTATTTAGGCTGTCTCGGAGCCTCCCCTCTCTGACAGGTTTATAAAACACTCACGGGCACAACAGTGACACACATCCAGTGTAAGGCGAGGCAACGTGTAACATTAAAGTAGCCATCGATTCCATTATTTGTCGACTTTGCAGTTTAAGAGACGTTGTTTTTATATGACTTAAACTTTCCTAGAACTCTGCTGTTAACATTAGTAAAAAGTAGAACTAAATCTTGTCTTTTGCAACCCGATTGTCTTTAATAGTAACTATAATAAATATAGGCAATGGCGACCTCTTGTGGTGCCTGTAATTGTCGAACGATACTATTTATTGTCCTTTCTTCTTCTTATTATTATTGTTAATAATAATAATAATAATAATAATACATTGTTATCATCATCGGCATTATTGTCGTATTATTATTATTATTATAAATAATGGTTTTACTATGTTTGTTTTAAAAATGAATCCTAATGTGCCAAGAAAAATAAGAACAAATATACACGAACCGTTGTATCTCCTGTTACAAAATGCCTTTATACGGCCTATACCGGATTCGTAAATCATAAAGGGTGCTGTGTTTATGATCCTCTGCTGGACACGAGGTAACGGGGACATGCCCTTCGGCGGCGGTGCCGTCTCGATGCGTTATGTCTGCCTGCTCCGTATCACGCGCGATTGCTCTGGTCTGACATCACATGCTTGTTTTGCTAAAGATGGCCGAGGAGGCCGAGGCCGTGAGCGCCGCCGTGAACGGGAGCGACGGCGGAGAGCGAGCCTTCGAGGCCGAGGCGCGGAAAGAGAAGTCGGCGCCAGAAAGCGGCTGGTCGGCGCCGATCGTGTCTCTGGCCCGGAAAGCCACCGAAACGTTGACCGGCGGTGTCGGCTCCGGCGCTGCGGCTGCCGCGGCTGCCGTGGGGCCGCTGACCGAGCAGTCCGCCGCCGATGGAGCCGCCAAAGCGCCCGGTACGCGCCGATCGCGGTGGCTCCTCCGCGGCCGGGCGCTGCGCGATGGACCCCAGAGCAGCACTTTGTTAGTTTACATACTTTGGGGGGAAATCTCCCCTAGAATCGGGAACTAACGCACGGAACCCAGGCGTGCGGTGCTGCCAAGTGCCTTCCGCTGTGTGACAGTGTGGCCATAATGTTAAAGTTAATTCACTGGGAACTTCATGGCGTGGGATGCCTGTGAGAGACAGCCAAGTGACAGCTTCGCAGGATTAATATGCTGCATCGCAAGTATACAAAGAAGGCGCCAAGTGCAGTGTTTTGTATTATAGTGTTAAAGTCACCCCCCAAAAGCAGATTCCTAAGATCTGATGTCTGTGTTCAGTCTTCAGTCTAGGAAATTCGTTCTAGTAGAACACCGTTGGAGAGATTTTTTTTTTGAGTAATGGAAGATTAATAGATATACAGAATTAGTACAGAACTTGACTTTATTTTCTTAGGACACTTTGGCATTTGTGCTGTTATTGGTATTGATCATGGATTGGTGCTGACTGGGTCCTGTGAAACGTCACCTCTGTTGCTCTGTATGGTCCATGTCTACATTCTCCCCTAGAAGTGATAAGGGACCCCATGGCAGTGGAGCGCTCCAATCTACTCAGCATGATGAAGCTGAGCGTGAAGGTTCTGATCCAGTCTGCGCTGAGCCTGGGACGTTCTCTGGACTCGGACCACCCACCCCTGCAGCAGTTCCTCATTGTTTTGGAGCACTGTCTGAAGCATGGGCTCAAAGGTGGGCTGTGGTACTTCGTGGGGCCACACGCAAGACGTTGGGTTTTCTTCGTAGGCGTGCATTGTCATTGTATGTTATCATGAAAGCCCCGACTGCAGACCAAACATCAAAGATGCACAGTGTTTCCACCAATGACATGGAGTCATTTTGTTCTTGGAGTTATGACTCATGCAGTGACTCAGTCCTGTCTTATTTCCTTTGTGCAGTGAAAAAATCCTTCATTGGACAAAACAAATCCATTTGGGGTCCGTTGGAGCTGGTGGAGAAACTGTGCCCCGAGTCATCTGATATTGCAACCAGTGCGAGGGATCTGCCAGGCATAAAGTAGGCAGACCTGCTTTTTCCTCTCAGCCCTCCTGCAGTTTTCACTGTAGGATATTGGCACAGGGACTGGAGCTAACACGTTGCATCACATGATTATGCAGTAGCTGTTGATTTGCACCTTCAATTTTGTTGTTCCTTGCGAAAGTGACAACGACAATAAAGATTTCTTATCTTCTTATCTTATCTTGAGTCTCGTTCTTGGTGGTGAGTTGGTTCTTGGGCCGTCGTTGTTGACTGCAGCATCCTCTGTGATGTTGTGTCTTCAGGACGGGTTTGGGGCGAGCCAGAGCCTGGTTACATTTGGCCCTCATGCAGAAGAAGGTGGCAGACTACCTGAAGGTCCTTCTAGAACGACGGGACCTTTTGAGGTGAGCTGTGTGCACGTGCGTGCAGGATAGTGTCATGCCTCTTTGAATTTCATCCATCTGAGATAATATTTCAAATTCTTATCAGTGAGTTTTACGATGCCGGAGCATTGATGTTGGAAGAGGAAGGGATGGTGATTGTTGGGATGCTGGTTGGACTTAACGTCATCGATGCCAATCTCTGCGTGAAGGGAGAGGACCTGGACACACAGGTCGGTTTATGTTGACCATTTGTTCCTGAACCTCCTGTCAGATCTTTCCTGACAGAGGCTTATGCTGAGGTGGCCTTGTTCCGCTGTTTGACGCCCCCAGGTGGCTGTCATCGATTTCTCGCTGTACCTGAAGGACCCCCAGAATAGTGAAAGCCAGAAGGAGTGAGTGACGTCATGGGCCGGCACGCATTGTATGCTGAGTGCCCTTTGTGCAACATCCATAACATTCTCCCTGGCCTCTTGTAGCGATGGAAAAATGTCCGCCATTCTGGATCAGAAGCACTACATCGAGGAGCTGAACCGCCACTTAAGGTAAGTACTCCATGCCGACGCGCTTGGCTACCTCTTGTTTCACTTTGCCCTCCCTGCCATACGCTTGTGCAGTAACCCTGCCTGCGTGCATCTACAGCTGCACAGTGACAGATCTGCAGGCCAAAATGGACTCCCTAGAAAAGACCAACTCAAAGCTCATCGAAGAGGTTAGGTTTGTGTACAAATAATCAGTTAACTTACCCAGGTAATGCCCGGGGTACTGTAGTCCCTAACCCTTACCCTAATCAGCACGCATATGTATGCATGGTACTGAGCCGCTGCGCCGACTTCCTCTTCCCTACAGTTGACCGCTGCCACGGATCGTATAAATGCTCTGAGGGAAGAGCAGGACCAGCTGAAGCAGGAGAACGACGCCATTCTCCAGAACAGCAAGCAGAAGCAGGAGGTGAGGGGGAACTGGGATGTTCCGACCCGACCCAACCCGGCCCGGCCTGGTTCGATTTGAAGAGGATGGACCAGGACTAAGTTGTGCCTCCTTTTCCCAGGTCACCCAACAGGACAACCAGGTGGAGCTGGAGACGTACCGGCACTCCCGGCAAGGTCTGGATGAGATGTACAGAGAAGTGTGGAGACAGTACAAGGAGGAGAAACGCATCCGTCAGGTCCAACTGTCCCCGTCGCATAAAAACGGAACATAAGAAATATTTCCTCAAATTCATAACTGGGAAGTCTATTCCAAAAACCCCTCTACGTTCCCATGCAAAGAAATGTTTTCTTTGTTCTGACCCAAACTGGTTCCCATCTGCAGCATTGTGTTGTTGGACGCTTTCTCGCCGGAAGAACTTTTGTCAGGAACCAGGAACTTTTCTCGTTCATACCGCAGGACCTCAGCCCGATTTTTAGTTCCTCAGAGGCAGTTTAAGAACCCTTCTTATTAGTACCCACTCCAGTCTAGATACTTTTAGTTTAAACTAGGGCTGTCAAAATTGACGCGTTAACGCGGATTAATCCAGCATCGTGATTAATCTGATTAAATATATTAACGCATT
>JAODKM010000002.1:17827009-17839920 GCA_026780845.1 Petrocephalus sullivani | reverse complement strand
AATGCGTTAATATTTTTAATCAGATTAATCACGAAGCTGAATTAATCCGCATTAACGCGTCAATTTTGACAGCCCTAGTTTAAACACAAACTACTGGGGAGGCACCTACAGCTGTAAATTTGCTGATTGGTTGACCACAAGCATGTGATCAGTCCTCCTAGTAACTAACAAAATAACTTGTTCATCCTCCACTGTTTGGGGGGGGTGGTGGTGTAGTTTCCTGTTAAATTATGTATGAAGTTTAACATACGTGTTTAGCATGAAGGACCCATGCAGTTTCTGCTCTGCAGTGTGAAAGCAACACATGCAAGTTTCCTGAGGATATTGTAACCAGGAACCAGGTTCCGGAACTTTGGTGTGAAAGCGCCCGTTGATTCAGTGCTCATGGAGTCAGGGGGTGACGTTGTCTTTAATTACTGGATAGTTGTTAGACTCCTCTATCCCATATCCCTACTTTGTCCCTCTGTTCCACCCCAGACCTTCCTCACATGGTGTTCTGGCAGTAGGTACGCGAGTACCCTGGATTGAAATTGCCCTCTGTGTATCTCGCACAGGAGTTGGAGAGGGAGCTACACCTCCAGGTGGGTCTGAAGCAGGAGATGGAGGTGGCCATGAAACTGCTGGAGAAGGACATCCACGAGAAGCAGGACACGCTGGCCGCTCTGCGCCAGCAGCTGGACCAGGTCAAAAGCCTGAACCTCCAGATGTTCAACAAGGCACAGGTACCCTTCCCAGGAGCAGTAGGCGTGAAGCTCTTACGCTGTGGGGCGGGAGGCCAGCAGGGGAACCTAGAGCACAGGAGGAATTTGAGGAGATTCCTTTGTGAGTTTGCTGTTGGGTGGTGGGCAGGATGCTGACCGGATCATCCAGAAGAAGGAGGAAGAGGCAGTGCAGCTGGAGGAGAGAGTTTGCCAAATGATGGCTGCCACGAAAGAGTTAGAGGACAGGTAATCTGCCCCCTTCTGGACCGGAGGAACACACCTAATCGCCTGAGTGTGTCTGCATCGGGGTGCTTTTCTCTCCCTGACAGGCTGCAGGCTTCCGATCGCACTAGAAGACAGGTGGACGAGAGGGAGAGGGATGCTCGCGTGGAGCTGGAAGGACGGGTGGATACCCTGCAGAAGCAGCTCGCTGACCTGGATGCACTGAGGTACAGCCGAGCGGACAGCATAGCGGGACCACCTGTCCCGGGGCCACGTTGGTCACGCCTGTCGCTCCCTCGCCAGGCTGAGCCTGGAGTCAGACCTGCGTGCCGAGAAAGAGCAGCGGCAGAGCATGCAGAAAGAGCTGCAGAGGGAGCAGGATAACTGCGCAGAGCTGCGCATGCAGCTCCAGCAGCTGCAGGGCCTGCAGAAGGTGGGTGTCCGCATGGCTCCCAGTGCGCCGTGGGGCTGGAATCGCGGTTGGGGGAGGCATTCCCGACCTGTGTGCGTGTGGCCAGCAGGAGCTGCAGGAGCTCCGACGGGAGAAGAAGCAGCTACAGAAGACTTGTGAGGAGCAGGAGCAGGCTCTGCAGGAGATGGGCCTCCACCTCAGCCAGTAAGGCCGCCTCTCACGCCCGACACCTATCTCTCTCTCCCTTTCTCCCATCTCGGAATACCATCAATGTTACTCCTCTCCTGCAGATCCAAACTAAAGATGGAGGACTTCAAGGAGGTAAACAAAGCCCTTAAGGTGAGAGAGCGGCACAGTGAGAGCTGATGGCCTTTAGAGGGGGTGGCGGTTAGGGAGAGCTGAAACCGTGTCTGGTTGTGCGTGTCAGGGCCACGCCTGGCTGAAGGACGACGAGGCCACTCAGTGTAAGCAGTGTCAGAAGGAGTTCTCCATCGCTCGCAGGAAGGTACTGCCTATTATGCGTGTGTATAAATGGTAACTACCCCAAATCTAAGGCATATATATATATAGTTTGGGTGTGAGTTGCGGCTGCTGAACTCCCGGGCGGGATACCCGCAGCTGGCAGACCTGACGGGGCCCATCTACCTCTCTCGTTCCCCCAGCACCACTGCCGCAACTGCGGCGACATCTACTGCAGCCACTGCTCCAGCCACGAGCTGGCGCTGCCCTCCTACCCAAGGCCCGTGCGGGTCTGCGACACCTGCCACTCGCTGCTGCTTCAGAGGGCCCCCTCCACGGCTTCCTGACTGCCGACCGTGTGTATGCACAGTCCCCACGCGGATGCTGCGGGCCGACTCGGAGGAGGGGAGCTGTCCTGTTCAGGGGTCACGCAGAACTGTTCCCGCTCACGTCTGCCGAGATCTTCGGCACCCGGGCCCATAATAAGCGGATCTTTTCACACGGAGTTGTAAAGCAGTCACTGTTAAGAGGTTTGGAAAATTCTGGGAGGGTGCAGGCATTTAAACCTTTAATTGAACTAATTTGGTCTATATTTCTTTTGGTAAATGGTCTGGGCCCTGTCTCACTAATGCAGTCCTTTGCCTGTAGTTATGTCATTCAATGCCAACTTACTGAAATGTTTGCTTAATTGTTCCTGTATCGTGTCTGAAATTTGAGATTCTAAGCCGCTCTTCTTAGTCTCCTTGAGAAGGGTTTGAGTGAATCATTAACATCAGCAAGTCGCACATAACCCGCCAAAGGGTGTGAGGAATTTGACCGTTTGTCGCGTCAGTGTTAACGATGTATATATTGGTACATGTAAGAAACACAAATGTGAAGGTGGTTATATGCTTATAGAAGCAGTCGGAAAAAAATTCGTGTCATGAAAGTAATGAGAAGTGGTGGTTTGAAAATCAAGATGAGGGACAATGTAGATCCATCTGATTGGCTTAACAGGTGGGTAAAACTGTCAGTCATTGTACAGTAGCCCCACCCTCCGTAAACGGACGAGTGGTATTTGACCAATGAAGGCAGTGTTGTACTGGTACTGGGGAAATTAACAATCCCACAGAAGCTGACCTTCACAGGAAGATTTTTACCAATTAACAATCAAGTACGGGTAATCACATATATGCTTGTTTGACCCAGTTTGGTAAAATGAATTCTACAAAGTGATGGTGACCTAGGTAATAAAGATGTATATTTTAAGGATAGAGTATGTTATCCGGTGGATAATTTGACTAACAAGCCATTTTTTATTAAGCACGTCCACTTTTCTACGTCCATTTTTCATTTTATATGAGATGATCACTGGAGGTACTTGTGCAAACTAAATAAAGCCTTTGCGATGAATGTTTCCAAACTGCTGTAGTCGCCGGTGTCGTAGTCACATGACAGACTCTTCCCACGTAACAAATTTATTTCTCTCCGCAATACAAAAAACAGAGGAAACAAGGCATTGCAGCGAACAGAAACATTCATCAACTGCACATTCAGGTATGACCCTCAATTTAAAAAAAAAAAAAAAAGCTCAAACCAAATTACTCCAACCTTAAGTGTGGGGAAAAAAATGCAAGGTAAACAAAATCCATTTTGAGCATATTTACAATGTGCTGGTCGACACTTGGAGCAAGAGGAATTTACTCCAGTGGGGGTGGGGGGGAGAGAGACAGAATTCTCCCCATACACCATGCCATCCGTACAAAACTACATGCAGCCTATGATCAGGGCAGGCATACCATAAAAAAATAAGGAAACCCATATAGACTCACTCTTCCCACGAGATTAACCCCCCTTTCACACTGCCCTGAATATTAACTAAATAACAGATTAGTAGGCGTGTAACGATGCATCACGAATTGGTTAAAAATCGGTGTAAATGTATGACGATTCAAATCTGATGTGGAAAATTAATCACTACGTTTTATGAGAACAAGTACTTAACAGAAAGAACAGTAACATTACATTTGATTTCACCATGTCAGTTGTCACTGTACATCTCATCCACGTCAGTTTTTGGTTCCAAAGGAACGCGAGATGGCAGGTAAATTTGAAACAGAGGAGGTGCCACCCAGCTTTAAATCAGCGGCGTGGCAGCATTTTGGCTTTTCAGTAATCTTATGAAAACTGCAAGAAATTACAGACAAGACAAACGGCGTGCAAACATTGTAAAAGACTGATAACCAAGAAACATCTATACATAGGGTGACCAGATAATCCATGTCATCCCAGACACTTTAAGCTACTTCAGGTTTTTACAAACTTTACTTTAAGCCTGAAAGGCTCCTGTGTTTGCCTAAATAGTTAATTTCTTCTTGTGCTTTGACTGGTTTGTTTCCTTAATCCAGCTATTTCACATTAATATTTGTGATACATGCATGAATATCGGAGACTTACCAATCAGCACACAGCAGGAATGCAGTGCTTAAGGGAAATCCATCTTCATTTAATTGAAATGGAAGTTTACAAATCCTGTCCTAGGTCAAAGTGTCTGGGATAACATGGATTATCTGGTCACCCTATCTATATAGAAATAGACATCTATATAGAAAGGTCTATTTCCCTGGAAGGAGAATGCTAAGATGTACCCACTGTCGTCTCCTCTAGCTAAGGCATACCTCACCACACCAGCCACCTCTGTCCCTAGTGAAAGTATTTTTTCGACTGCAGGGGACATTGTGAATTTACAGAGATCTCAGCTTCAGCCTGAGAATGTTGACGTTAAAAAAAACATGTACATTTGAAGCTGCACATTATTTGAAGAATTTTTATTGAGTTATTTTGATGTGGGATTTGTTTTAAAAAACATTTTATTTCATTTCAGTTGCACCTTTAAGATGAGGACGTGTTCTGCACAGTTCAGAGAAGGAATATTTTTGAGTCAAAATGTGAGGTCGTATCGTGAACTCAATCGTGAATCGCATCGAATCGCGAGTTGAATGTATCGTTACATCCCTAGAGATTAGCAATCTAAGTAATGGTTTTTCCAGCTGCGATCAAAACGACTGAATAAAATGAGTGAGGAGGCGGCCCCCGGCTGCCTACATGCCCCAGCCTGTGCCCATGCCCATTCCGCTCAGGCCGTTCAGGCTCATGGACCCCCGACTTCCTCCACCACCTCCGTAGTAGCTGCTGCTCATTCCGCCCTGATTACCTGACAGGAGAGAGGAAACGCACACAATATAGGACCCGGCGATCTCACACTGGCCCCGCCCCCCTCCAGCCAGGCGGGACCCCCAGTCACACGTCACACATTCATGGATGGTGAGGGCGGGCCCCCGCCACCCTGGCCCCACAGAGCTGAAACTCACTGTAGTCACTGTATCCTCCCATGCTGCTCTGGCTGCCATAGCCCCCACTGTAGCCCGAGCTCATTTGGCTGCTGGGGCCATATGATGATTGGTTACCTGCAGAGAACGAAACGGCCTATAAAACGCCAAACCCCTCCCAGTGCCTGCTTTGCCCTCCCCTGACCTTGACCTTCAGCAGGCAGGTGACTCATGCCCCAAAACAGTGTGGCTTGAGGTGATACTCACCCATGGCTCCCATCATCTGGCTCCCATAGCTGCTGCTGCTGCTGCCGCCCCCTGCAGTGGAGTTGAGGAACAGCTCGACGTAGCGGTGCTCTGTGGGAGGCAATGGTACGAGGTTAGCATAAGGTGGCGGCCCGGCCTGTGACCGCCCCCGATGCTCGGATCACATCCTGCTCACGCATGTGGGCCTTGTCCTTGGACATGGCTGCCACGGCATCCTCGTGCGTGGCGAACTCCACGTCCGCTTCTCCCGTCACTCGTCCATCCGGGCCGACCTCGATGTGCACCCGGGCAGGATTCAGCGGGGAGAAAAACTGAGGAGAGGCGGAAGGGTTAATCACGGACTTATGGCAATGCCGAGGACACTTGTATGAGCATGACGCCAGTAGAGTACCAACAAGTCATAAACCAAGGACAGAACTCACGTTGTAGATGTCAGTCTCTGTCGCTCTGTAAGGAAGGCCTCTCATATGTACACAGTGACCTGTCGTGCTCTGGAAGTTAGAGCCCCCGTCGCCATAACGCCCGTCTGACACACCTGTGGGAAATGGGGCCGAATGAAAAGGCTCTCACTGCTTCAGCTGATGAAGTACACATTTCCCAAACTGATGTTTTTCATTTATTCGTCATGCTTGATTACCAATGGCATGAGCGTCAAAGAAAAAGAGCAACATACTTTCAGTAACTCGTCCAAAGCGCTGGCACTCGTAGCCTTCATTGAAGTCGTCGTAGCTATCACAGCCTGAAAAAAAAACACAAATAAGCAGCCGTTTGACCAAAAACACGTGGCGTTGAGGGCGGCAAGCAAGAGTTTTCCACAAGGGGGCACAAGATGGCAAATAGGCATTAGAAGAACAAGGGGCTCCACCTGCACATTCTGGCCCAGGCCATCTTGTCCCAACCACCCCCATATATGATAGGAGGAGGAGAGACAGCCTTACCTCCGCCGTAGGCCCCACGGCGCATCCTGTCGAAAGAGGTACCACGGCCCACGGAGCTGTAGCCACGACTGGCGCCGGGCCGATCATAGGGGCCGGGCCGCTGCACGCCCAGGCCCTTCCTGGCCGGCTCGTAGTGCGTCCGCACCTCAGCTCGGCTGCTCTTGAAAATCTCGATGTACCTGAGCGTGCAGATGAGACCAGCTGAAACGGGGAGTCACGGCTGGGACGCAAGCAGCCAATCAGAACGAGCCAGTGTGTCTGTCGCGTCGTTAGCAAATCTCAGGCGGGTCTGTATGTCAGCTAACCTCTGAAAGACATAGGGGAAAACAAGTAGGCCCTATCCCACACAGCCTTGCAGTGATTTTTTAAAAATTTTTCAACTGGATTACAACTGCAGTGTTTCATTACAGTCTTCAAAGGTGTGCAATACTAAAGAATACATTTTTAAAGAGAATGACAAAATAAAAAAAAATATTAATGATTGTCCAAGACACCGTTAAGCGTGAGAGTAGCAGTGTGTCAACAGCATCATTCTGCTGATGTATGACAGAGGGGCTCATGCAATTCAGACCTTTACCTGTAGGATTCTGGCCCCTGTGGTGAAAGGCCCTGTGAGGGTGGGGGGGGGGGGGGGGACATCTACAACTGCAGTATCTACCTGAGGCTTAGTACTGAGCGACTCATCTCAAAAACTAACCCCAATCTCCAAGTGATTACAGCCAAGGGCAGCCCTAGGTCCAACATCCCCAACCTGACAAGTGGGCAAACCCATTAGGTCACCCTCACAAGAATAAAAATAATAATAATAATAATAATAATAATAATAAGATGTTGTTCGCTCAGCACTAATTAGCATAACCTGTAGATATTTGTTCAGATGTGCATTATCACACTGCTTCATATTCCCGTAAAGGCTGTGAGAGAAGAGTGTCTTTGTGCGTGTATGTGTGTTTGTGTGCACGCACGCATTAGTGTGTCGCACAGTTTGTACTGTGGTAAGTGGTTACGTGTCATTTTACGGCAGCGAAGACGTACACCATGAGAAAAGCGACTTATCCAGCCAACCAGCCAACCATCCCCACCTGTGCCCTATCCTTTCCTTGTGTTTCTTTAGAGCCTTTTCAGCTATATCCTGTGAAGCAAACTGCACGAAGGCCTCCCCCGTACTCCTCCCCTGGAAGTCCACCGGCAATGTTATCCCATTTGGCACGATTTCCAACCCTTCAACCCAAGGACAAATAACCCCAGCGGGGAGCATTAAATCACATGCCCAAGCACAATGATCCTCTAATGCTTCTCTTCTTAAAAAGAAAAGACAACAAAACACAAAAAGACACTCAATACATTATACAAACCAGGTTCTGCTGTCACCATTTACTTACTGTACTTAATGTATTTTGGGAACATAAAATAAGACTAAACATGCAGAATGTCTCATGCCCCCACTGATCAGAAAAACTAGTTTGAACTGATGGTAGTTCAGTGCAGCTATTTAAACAATGATGATTCTTACATAAATAATAGAAGGATGTTACCACTAGGGGGCATAGTGTGCAGAAGGAACGAGGTAGGTGACACTGGGAGAAGCAGGGAAAGCAGAGGTTGGGAAAAGTTGTGGTCATTTTGGACCGATACGGTCATTAGGTGCCAAATTAAGCTCTGGGAAATCAGGAAGAGTTTTAGGGTGACAAAACATCTCAATTTTGTCCTGTTATGTTTTAACCAGTTCCAGCAAACAGAAAATGCACAGAAAAGACCACACGCACCTGAGAAAAACTGGAGGATCTCCTCCTTGCTGCATCCGAAGGGCAGCCCACGCAGTCGCACCAGGCCATCGCCTGTTGTCTCTGGAGAGTTTGGACCGGTGTGTTTCAAGACCCAGTCCATCTCAACACTGTTGGATTTGAACACTGGGAGGTAGGAGAGACAGGAGGCTGTCAGCCCATGCTGTGGGCACTGATGAATGATTACCAAAGCTACACAGACACCGTTCGGCACCTTCTACATATCTGTGACCCATCGTTTCCCTGTCCTTCTTCAGAGCAATCTTCAGATCCTCCTCAGACTCCAGCTCCACAAAAGCCTCTCCGCTGGGGCGCCCCTCGCGCGTGTAAGTGAACTGGATGCTTGTGCCTCCGTTTGCAACTTTACAATCTGGAAGGCAGGAGCAGTGTTATGTGGGCCGCAGGATTAACCCAAAGTGAAGAATGGCTCACTTAACGTGAGGGGTATTTACCGGAGAAAAATCTCTGAACTTCATCCACGGCACACGACCAGGGCAGTCCCCGAACGCGAACCACGAATCCCTCTACATCAGACATGTTTGATATCTGTCGATCAGACCTGCAATGGAGAGTACAGGCATAGGGCATTAAATATACGGCTTATGCAAAAAAGCAATGAGTTTACTTTCACAAGACACACACTGAGCCACAGCATAAAAAAGTAAACAATCAAGCCATCACATATAGTTTGAGTCCCAAGAACTACATACACATCATTTTAGTTTAAAATGTATTCAATCAAGCTTAGAGTACCATATTTAATATGACAGTACACGGCAATAATCGCCTTTATGAGGGAATAAGGCTTAATCTACATTCAAAGCAAGACAACCAACAAAATAACAAAATCCGTAATAGATAATGACTTTGAGTCTCTATCTGGTATCAAAATAAAACATTCTGACTTATTAAACCTAACCCGGGCCAATTATTTTTGTTTCTTTTTGTTGCTCGACCTTTGCCAGCCGGTACCAAGCGAAAAGCGAATTATTTATTGACGATGAGGCCTGCACACACGTGTACCACACGTCCGGCAACCTGTTACCACTGGCTAGCAAGCTTCATTACCCAGTCTGAATTCGCTTATTAAAATAGACAAAGTCTTCATACGTCCCATCTACTTCATGCGGCGTGCCTATGTTAGTAACGGGCCTAATGTAATCCCCCCGCGGCCCGGCGCAACAGGCCGCGGCCCGGCGCGGAAACCAGCGGCGAGCGATTCTTACTGACGCTCAGTGCCAGAACGCATTACAATAATAGCGCCCACCCCCGTTCCCAGTAACAAAAGTATCCCAGCGGCTCTAAGCTGCGCTTTCCGCGGCCTTATAACGCGGAACCCGCGGCGCGGGCCGAAGGAGGCCGCGAGCCTCGCGAGTTAGCTTAGCCACTTAGCACCGCAAACAAAGACGGCGCCGCAGATTCCAACTTAACATCGCCGCGTAACGGGACGCGAGAATGGAACACGTCGTTACGCAGCGCTCCCGGTTCCAGGTGGCCTCCGGAAGCGCAGACTCACTTTTTTCAAACGATATTCGTCGCCGAATCCTCTGCCGTTAAGCGCCGCCACTATCGATTGCACCTAAAAGAGCCTCACTCTGTTGTCGCTGTCACTGCCCGATCTGCGGCTCACGTCCGAATTGCAGCGCGCATGTCCGCGCATGCGTACACGCTTCGCGACGCTCTACTGTGCTACCAGATGGCGATTTTCAAAACGCATAGGATTGCAGAAGAAGGCTTAATAATTAGTAATATTAATAAAGAAATCCCCCCTTATCTTTTATTGCACAAATTACACGAATCAAACATCAACTATAATACAAAATACAATCCAAGCAGCATACATCACCATACAAAAACCCACCATCCTAGAACATGGATGAATTAATATGAAATAAATGGAACAGAAAACAAAAATGAACACAATTAAATTATTATAAAAAAAATGGAAAAGGCGCACTATTCATATTTTACATCTTTGTATTCTAGCACAGGCATATCCTTTTTTGTAAGTGGCCAATCTCACAATTTATCCCAAAATGATCACGTGTTACATTCCAACTAAGTTTCAAAATTTTATTTCACGGTAAATATCATTAATCATGAACCTCTTTCATTTTAGTAAGCAAAGTAAGGTAGCATTTGGTGTAAAAACAACTCTGCGCATCACCAACACTATACCCACGGTGAAGCATGGCGGTGGCAGCAAGTATGCAAACCAACCATGCAAATCAGCAAAAGGACGGCTTCACCAGAAGAAAAGTAATGCTTTGGAATGGCCCAGCCAGAGCCCAGACCTAAATGTGGGCTGACCTGAAGAGGGCTGTACACAGGAGATGCCCTCGCAGTCTGACAGATTTGGAGCGCTTTTGCAAGGAAGAGTGGACAAATACTGGCGAGTGAAGATGTGGCATGCTGATAGACTCCTACCCAAAAAGGCTGAATGCTGTAAAAAGAAAATCAAAAGGTGCATTAACAAAGAATCAGTTCATTGTACTGTACATTTATTTATTTTTCCCCTAACAGATTTGTTTGTTTTCCAGTTGAATTGTATGGGTTATGGGTCACATTAAAGTTGGAAAAAAGTTTTTAAATGATTTATCGTGGTCTTATTTTTTATATCACAAAAACCTGGTATTTCAACAGGGAGGTGAATCATTTTTATAGGCACTGAAGATATCTTGTTCTTATAATAACCACTTCTAACATAGAGAATTCTCCTAAAAGTACATTTCTTTTAGCTATTAAAGGAAGATATTTGTTTTTGGGGTGGGATGTTATCCAAAAAGTTATAACCTTTGATTAACTGTTTACCAGTCCTTGGCACACAAG
The DNA here is from genome assembly GCA_026780845.1 of Petrocephalus sullivani. Classification (NCBI taxonomy): domain Eukaryota; kingdom Metazoa; phylum Chordata; class Actinopteri; order Osteoglossiformes; family Mormyridae; genus Petrocephalus; species Petrocephalus sullivani. The sequence goes on along the minus strand of JAODKM010000002.1, from coordinate 17,829,000 downwards.
GGTAGTACTGCCTGCTCCCTTCCATCATACTGTATTTGCCACTTTAAAAGGGAATAGCTTTGACCACTGTGCAATATTTCTTAACCGTAGCCTGCATATTGTATCTCCTTCTAAACTGGTCATAATTGTAATAATATAATAATATTACCATCATTATCCAGAAAGTGCCTTACTGCTCATATCCCTCTTTCCAACCAAATTATCCAATCCAGACTGACTTCCTTTTATACAAAATGCACAGATTGCTACAAATAGGACCATTATGCATAAAAACTGTACTTCTGCAGCAAATTCCAAAACACTAACAGTGGCTTACCACTGGAATCAGCATCTTCAGTAGATCCAAATCACAATCTAAAAGGAAATCGATACCACTAACAGCTTTAAAAGCCTCCAGTGGAGCCACAAAGACTGCTTATGCGCTTCGCGGCTGCCTGTGGCCGTCCCAGCTTATTCTCGCTCAGTCTGTCTGCTTGTGCGCTTCGCGACTGCCTGTGGCCGTCCCAGCTTATTCTCCCTCCGTCTGTCTTGACCTGGTAACTTACCCACCAACGCCTTAACTCCATCATCCAGCTCTTTGACTAACCTTGATTCACAAACCTCTTTAAAACTAGTATCAATATGTGGTATACAGTGCATCTGAAATACCAGTGTAATAATTTTAAATATCTTAAGACAGTACACTAGGTTTGTTAGTACTTTTGCTATATAATCCTGTGTGAACGACAGCTAACAATGAGGAAGCCACTGTCTGGCATCATCATGCATATCGAGGAAGAATGCCAAAAAAGACAAAAAGCTGTAAAAATCAAGTCAAAATGGATAAAAAGAATGATAGTGAATTATTGGCTAATGGCAAAACACTGGAGATTTAAAAGGCATTACAGAAATACCACTAGACTGGGTAAAAGGCAGTGAAAGGTGCAAGCAATACGAATAATAGGAAAAGGTTTTGAAAACAGTAGCGCCCAGGACAAATACAAACTGAAGCAGATTCTTATTAAGTATCCCATGTGGAGCAGGTCAGAAGACTTCCAACAAGGCCGGTGTGCAGAATCCTTAAAACACTGGGCAAAGTCAGGAAGATTATTAGCAGACCACCTCCCAACATTTTTTTTCTGATGAATTAAGGATGATGCTGGATGCTGGGGAAGTTCTTATGCAAGATTCTTATGTAGATAATAATAATTATATGAATTTAGTATGTACACTATATTGCTGAAAGTATTGGGGCACCCCTCCAAATAATTAAATTCAGGTGTTCCAATCACTTCCATGGCCACAGGTGTATACAATCAAGCACCTAGGCATGCAGACTGCTTCTACGAACATTTGTGATAGAATGGGTCACTCTCAGGAGCTCAGTGAATTCAAGCATGGGACCGTGATAGGATACCACCTGTGCAATAAGTCCATTCGTGAAATTTTCTTGCTACTAAATATTCCATGGTCAATTGTTAGTGGTAATATAACAGCAGCAACTCAGCCAGGAAGTGTTTTTCTGAGGTTGGGCTTGGCCCCTTAATACTTATAACACTTAATACTTCAGCATATGAAGCCGTTTTGGACAATTTCATGCTCCGGCCTTTGTGGGAACAGTTTGGGGATGGTCCCTTCCAGTTCTAACATGACTGCGCACCAATGTATAAAGCAAGGTCTATAAAGACATGGATGAGTGAGTTTAGTGTGGTGGAACTTGACTGGCCGGCACAGAGCCCTGAACTCAACCTGACAGAACACCTTTGGGATGAATTAGAGCAGAGACTGCGAGCCAGGCCTTCTCAGTGCCTGACCTCACAAATGCTTTCCATGAAGAATGTTCACAAATTCCCATGAACATACTCCGAAACTTTGTGGAAAGCCTTCCCAGAAGAGTTGAAGCCGTCATACAGCACCCTCCACAATTATTGGCAGCCCTTGTAAAGATGTGTAAAAAGCCTTAAAATAAATTCATTTTTTATTGCAGTAGCATAATCTCATACTGAAATTTT
>JAODKM010000002.1:17804222-17817201 GCA_026780845.1 Petrocephalus sullivani | reverse complement strand
TACGCCTCACTGCACAGACACACTGCTTCCACTGGATATGCTAACACAAAAGCACAATTTTCACTTCTCTTGTTGTTTAACATAAAAATATATAAATGTAACTTCTCAAATGACAAGGGTAACGTTAAAGTCACAATAAATGACAGAAAGGAATAATCAGTGCGACTGAAAATGTTTATGTGAAAAACAGTTGAGTGTGAATGTGGGATTATTTATACATATTCACGTATAAATGTTGCTAAACTAAATGTGGAACCCTATAGTTGTATGAACTGAACGCATTCTTAATGCCAGCATTTCTGAACGATCTGATTAGGTAAAAGGAAGGAATTAAGACGCCAAGGCACATAAACTTTTCTTGCTAACAGAAAGCACTTCTTCGTGGGATGTGCTTCTGATATTTGTGGTTTGTGCTTTGGACCACAGTTTTGCGAGCTCACATCTTTTTTTTTACCTTGCTATGAAATCTGACTGGACCTTTGGTCAAGCTACAACTAGCCGGGAATCCCCAATGACTGCCCTTCCTCGTCTGAGCTGTTTTAATTCCGTCTTTGCTTTTAAACTCTCACGTCCTCCATCTCCCTTCTGAAGTAAGCTTTCTCCTGTTCGACATTCTTACTTCACCCAGAAAGCAAGCATACAAAAATGCTCCCTTTCCCTTCCTGTGTAATGCCATTAAGACATCACACAGTAATAAACACAATACGTTTCTAGACGTAGTACGTATGAATTCAGCGTTAATACATAAGCACACGCATGAAACCACAATATGTTGACATATGAACTTAATGAATTTGTACACTTTAACATACGCTTAAAGTTTTGATGCACTGTGTTTGTGCTTGTCATTCTAATGTAACGAAACAGTACTGGTTGTGATTAGCATTAGATGTAAAAACATGCCCTGCCATTGGTTATCTGCAGGAATAGTTCTTGTCTTACAATCTGTCTGTTTATTAATGGTGTCCCGCAAAGAAAAAAAAATACAATGAACAGCAACCAATCAGATTTTTCTTTGCAAGGAAACGACTAACCTGTTGCCGAGGAAAGCTGATTTTGTATTGATTCGAAAGTGGTCAAGGTATTGGATTCACTTTGAAAAAGTGGAAAATGATTTTTGGATGTTTGGGGGTAGCAATTAATTCCACCCAATAACACAAAGTAAACAGATCCATTAAGCATTCGGTTTGATTTAATACAACTGTGTTTCTAGTAGTTGCAGTGCGATTTAAAGGATGTTCACCATCAAGAAAAAATATTAATATAATAATATGATTAATATAAAAAAAGATAATATAATGTTTCAGCAGCCAATGTGAACATTCTTTATGACAATCTTGACTTCTTTTTTATTTTATTTTTATAAATATTGCTATGGAATTTGCCCCTGGGATAAATAAACTCCACTTTAATCTTAGGTACGGTGACTTTTTAAAGATGGGAATTACACGCACCACGGAGTAATCAGATTAACAGTCCCCAACATGAAATGCTTCCTCTCTTCACTGTCTGTTCATATAAGCAATACTGTTCCTTTCGTGTTTTATAAGCACGGGAGTCAGTAAAACAGATTTTTCAGTGTCCAAAACACTTTGCCTCTGTGAACAGATGATGCTCTCCCAGGCAGCCAATGAAAATGCCCGCTTGCGCCGGGGGGGGGACAGTTCGGTCCGGGGTCGGAGTACTTTATTCTGGCCGACTGTTTGGGGGTTTCCGCGTCAGAGGTGCTTTCGCTTCTCCCTGGCACTGTTGTATAGAGCGCGGTCCTCTTCCCTTTTCAGTCTTCATTAAAAAGTGCACAGGTGCTGACGGCTCTCTGATCCGCGGTGTGCAAGCAGCAGTGAGACAGCATGGCCGAGGCGCAGAACTCACTCCTCCAGCGCAGCGACAGTGACAGCGGCAGCATTGGCAGGGACCGTGCAAGGTGGGCAAATAACGGGCATTTCTGCGATAATCAGTCCGGTGCAGATGGATGCAGAATTTTTACCTGATTCCTAATACATATATATATTATATTTGCAGTGTTGTTTACAGGTAATTTATAGTTAATTGTCAAATTTCAAAACTGTAATGTTAATTGAATAATTACCCCGTGTTATTGCATACTTATTTTAAATTTATATCTTGTCATAGTAAAAAAATAGCCATAAAATATAAAGAACAGGAGCTTTACAAAAGTAAAACATCACCACTGAAATCATCACAAATCTTTTTTTTTTAGTATTATTCAAAATTTTGTAATATGAACGCAGTTAATAATGGTGATAACTCGGGCTATTTATACTGGGGAGAAAATGTGTGATAAATATACTAATTGTATTGTATATTATTTTGCATTTGCATTGAAATCCGCTTCTCGGTAACTTTTCATCCGTTTTAAAACTTTACGAAGCTAAACATTTTTTTCGATGTGAAAAAGATGCGGTTTTCAGTTTAAGTATCTGCCTAGCAACAGATGGCGCTTTAGTACTCCATTTGTCACTCGTTAAAACAGGCTGGCGGGGTCCTTTATTGGTAATAATTCTAATTACGTAAATTAAACTATTATTTGAATTTAAAAAAAATTATTTCACATTCTTGACGACTCAGTAGTAACGTTTGTGCTCACATTCTTGGGCTTGTGATTTACTGTAAAAGGTTTGTGTTTTGGAATTCCATTTAATGAGGAAAGCTGGTACTATGTCTGATTTAGATGAGTTTAAAATCTTACATATTTTATTTTCTGATTTATCATAGAGAGGGTATTTACACAAAGTTTGTTTATCCCCCACGGTCTGCAGTTCTAAGCGCTTGTGGTGTTCCATCCTTCTGTCTTGCCCACAGAGATGGATCCACGGCCCGGGCTCTCAAAATCAGCGGCCTCACCATGCTGGCCTGCATGCTTGTGGCAGGACAGGCCCTCACCATCTACTATGTGACCAGCCAGCGGAGCCAGATCAGAGATCTGGAGAATACGGCCAGTAACCTGAAGCTACAGGCGTCACGGAGACCCTCTGGTGAGCAGGACTAGGATTGCAGTTAGGCCAAACCCCTCCAGAGGAGCAACTGTTCTTTACCCTGGGATCAGCTCACTTTCCATACCTGGTCCTTACTTCTCAATTTAGACAGTATCTCCATATGATAGTAAAGTCTTCTGATTCATACCCAGTATGGGTCAGTTCCATTCCATCATGGGAATGTGTTACTGGCCTGACCAGCTTTCAGTATCGCTCACCAGCTGACCCTTCTGCTTGTTGGAATTGGGTACCCTCCATGACTCGTGGTTTGGCTCGTCCAGCCTCTCACACACTGTGATGTTACTCTTCCATGCTACTCAGTGGCAGTATCTGCATCCTGTTTTGTACATCCTACTTTGCGTATCTGTAGATGGCAGAGCTCCTCTTCTGGGATTTCACACTGTCTTTGTAAATGATGAGGGACTTTCCCTGGTAAATGACGTTTCTTCTTTTGACCCACTCGTTATCTCCCTTCTCTGCAGGTCCGTCTTCTCCCCAGGTGGTTCGCATGCCACTGTACAACATGCCGCTCCTTATGGACATGAGTAACACCGACGACAGCAAGATCCCCATGAGGGTGAGGCTGGTCAGCTTTAGACTCTGGCTTTCAGTGCACTGAAAGGTCTGGCCACAGGGTGGCAGTGTAGGGGTTTAATGGTTTAATGGTTTAATGGTTAGCGGTACAGTTGTTTCTTACAGAAAAAAGTCTGCATGTTCACTTCAGACGCAGCCATCGCCCGGATTCAGTGTAGTGCTCGTCATCAGGCAAATTCACGTTTTGCTTTTTGGAAGTTCCTGGATTTATTACGTATTTTTTCCACATATTTTCAATCCGCAGTTTTTTTGAATCTGTGGGTGCGGGACCCACGGATAAAGAGGGCCGACTGTAATAGTTTTAGCTTTAAGTTCTGACTGGATGCTCACATGCTGAACTGACTCTTTCAGAAGCTGGAGGACACTGCAAAAGTCAGCGTCGAGAAGCAGGTGAAGGAGCTGCTGCAGGTAAATAGCTAAATGTCCCGGTTACGTCCCCTTCCTAGGAAAAGTAATCGTTACAAACACTGTCATGTGACCAGTATGCTGCATGTATGGTGCATTCAGCTTATGGTTCCCCCAATCAGGACCAGGAGCTTCCCCAGTTCAACGAGACTTTCCTGGCCAACCTCAAGAGTCTGAAGGAGCAGATGCAGGAACCTGATTGGAAGGTGAATATGCTCAGCTGGGAAAAACCTCCTCGCTCCATAGGCTGGACTCTCTTCTGTGTCTAATGGTGACTTCCTGCCTCAGGGATTCGAGAACTGGATGCACCAGTGGCTGCTGTTCCAGATGGCCCAGCAGGAGCCCAAGAAGGAGGCCCCTAAGGAAGGTGCAGACATGCTTCCCTGACACACACACACACACACACGCACACACACACGTGCACATAAAACCATGTTGGTAATGCGCCTTTGCTGATTGGAGGATTTTTAATCTACTGTGTGATTCCACAATGGCCACTTTGTGGTGCATGATCAATACAGTTATGACAGTATAACCAGAACACAAAAAAACAACAATGACTGTAAATGCAAATAACAGGCTAGCTGAAAAACAAAAGTAAAACATAAACATGATGGTTATATATCTCATCAGTCAATAAAATAAAGTTACGTATATTATCATAGCAACTAGTAGCCAAATACTTATGATACTGAAATAAATAGCAGGAGATCATTTAAAGAATACAAATGATAAACAGATGATGCAAGAATCAAATCGAAAGAGGAATTTTCTTCATAACTGGTCATAAGATGGTCTCCCTTCACAATTCAGAAAGCCAGAAATTTCCCCGCATCCGCAATAACAAAAATCAGGCTTTGATTTTTAAATAAATACTAACGCTAATCCTGAAATTCCACGACTGTTGCTTGCAGCCGCCACCGTCCGCACTAAGTGCCAGCTGGAGGCCACCGGGACGTCGGTGAAGCCTGGCTTCTTCCGGCCTCAGTGCGACAAAGAGGGCAACTACCTGCCCATGCAGTGCTGGCACAGCACCGGCTACTGCTGGTGTGTGGACAAGAACGGCGTGGAGATCCCCAACACTCTGGTGCGCGGGAGGCCCATGTGCGGCGCTCCAGCAGGTGGGAACTCGGGGTCCCGCTAAAAGCGCATTTCTGTGGTGGCGTAGAAGTAAGCCGCCTTCCTCTAATCGCCAGACATCTGCACCTGGCATCTCAGCTGCCACTCGCCTGACCTCCGTCGATTGGATCTCAGTATCAATTATGGATCTAAATTTACTCTTTTATTAATAACGGTTTCAGGAGACGTAACTTCTAAGCTGTTACTGAGATTCCTACCTGGATAGCACACATACTTCCGCCTAACATACACAAGTTAAGGCTAAACAATATCCAAGTCGATTGCTAATTGGCAAGGCGTCTGTGTGAGGTCACGAAGCTGGCGTCTTGCCAATTAGCAATTTACTTGGATATTACATGGCTTAGACGTGTACGTCGGGCAGACGCTGGTCAGATGTATGTGTGCTATGTTTGTAGTGTCTCTTACGAATTTATTCAAACACAAACTAGTTTACTCAATCAACAATGACAATGAGCAAAACAATGTTAGTAAAGGTGTCACGAAAGATGACCGAGAATCTCCATGGGGTGGGGATAAGCTTTCCTGAGCGATGACTCTGGGTTTTTCCCCACAGATGGACGGATGATGCCCATGTCCAGCTTCGCCAGCGTAATGGAGAACAAAAGTGAGCCTTGATATGGCGGTAGGCCATGTGCCCTGACTTTGCAGATGTACTGTTACCAAGCAGAATCACTACAAACCAATATGCATTGATATATTATCTTCCTTGCTTGTAAATTGCATTGAATAAAAATCAAAATAAATAAATCTAACTGATCAGTGCATTGCAGTCAGTTCATTTATGTTTTGCTGTTTTTTTTTTCAGAGTAAACTCTGACACCCAACAGAAAATGCTCATTCATCGGAAGATCTCTGAAAATAATCATTTTTTGAAAAGACTAACAGTTATAATGCAGGTGCAAATGGTTTCTGTAACTCCCTTAATTATTTTCATGACAAGCTTGGTCAGGCATTTTTCTCTCCTTTTTTTGCCACTTTATGCTTAGAAAAACTGCTCAGACATCCTACTCATTCCTGCAATAAATATCTAGCTCAGGTGGTGACTTTTGTCTTTTTTTAAGTAAATATATATGTATCTAACATTATTCTATTTCATTACTTTTAAGGGAATGGTAATGTGATTGTGTTACCGAGGGACAGGTGAATAGTTAGTAAAGTTTGATTTGTTTTTATTATATGAAGGCTTTAAATAAAGAATAACTTTACTACCATCATTGTTGTTGCCTATTTCTTTAAATATTGAGTGCTTATTTAGTCAGTATTTTAACTCGAATTGATTGTATCGGCCAGCTAATGTTCTCCAAGCTACAAAAAAAATGTTTTCAGCTTGTGAGAAGTGGGAACACCCTGCAGCTTTGTTGGTGAAATAGTGTCTTTGTTTAATGCCATTAGTATTTACCTGATTATTTCAGTTTCATCAGGTTTGTAGAAAGTCCCCAAGCGTCCAAGTAAACCAGGAATCCACAGTCTGGGTGGGCATTGCTCACAAACCTAGGTTTCCCAAAGAGGTGCTCTAATGGCTTTTTGGTGACTCATAGGCCCGGGGAAGCGGGTTTAATGCCTGCCCAAAAACTTGTCCTTAGCCTGTGATGTCTCATCTAGGGTGTCCATCACCCCCTTGCCCTAACCTTCCTTGGACAGACTCATCGGTGCTGTGACCCAACATTAGGTAAATGGTTATGGAATAGGAAAGAAATTTCCAGGGCTTTGCAAAGACGGCCACTAGATGTCAGGATGGTTACCTTGAAATGATCTAGAATAAATTAAAGTTTAAAAACGAGATGAGAAGCAAAGGGAAAGTCCTCTTTAACCAATCAGCGGACAGTAATTCTCTCTTGGCTATGTACTGTATGAACTGTAAACTAAAGGAATAAGCTGGAACACCAGTAGTACTTGAAACGGATTAAAAAAAAGCCCCAAACCTGGGTCAGGAAACACTCGTCTAACACCTTACCAGATCTTTTTCATGTAGTTACCGTAGCAATTGTTCCATCCATCCATTATCTGTCACTTATCCGGGGCTGGGTCATGGGGACAGCAGGGATGCCCAGACCTCCATCTCACCAGCCACCTCCTCCAGCTCCACCTGTGGAATACCACGGCATTCTCAGACCAGCCCTGTAGAGTCCATTACCCACTAGCAATGAGTCTGATGTACCACTGGTGAAACTTTCCAATCTCTTAGAGGAACCTGATAGCGTGTAACAATAGACCCTGTACCCAATACTCCTGTAGCACCCCCACAGGCCTTTTCTAAGCCCACAAAAGCACATGTAAACTTGTTGGACAAATTCCCATGAACCCTCCAGTATCCTTGTAGGGGTGAAGAGCTGGTCCAGTCGTTTTCCATATTAATTTGCTTAAAGATGTCCCCTCTGGCTCAGACAAACCCAAAGAGTGCAACTGATGCTTAGTGTGTCTTTATTTCGCATCAATTTCTCTTCCTCTCGTGATGTTGCAGCCTATTCTGACATCCACATACCCAAGGGAGCCAATCAGAAATTGAAGGATCTTAATATACTTAATAATATATAACAGGAGTATTCATCAGTAGAGTTCCATAATTTGATTGCTTCCTTGCCAGAAACCAAATACCCAACCCCCCCCCACCCCCCACCCCCATGTTTAGCCATGTGAGAGCATCTCATTAATATTACAGGTCCCCATCACCCTAACACAGAGGGACTGCATCTGATGTAAGACACACTGGGAATCTTCCTTCTAAGGATATGGATCCATTTGTAAGTGCCTCTAGCTTATTATTACAGACCATCGGCATGGTTCTGCTTCGGAAAATAATGGGTCGGGCCTGCGTGTTTCCAAGGAAAGCTGGCTCTGGTGTACATTACCCTTCTTCCTTCTCAGACTCAGCGGCACGCGGCGGCTAGAGTGGGCGTAGTGATCATGCGGGCCTCAGGTATGTGGGACCGTAGTGGAATTGTTGCTCCTGCAAACGGCGGGCCGCCGCTGTTGCGTGCCTGTGGCCTCAGCTAGAAGGGCTACATCAGTATAGTAGTAATTGTGAGTGTCTCAGTGGTACATGTGTACATTGCTGGGGAGCACACGCACACACATAGTCACACATTATGGACAATGAATTTTCTGTTAGTGGATGACGAGTGCAAAAACGTACTCGCTTAGAGTAGAGTATATTTCCTTGACCTCCAGTTGTCCAAATGTACCTAATGTGTGCAGATGGTGAGCATAACGGAAGACTCACTGTAAATGAGGAAGCAAACAGCGTGGATTATACAAGAGATGGCATTGAGGTAAGAATATAGGTTGGAAAGGAGGCCCGAGCTGGCACATTCAGGCCATCTGAGAGTCACGTGTAATTCATTTCTTTTTACAGAAAGCGTCTTTTGTATTCGATGCTGTTACCAACCAGCACAACATACAGGCAAGAAAATGAAAGTTTTAATAAAAGGCTATGAAAGTGAAAGTAAGTGAAGGTAACGCTAAAGGCAGTGTGAGCTCATTCCGCAAGCTGATTGGTCCCTTCCACAGGAGCTGTGCCCTCGGCTGCTGCAGCCTCTCTGTGAGCTGGTATGCTCCGGTTTCCGTGGCGCTGTTCTGGTGGGCGGAGACTTGAGGTCCGGAAAGGAGAAGCTTCTAGAGGCCCAGAGTGTCATTAAACAGGTAGAACAGAAATATACCTTACAAATAGATAATGAATAAAGGTGATGCGAATATAAATGCATTTAATCAATAATAAAATAATACAATGCTTTATTTTATTGGCAGATTTGTGTTTATGTCACTGTAAATCATCTTATCTGCTATCCCAGCTGCTGATTGGCTTGTTCACTGAAATAACGAAGATAAATAATGGGGAGATGTTTACGACAGCGTCCTTCCTCCAGGTACTGCTGGGTCTGGCCATTCGTTCCTTTCCGGACGTTGTGTTCTTGTTCATGATTGGCCGTGTCAGGTCTCATTCACCCCGATGCTGTTGGCTCTAGTTTCCCATCATCTGCTGTTGTGTCTGGATTGTGATATTGGATCCTCTCAACCCCCCTCCCACAGTTCTATCCTGACGACAGTGCAGTCGACCTTCTAAACCTGGAGAGGTGGGGCCTGAGGCCCAGGACTCACCCTGTCTTTGGAGGGTGAGTGTGTCCGAGAGTGAAGGGCTGAACGCTAAATTGATACAGCCACTCAGAAGGGCTCACTTCTTGCCAACATTTATTGAAGCTGTTAGCAAAAGCTTCTTTCTTTTTGCAAACACCACAGTTTTATAAACATCCATCCATCCACCTTCAAACTGCTTATCCTGGTCAGGGTCACATGGGGGTGAAGCCTGTCCCAGGCAACACGGAGCACAAGGCTTGGAGACTCCCTGGTTAGCATGGCAGTCCCTTTCTGGGGACAGGTACAAGTGAATGATCTTAAGGCTGGGATGTCAGGGATGCTAGATGGGGTGCCAGTGTTTTATACTCGCATTTTAAAAACCCACAAAACTGAACGTCAAAGAGGGAGGCAGGACCTGGTCATCCCAAATCCAGAGAGAGTGGGATTACTTGTCTGGTCCAGCACTGCATGGTTAATCCTACGGGGGAGGTGAATAACGCATACGAATCCCAGCCACTGTGGTGATAAACGTGCTGTTTCGTCCTGTGCCAGGTTTGTGGACGGTATCTGTGAGGTGGCAGTAGAGAGCCTGGAGGAAACACTCTCACTGTATGAAGAGGGCAGGGAGACTCTCAGCACCAATTCTGGGACATTAATCGGCAGGTATTACAAACTGCCGGGTTAATGAGATTGATCCTACAGAATCCCAGATTGAGCTGGATCAATAATAGAGCTTAGCTTGTCCATACTGTAAGCTCATGGGCTAATGTGGCATTCCTTAGCCAATCACAGGTCTGCGCGTCATGTATAGTGGGTGGACTCTTCTTGTCTTGGTGGGACATCCCATCAACCCCTGTTATATCCTGTATACCCCATAGGTGCAGCTCCTTGTTTTCGGTGAACGTGGAAAGGAGACTTCAGGAGGACGAAGTGGCGGAGCAGCAGTATTGCCATGGCACACTGCGGGTCTTTGATCTGGCAGGAGGCGCTCGGAAGGGAGACCTCAATGGGTGAGACCGCCCTCTTGAATCTGAGGTCTGAAGCATTAAATAGAAAGGGTTCCTATTCTACCGGTCATGCCAGAACTACCTGCCCCTAGGTGGCTAGGCCACAAAATACTGAACATGTCTCTCTTTGGTGCTACAGAGTCAGTACCTTGGTGAAAGTTTTGGAGCACATCGAGTCTGGCAAGACAGCTGGTGAGAGGCTCCTCCCTCTTCTCCTGACAGTTAGTGACAGGCTCCTCCCCTCTCACCTGAAGGATGATGACAGGCCCCTCCCCTATCACCTGATGACAGGCTCCTCCCCCTTCTCCTGACAGCTGGTGACAGGCTCCCCGCCTCTCACCTGAAAGCTGATGACAGGCTCCTCCCCCTTCTCCTGACAGCTGGTGACAAGCTCCTCCCCTTTCTCCTGACGGACACTCTAACTGGGAGCTGCAGCAATGTCCTCCTCTACTGTGTCCAGCCACAAGGTGAAATAATAACTATCTCAGGTGTCTTCTGCTGTCTTTCTTTCTTTAACGATAGCAATTTTCAGATTTTTGTGCATATATATATATATCCATAATCTGCTCATGCCCAAGACCTGTTGGATGAGGAGACCTTCCATGCATTGGCTCTTGCTCAGCGGGTCAGGGGCCTGGTGACCCGTTTGGTGCCCAGTGGGTGGTGTCCTCAAAGGGCTGCCCAGGAAATCCGGGAAAGGATTCAGGAGCTGCAAACCAGAATGGTGTCACAAGCGGAGAATAGCGAAGAGGACATCAGGATATTAGAGATGCTGATTCAACACTTACAGGTAAGACAAGAGCAGAAGATGGTCCAACTATATTTTAAATGGTTGTGTTTTCAGGGTATGTATAGTTATATATATATATATATATAGTATATATTGTATATATTGTATATACAGTGCCTTGAAAAAGTATTCATACCCCTTGAACCTTTTCACATTTTGTCGCCTTACAACCACAAACTTAAATGTTTTTCATTGAGATTTTATTTGATTGACCCACACAAAGAAGCACGTAATTGTGAAGCGGAACAAAAATAATACATGGTTTTCAAATTTTTAAGCAAATAACGACAGGGCCAGGGTCCCCCTGTCTCAATATTTTGTAGGGCCACCATTCGCTGCAATTACAGCTGCAAGTATTTTGGGGTATGTCTCTACCAGCTTTGCACATAAAGAGACTGAAATTTTTCCCTTTTCATTTTTGCAAAATAGCTCATGCTCAGCCAGATTGGATGGAGCGCGTCTGTGAGCAACAATTTTCAAGCCTTGCCACAGATGCTCAGTGGGATTTAGGTGTGGACTTTGACTGGGCCATTCTAACATATAAATATTCTTTGATCTAAACCATTCTATTGTGGCTATTGCTGTATGTTTCAGGTCATTGTCTTGCTGGAAGGTGAATCTCCTTCCAAGTCTCAATCCCTTTGCAGCCTCCGACAGGTTTTTTTCCAGGATTGCTCTGTATTTAGTTCCATCCATCTTCCCATCAACTCTGACCAGCTTCCCTGTCCCTGCTGAAGAAAAGCATCCCACAGCATGATGCTGCCACCACCATGTCTCACAATGGGGATGGTGTGTTTAGGGTGATCAGCAGTGTTACGCTTTCACCACAGATAGCACTTTGCATTTAGGCCAAAAAGTTCAACTCATCTGACCAGAGCACCTTCTTCCATGTGTTTGCGGTGTCCCCCCATAAGTAAATGTAATGATGAGTGAATATAAATAATTAAATAAATAAGACCAGAACCCTAGGAATAGATAGAGACAGTGGCAGAAATATATGTGCCAGTAGCAATGGGGCTGCCACAAGGTTACTGATTGTTCCTGAGTCTTATTGCTGTTGGGTAGAAACTATTCCTGAACCGGGAGGTGTGCGTCCAAAAGGTCTTCATGATATTGTTGGCTCACTACTGTTCTCTAACAAACCACTGAGGCCTTCACAGAACAGGTGTATTTATAATGAGATTAAATTACACAGAGCTGGACTGTATTATCTAATCAGGTGACTTCTGAAGGCACTGGATTTTACTTATGGGTATCAGAGTACAGGGGGCTGAATACAAATGCACTGCACACTTCTCAGATTTATATTTGCTTAAAAATTTGACAACCATGTATCATGAAAAGTTTGTGGTTGTAAGGTGACAAAATGTGAAAAACTTCAAGGGGTATGAACACTTTTTCAAGGCACTGTATATTATTATATCTTATTATAATTATATATTATATATAGTTATAGGTTGTGAGGCCTACTGTAAGGGTGACACAGAGGTAAAAGATGAAAGAACTTGGACAACTATTACTGCAAAGCCCAGACCAAAAGATTCTAAAAGTGAAAAAGCCTATTAAACCCCGTGCGTTTATGTTCTGCAATTGTAAATTCAGTGAGCTGACTCAATTTAAACTGGTAACTGAGTGAACATTTCAGTCAGGGTCAGATGTCATCACTGGAGGGATGTGTCAACCAGTGGATCAGTATTTATGACGACCCGAGTATTCCTCCCGTTTGCAGGCTAGTGCCATTGCTCTTGTGACAATTTATCCCACGGCTTGAAACCTGGAAATAAAACTGTCATCTAATTCAGGGTCAGTTTGGTCCTCGGGGACTGCCAGACAGTCCACATTTTTGCTCCCTCCCAGCTCCCTGCCAAACAGCCCACGCTTTTGCTCCCTCCCAGCTCCCTGCCAGACAGTCCACATTTTTGCTCCCTCCCAGCTCCCTGCCAAACAGCCCACGCTTTTGCTCCCTCCCAGCTCCC
>JAODKM010000002.1:17765194-17780947 GCA_026780845.1 Petrocephalus sullivani | reverse complement strand
TTCCATACAGCAGTGAGAATATAAACGCCCAATCAGCCATCTTCCATACAGCAGTGAGAATATAAACACCCAATCAGCCATCTTCCATACAGCTAGGGTGACCAGATGACATGGATTATCTGGTCACCCTAATACAGCGGTGAGAATATAAACACCCAATCAGCCGTCTTCCAGCTGCTTATCGCTTATGATTGGCTAGATGGCAGCAGAAGAGCTGGCAACAGAGAATCACCGTTCTTAGGTCATCGAGAAAGGGGTAGGCAAGATTTGCCTGGCTTTCTCTACATTTATGATGCAATTGTTTTAAGGCTAAGCTTATGACCAGTTTCAGACTGAAAGACAGGATGCAGCATGTTCATGTTCCCATTGATTGGAAATGAAAAGAAAGGAAGGTTATACTGGGACCATGCATTTTGGGACAAAACACAAAAACACGTTTTTCTTTAATCTAAGCATTCTGCATGAACTTTGTGTGACCTGAGTCTAAGATAAAGATGAGCGGAGAGGAAGGATTCAAGGGTTTTATTTGTCACATGCAGTCTATACCATCCAACTATAACCTGCAGTGAAATGCAAGGTGGTCAGCTCTGTCAAAGTAAGAATTAATGAAAAGCAATTAGGCAAAAAGTAACAGTACAATCAATATGTAATGAATAAGGAACAGTAAAGGAAACCGAGCTATGTGCAACATAACTTCAGTAAAGTACATGGTGCATGGGTAAGGAGTGACTGTTTAATTACTACTGCCAATTAAGTGCTAAGCGGTCTAATGACTTGAGGGTAGGAGCTCTTTCTGAGCCTCTCAGTACTTACTGAGAGATAGCCAAAGTACTTCCCTGACCTCAGGCGGGTAAAGAGGTGGTTCTTAGGGTGGGTTGCGTACTGACGGGTTTCGGCAGCCCTGCTCCTGCATAGTTTGAGGATTGTGTCCTGCATGGAGGGCAGATCAGGAGGGAGAAAGGGATGGAATCCTTGATCATAAGGTCTGGGAGAGCGGCCTTGTGAGCTCCTGCTCACTTTGAAGAGGTTTGGGGGGGTCTGATCTGGGCCGTAATAAGTCAAGACACTCACCTAGACACTCCCATAGCTGTCAAGTCTCCCGTTTTGGCCGGGAAACTACCGTATTTTACCCCTCTTTCCCGCCGTCCTACCGTATTAGTATTTTACCGTAAATCTCCCGTATTATAATGTCATTGTATCATCCTCTGCCTCTCCAAACTGAACTGTCAGTAGCCTCGCGAGATCTGCCACCTGCTGTAGCCTGGGGGGCAGTTATCTCGAGGTTAGTGCCGACCGCGGGAACAAATCCGGAGCAACGGAGCGAGATGGATGGATGTGAAGGAGGAAACGGCATTCTTACCAAAAAACAAAGAAGTCGTGTACATATCTCAAAAAATGGGACAGCGAATTTACTTTCTTAAAAATGAGCACAGGGGGGCAGAGTCAGGCGTTCTGTAAGATCTGTAAGTGCGGTTTTAGTGTCTCCTACGGGGGAAGGAACGATGTCAGTCATGAAAAATCCACCAAGCGCCGGCTACACAGGAACATGCCTGAGAAATTCAAAGAAAATGTGTAATGAAAATAAAATGTAAATGACAAGTGGTTATTTTAGATTTCTTGTACACCTTACTCTTGTATGTCTTAGAATGTAAGGGATACTGGAGCTCGGTTGGGGGGGTGGGACAGCTCGCGGTGGGTGCCGGGAAATTTCCCTTATTTTCAAATCCAAACCTTGACAGGTATGCACTCCTAAGAAAAAAATGTGACAAGGTGGGGTTATGTACAGGGTGTTTACAACCACCAAACTTTAGTGTTAAAGGTGAAGACCTTGATGTTATAGACATCTTGTAATAATCATCAACGACAAAGGATCCAGCAGGATTCATATGTGGCCGACTGGCACTTGGCAGAGCTGCGAAGAAAAAAAATCTTAGAAATCACAAAAGAGCACAAAAGTACTGAAATCATATTTCTTCAGTTTGTGGTTTTTCCTGTCTTCATGACTGGGAACACTGGACAATACTGCAGCAAGACATGAAGAGTATTGATGCCTTTGAAGTTTGATGCTTCATTCATTCCTGAAGACTCTTAGGAATACTGTACGTCACATTGATTCTTAATCGAATCAAGCCTGACATGATGTTTGTGCGATGGCATTTGGAAGGAAGACTCAAAAGCAGATCAGATGCTGTGAGCAGGCTTTACCCCACACAGGCAAAATTGAAGTCAAAACAGTCCAACCTAATATCAAATACCAAACCTGGAGGTGGCACAGACATGAGGCGAAGGTGTAGGTTGGGAATTAGGTCAGGAGATTGGTAAACAGGCAATCAAAGGGCTAGCCAAACTCAGGTCAGGTAACAGGCAGCAGTCAGGTGATGGGCGATCAGAGGGAAAGGCAAACTCTTCTGGAAACAGATGTGAAATCAGAAAACCAGGAAGACTAGGAAACTGGCAGCGAAAACGTTCAGATTCTCTTTGGCAGAGAAGATCTCGCATCAGTCATACCTGTCTCACAACTAAACTAGTAATCAGTGACCATGTGTAACAGCTGAGGGTGTGGGCACACCAGGCTTCCCTGAATGTACGGCTTCAACCGACGGGGTGTCCTAGGGAGGCGTAGCTGCTGTGGCAGGAGTGACATCAGCGGGGATCCCTCGGGCAGGTTGAGTGTGAGGTTGATAGTTCACAGTGTATTGCTCGGGACTGGGGGCGGGGGCTCTTATTGGTAGCACTGCTGAAAATGCCAAGACCTCTGCCCCCATAGCACCTCAGTAGGTTTACTTCTTTACGGGTGCGAGTTGCACAGATGCGAATGTTGAACAGTTCAAGTACTGCCTGGACACCTGATTGGACTTAAATGAATTTGTGCATGGTGATAAGCCCCCTTCCCCCGTTCGACAGTACTGTGGTCAGTAATGGCTTTTGCAATATGCTAGGCTGCCTTTAGGGTATGCTAAATGTTCAATTGGGGCCAATTGCATTTTGATGTGGGAGAACAGAACAACAACGCCAACACCAGACAGTACTGTAGAATCTGAACACATCTCTGAGGACCATCATGGTCTGAGTTGGGCATAGTTTTAACATCTAATTTTCTTTTTTTTAATTGCCACCCTTGAAAATCAGAGACAGGTAACCTATTTTCCTTTGTCTTGTTTGATGAATCTCTTCTGATATGTGGTGTATGGCCTGAGGATGCATGGTTGCCTCTCTGACCTCACTCAGTACTTCTTTCCAGTGTCTGCCTACTGCCGTGCCATCCATCCAGGAGTTCTTCTTTCTGTTTTCCCACTCATCTGCCATTGTCAGTGCCCCATGGTCCAGTGCCAAACTGACAGCCTGTTTGGTATGGCCCGAGACACGGCTGAGATGGGGGTGAACGCGTTGCCGTGTGTGTCCCTTGCATGCCAGAGGCAAACGTAAGGCCTCCAAGTCCTCCAGAGATTTTCTCACGGTCTCTGAGACTTGGGGAGACGCCTTAGTTTCACTCTCTTCTCGGGAATTCGTGTAAGACGTCTGCATGCAGAACCGGGGGGGTTGGGTGGGCTGAGCAATCTGCATTGCATCCTTTTCTTGTTGATGCTGAATTTCTGTCTCAAGTTAAGATGGAGAGTATTGATGGATTTTGCCTTTCAGGGAGGAGGGACATTGTTTAGATTGACCGATGGTGATGGGAGACCTGTAATTAAGATGTAAATACTGAACCGTGTAAAATGGCTTCTTCTGCACTGTGCTTTGGCTGCCAAACAGTCATTTGCTATTCCCTTTGAGTGTACTCTCATTCCTTAATAATTTAACAGCCCCCCAAACTCGTTGTTTTTCTCATGACGTTGGCATCTTAGCAAGAGTAGGCTCAGCCCATAGGCTAACCCTAACCCTTCCCTCAGCTCAGGCACACCAGTGAAAGTGGTTGAATGCCCACAGGCACATCTTCCGCTTATATACCTTGTTGAGATACATGTGTTCCTGATTGGCTGCTGAATGAGCATCATCACAGAGAACCAATGACGTTTCCCGAACCATGGATCCTTGCATGGCACGTGCAAGGTCTCCACTCTGCCCTGGCAGTGGCTGTCCTGCAGAAAGCGATTCCATATGGATTATGATTATTTATAGGAGGCAGACACCCCAGAAGGGGGGTTGGGGGCGGGACTAGCCACACGAGGTCTTCACTGAAACGGAAGACGACTTTTTAATATTGCGCCTGTTCCAAAAATAGGCAGCAGGAATATCCATGGCAGGTGGAAACTCAAGATGGAAGAGAGCTGGGACGATTTGCATCTAACTTTTATGGTGCCTTCCCAGCCCAGAAGAACATCATGCAAGAATGTCATTGCTGTGCTTAAAATGTAGCTGCATAAATAAAGGAATTCACATAGGTTGCTGCTAAGGAATTGGACCTCTTGCTGTTTTTTATATTCATCTCTCTGGTATGGCATTGCCATACACTTTTGCTCACACAGAGTTCATTACATTACTGACCTTTATGGCAAGGGCTGAAATCACAACCATCTCTGTTTTACAGAATCCAATATCGTACAGACTTTTATAGAAGTCTGCTTGGTGATGTGACATTGTTTTTCATTAGGTCACAAAATCCTCCATGCATGTGGCCCCACCCCCCACACTCCCCTGTCCACCGCGGCCTTTATGGTGTCCTCTAGAAACCCAGAGCCTGAATGTCACTCCAGTGTCTCTGCCGATAGAGAAGAAGACCTGCATCTGTGATTGGTCACCTCTTCCGACGCCCTCCTTTTCAGCCATTCGGACCATAGCATTCTAATTTGCCTGCTAAGAGCAAAGTCGAAGCTCAGACCTGATATATTTGTCATTTGTGGGGCAGCGGTTACTGGCATCCCCTACAGTACTGTCTCTCTGGTATGTTTCTCCTTAATCTGCTCCCCACCCTCTGCCCGTCAGAGACTTCGCCTTTGTGGCCTGTGATAAAGACACCTGCACGCTCAAATGCCACGTGTTTCGCTGTGATGCTCCGGCAAAAGCCATCGCTGCTGCCCTGCACAAGCTCTACTCCAAGGTGAGTGGCATGCCCATCCTCCCACAATGCAATGGTGCGTGCACATCAGCAACACCCCTGATGATCTTTGAAAATGCACACTGCACCTGTTATATGTCATGCACTATATGTATGAATGTATATTGTCTGTATTGTACCTCTGTCAGCTTCCGGTATTGGACCGTTTACATTTTTTTATCACTTACCCCTGCTGCTATATTTCTTATATCTTGTTATGCCCTAAATGTTAATTGTCTATTGGCATGGTGTTTCTAACTGTAGCAGGCTGTGCCAACACACATTACCACTGGCCAGGTTCCTGTGGCAATAAAGATTCTGATTCTGATTCTGATATGCTGGCTCCGCCTCCCTCAGAAAAGCAAATAAGCATTGTGGCTGCCAGCAGCATTTGCATGCGTCCTTACTTGATGTTTTTTACTGCTTATGATAATTTTATTGTGGCAACACTTTTGTTGCTTAGCTACTGTTTTTAAAAGAAATTTATGGTGTATTTATGGTGTATTTATATGTACATCACCCCAAGGTTTTACAGCAGGGTCCTTCTGGGGATTTGAATCAGCAGCTATGTTTGCAGCCATTGTGCAGCCTGCTGCCATTATATAAGCAGGCTCCCCGTCTGGTGACACGGCGTCATGCTGCAGTCCAGTCTGCATCTTGTTCTTTTTGTACAGATTGTGGCAGAAAAGGCCTCCATGCAGCCTTCTGTGTCTCGCTCGCTGACTGAGGAGAGCATGTCCCCAGAAGACCTGCCCCTGCACGGTAACACCATTTTTTTGCAGCACCAGTGGGGGGCTGGGGGGAGTGTGAGACCGTGCTGGGTGGGCGGGACCTCAGCTGGTCATGTGACCAGGGCACAGTGCCACTCAGAGTGTGACCACTCAAGTTGAGGGAGTCAGGTGCCAGCAAGCATGAAAATGTTTTGGTGCAGTTTTCAGCTATATTAAAAAAAGCTAAAACAGGATTTTGGTTATTTTTAATTTTTAAGTGAAATAATTGAAAGTATTTATCACTTTCAGTTGAAGTTCCCTTCACTGTAAGTCAGAATTATTTTAAATTTAATGACATCATTAATTGGTTTAAAAATTGTCGAATAAGACAATGTCTGTCTTTCCTACTTGCCTGTATTAGATGTTAGACACATCCGTAACAAGGATCTGTAATGTCAGGCTAGACTGACATCAAAGCCTTTGATTTAGAGGATCTGAGTGGAATCTGATATTTGCTATGGTTTCTCTGGATTTCTGAGCCTCTGGTTTGAGTGGAACTAAAATGCAAATGAAATGTTGGTGCCCCCCCCCCCAAACCATGATGCCTGTTAAGGCAGAGTGATCACAAGGCCGGTTGAGTTGAAGGGGTGCCCAGGAACCTGCCTGTTTTTGCTAGCTGCTGAGGAGGGCAGGGCCTTGGAGAACCTGTGTTAGTGCTGAGTTCACACAGCATTTAGCTTCAGGTCCACCTGAACCGTGAGTCTTCAAAATACGGCATGCGCCACTTGAGGAAACAGAAAACCCAGGAATCGCAGGGATATTCCACACGCAGACCTGTGGCTGGAATGTCATCGCCGAAGGCAACAACATTTAAAACTAGTACTCCTATAATTATTTCACAGAGATTTTCCAGTTGATTGACCGGTGAATCTGCGCTCCTACTCTCACCTGTGGCCAGGAGCTTTGGGTAGTGACCAAAAGAATGAGATCATGGATAAAAGTAGCGTTCCTGGGCACAGTCAGAGGAGATCAAAGAAGAGCCACTTCTCCTTCACATTGAAAGGAACCAGCTGAGGTGGTTCAGACATCCATCTAGGATGCCACCTATCCATCCCTGGGGAGGTGTTCCAGGCATGTCTAGCATGTCTAGACCTCGGGGCAGGCCCAGAACATACTGGAGAGATTATATCTCTCAGCTAGTCTCAGTGCACCTGGTTATCCCCCTAGAAGTGCTGGAGGAGGTGGCTGGGGAGAATGAGGTCTGGACAACTCTGCTCAGACAGCTGCCCCTGTGACCAGGACCCATAGACAATTTTGTGCACGGAAGTCACAATTAACGCGCCTTGTTGCAATAAGGTTGACTTACATGACCCCCATTGTACACCGTTGTATTGTTGCAGTGGGCTTCATGGATGCGATGAGGCATCGGGTGCAGAAGTTCCAGGTGCAGTATGTGGGGAACCTTCCTGTGCCGCGGGCCATGGGTGAGTGCATATTTTGGGGAATGGGTGGTGGGGGAGTTGAGCCTCTAAAATCCATGGGATCTTGGGATCCATTGCTTGTCATGCAGAAGTAAATTGGACCCTTGAATGAATGAATGAATGAATTCGGTTTATACTTAAAGGAATTTATCTTTTTTACACATTAGTAAAGTGTCCATCTTGTCCTTGGTAATGACAAGCCCCTTCCTCCACCTTACAGATATTACTCTCTCATTCATTTCATATTTAAGAAAGACGTGGTGTTCAGTTAGGTAACATTGATGTCAGCTCTTTAGACGCGCTGGGTTAGCAGACTTTGGGTCAGGCCCCGATGTCCAGGGCACACATCGCATTTTGGTATATAAAGAGACTGCCCACTCTGTGATTCTCAGTGTCATTGTGTCATTGTCATCAACCCAACCGGCATTACGTACAGTCATTATTTACTGGTCATTCATTGGAGGCTCAGCCTAGCTGCTGTCTTACGCTGTCTTACCTACTTTCTAAGTGAAATTTTGTTGCCCTGCGTGCACTTGGCTTTTATGTCTGCACATTGAGCCTGGAGAAACGCAAATTAGTTCAGCTACGCATCCGTTGTTGTACTGTTGTGTGGTATGAATGACAATAAAGCTCACTCACTTACTTACTTACTTACTTAGCTGCACTCATGCCTCCTTGGCTCGTTGACAGCCGTATGGTGGCACGATGTATAGTCTAACTTGGCTGCTTGGTAAATGTAAATGAAGCAGGTGACACAGTTCAACGTTGAATTTTTTATTACTGTTTACAGAGTTGAAAGTGTAATAAAGCAAAACTAATGTTAAGGCTAAAATAGCCATTTTCTGATAAGACATTAAGATGCAGTTTTCTGGAAGGTCAAGCCCTATCCCCCTACCACATCTGATTGCCCAAACATAAGCATATGCCTCACTTAATTATAGCTATAATTATATACTTTGTGGTGTACTATAATTATATCTTTTAATAGCTTTTGATAGTATAATCTAATCACACTAAGTAAAAATGTTATGTAATAGAAAATATGTAAAATACGATATTAACACCAAGTGAAGAGAGCTATGAATAAGTGTCCCTGATAGTGGAAGAGTTGGGTGAGTGGCTTTCTTTTCCCAGGGACAGGTAGGTGTGTTACAATAATGGAGCCAGAAATTATAGTGTGGGTGGGCTGGCAGAAAATGCCGTGGGCCAGTCCTGTACCAATTCACCGGGAGATAAAATCTCACTACTGTGTATTTTTTTAAATCAGTTTTAAAATAAGAAGTAGCATTACTAAGACCAAATGATCCAAGAGAGAGAAAAGCCTATTTGCCTCTAAAACAGCACATTTCCTCTGATTGCTCGAAGCACGCACACACCTGTCACGCACACGCCTATCACACACAAACCTGTCACGCACATGCCTGTCACGCACACGCCTGTCACGCACAAACCTGTCACGCACACGCCTGTCGCACACACACCTGTCACGCACACGCCTGTCACGCACAAACCTGTCACTCCCACGCCTGTCACGCACACGCCTGTCAGACACAATTGCTTTACCGCACTGTATCTCTCTCTGTGGGCCATGAGTGGCTGGGCCTGTGATTTATGCCCCCACGGTTGGTGTATGACAGCTCGGCTGATTTGGCTGATCCTTACTGTAGGAAGGAATGAACAAAGGGAGTGGCATGACAGTTGCAATGACACTTTGATATTCTTACCCACCTTGCTCTCCGGCAGGCATTGACATACTGAATCGTGCTATAGAAACTGTCATGGACACCACAGAAAGAGAGGAGTGGGAGCCCATCGACATCCATGTGACAGAAACGACGCTATCACTGTGGAAGGGACAGGTCAGGCCTGTACAAAATGTCTGGCATGTTTGGCTTAATACATGTATCATATACGAATGCTTAATACATGGGTGCTGACTAACAGCTTATTAACATGTATAATGTCCTGTTATTGATCTTTGCTTTTGCAACATTTTTCATCCATCAGGGTGACGGGGAGCCCTTCTGGGAATGTCAGGTCCGCTACCTGACCTTCCTAGGGGTGGGCCAGAACACACACACCTTTGGCGTGATTGTGGATACGGGCACACAGCAGTTCGAGTGCCATGTGTTCTGGTGCGAGCCCGATGCTGGTACTGTCTCGGAGGCGGTGCAGGCCGCGTGCATGGTACGCCCCCTCCGGGTCCTGTGGACCCTCACCTTTGGGAGTCCCATTTTTTGCCTAGTATCTGATGGCCTGGCCATTAACTGTCGATGACCCATTTTGCGTGCTTGGAATTGCAAGTAAATTAATTAACCTATTATATTTCATTAATTTTGGCTACTTTGTTGGTGCAAAGCTCATTAGACATTCAAAAAGCATGTGTCTAGACCTTAATACCTTTATAGAAGTTTCCATCTAAGTCTGGCTTCTTCTCACGGTCCTGGTTTCTCCCGTAGGTGCAGTATCAGAAATGTTTAGTCACACAGACGCCCCCTTTGAAGTCGAAAATGGTTTGGGGCGGGGCCAAGTTGAAGCGAGCCGCCTCCATGGACATTTCCTTGTATGAGTCCCACCTCCACGGACCCTCGTCCTCCAAGTTCGTGGGCTCCTCTGGTGTCAGGAAGGGCATGCTGTCGTTCCTCGAGACCTTCAGGAGCAAGCAGACGGCAGTGCCTGCGCCCTAGCGCCCCCGTGGAGGGACATGGAGGGTGGCTGATGGGTGGAAACATGGTGGATGGGGGGGTTCGGCAGGGAGCAGGGGGTTGAAAGCTCATAGAATGAGAAACACGAAACCAGCTTTTGAAGTACAAAGAGTTTTTGTATTGGATTGAGGATGAGCATTTGTCCTCGGCCTGTCTTTGAAATAGGAGAGGCTTGGTAGAGATTAATTAGCATTTCTGAGGAAATTGTGTTTGTGGTACAGTTTTTAAATGAAATCCTAGGTGCTGTATCTGTCACATTCCATACCTCCTTTGTCCTGACTCACAGCTAGACAACAAAGAGTCTTTTAAAACTAGCAGAAGGTGTTAAAACACAAGAGAACATGAGGAGTATCAACAGATGGGGTGTTAAGTCCGGAAAAGAGAACATAACCATGCAATAAATAGGGTTATTTTAAGCTACATGAAAGGTATTCAGACTAACTCCTATTGGTGACATTGAAATCTAAAATTAGTTGTTAACTTATTACGTTTTGCTTAGCCTTATATTGTAAAGGTGTTAACTAGTTCAAGCTAACGTGAAAAAGGAGGATGGATCAGGTGAGATTGTTGAATTAAAGAAAGGATTAGTGGTCCTTCCCTGGGAGAGAATCAAGTTTGTGGAGAAGATGCATATATATATAATGCAATGACATCACTTCCTGTTTATGCAGCGAATGTTCCTGTGCACTGCTGACCACAGCTTGTTGCATTTCCTGTGTGAAGCAGGACTGTCTTTACCTATCTGAAAAGTGTCTCATATTACCAGTGCCTGCTGTTATATGAAGTTGCTGATGACCCCCCCACCATAAGATACTCCAACTCCCCCCATTCCCACCCCAATATGATCTGAAGCTCCTTGGCACCAGCCTTCAATCTTCTGCTGTCTGGCTGATCGTAAGTAAGACCCATGTAATACGTCAAAAGGACACAACACAAATAAACAGAGAATAAGCAGATTCATCGATTTTTTGAAAATATCAACCTGGGCCAAAATAAGCTTCCACTGCCATAGCTCTTTTGCTTGCTCTCGCCGCGCTTTCTGACAGCGCCATTTGCTGACCGATGGCTGAGCATCACAATGCTGTATGGGTGCCTACGTTAGCTAGCGGTGTTATGGCAAAGCATCCTTGCGCAAAGGCCGCATGAAGGACGATCTGATGCTGGCCAATTAATGTAATCATAATCCAATGAAGAAAAAGAACAGGATCGATTATCCGTGCAAACAGCACACGCTGCATGTTTTTTTCCGACTAGCTAATTTGGGATCGTGTGAGTGCTGTCTATGCGTCATTGGGCTTCCCCAACAGCGACGGGATGGTGGTGGCTTTGGGCAAGGCGATGGCGCGTTTTGGGAAGGAGCGCTCGGTAGCTACCCCTCTCATTCCACCCTAATTCTGTACAGCTATTTAAATCAAATTATCTCAGGTCTCATTATCAGTAAAAAAAAAACAATAATAAATGTCGAAGGGAATGGAGTGCATTCCAGCATGTAATAAGACTATTAAAAAAGAGTCTTGTTAAGGAAAGTTTGAAATGCTATCTAAAAAGACATGTATAAATATGTGTTCTTTGTTATTTATACTGATATTATACATATATTTGCAGTGATTTAGCCGAAAAGGTAGTAGAATGTGCAGTAAATGCAGTTAATTTTTTATTGTAATAAATATGCAGATGTTGAATCGTTCTGGATCCAAAGTTGTGGTCTGTAAAGGAACAATAAATATGAATTGCCTGAAGATCTGTCTCGGACATTTAATTTCACCCACTGTTTTTCAAACATATATAAGCATGTGATGTTGTATCTGATATATAAATGCCAGATTGTGAGTGAAAGGCCCATGGAAAGCCTGCTGTATTAACTTTGAATGAGGAACTCAGGTTACTCCAGTGAAACGCCCTGCTCTGAAAATGGCAGAAGTTTAAAAGGTACTTTGGATGAAAGGTACCAATGTGGTGGTAAATGCAAAAGTACAGTATGGAAAGGCTGCTCTAAATAATATACACACATTTTAGGAGATGACAAAAATCAATTAAGTGCAGAGGTTTTAACCTCTTTCAGTCTGCATTTTAGTCTTAGTAATAGATCATCTGTCTAATTTCCTTGATCGTTTACTCAGTCATGATGAGATCAGAGCTGATCCAAAGAAGCATGGGGCATGAAGGCGAGGGCTCCCTGGATGGGGTGCTGGTCCATCACAGGGCAGAGACACTCAGAATAAAGTCACCTAACTGCATGTTCGGACTGAGGTGGGTGATCCCCGACAACCTGGGAACAAATTGCTGAACCACCCTGTCTCCCACTAAGGACCAGAGACTCATAAACGAAAGCTTCACTGGGACTTTAGAAAAGTTTTATTAAAATCTATATTTTTTAACACCTTTCAGGCCACTTATGGGACATAGGGCAAACAGCAACAAGGGAAAATAATTAAGGATTGTACTCACTCCAAACAACAGCCTCTTCTTACTGCTGCGGCTAGGGAAGCGTTAGCACAGACTGAAAGCCGACACAGACAGAAACAGACAGAAACGAAGCGAGACATTCTGTATGTGCAGCAAGGAGCTGGAAAGCTAACGCGCCACTTTACAGAACGCATTTCATACTGTCCCACACTCTCATAAAATACCGGTGCTGGGGAAGATAGTTTGGCTCTCGCTACACTGGCCCACGGGGACAATTTCTGAAGTTCCCGATGGCTGGTCTGCACTTATGTAACTGCATGTTAACTTAAAAGCAGAGGGTGTGTCCCTTTGTTAGTGATTTAGGATGACCAGGGGAAATGCCCGTATTGTTCGGCATTACAGAACATTGATATCTTCCATAGACACCCAGATCTGACTTGTGTTCCTACTTATTTCAGGGTAGAAGTGGGAACATTTTGGAGCTGGAAGACGGCGATCACTTAGTGATAGTGCAGGAAGCTCATTAAGAGATGTGGGCAATGATGTCTCCAGAAGTAAAGCTCAGAAATGCTGAAGTCAGATGGTTTGACATAAAGAGCTCTCTTTTAATCTACCCAAATGCTGACTGTATTATTAGTATAACCAGTGTTTCCCACTCTGATTCTTCGGGACCCCCAGACATTCCCTGTTTCTGCTTCCTCCCAGCTCCTGGTAGAGTGCTAAGAGGAAATAAATATGTGGACTGTCAGGCAGGGAGCTGGTAAGGAGCAAAAGCGTGGACTATCTGGGGGTCCCGAAGAATCGTAGTGAGAAACACTGACATACTGTAGCTGCATAAATTCTTTGTGAGGCTGTGTCCATGTGTGTAGATGCCTGCCTGTAGCAAGCCAGCTGAGATATATTAATTAACAATGTAATTTATCACCCTAAAATGATGGATTTAAGGCCCGACAGCCAATGAAGGAGAGCCGTGAGTGATGCAGGGATGTGACACTACATTCACACTAAGGTGCTCTTGCACAGACACGCAGGCTGTCTCTCCAAACATGTTTGTGCCTTAATAAGGAACAGAACACTAATAATGGTATATCAAAGTATTTCCGAGGCCAAATCCCAAATTACTATCAGAATAAGCAGGTACAGGAAATGCATACATGTCAGACACAGACCACACTGCTGAGCTTTGAATGTTTCTACCAGGAGTCCGGGGGGGGGGCAAATAGGAGACTTTAAAAACCTTATTAAGACAAGCCATTGACAGTTGCTGGCATCTTCGTTCAGAATTTGGATCAAAACACCCAGGAATAAAAACATTTCAATATTAAAAATAGAAGTGATTACCAGAGAGAGCAAGTATTTATTGTGACTCTGTATAATATTATATCATTGACCACTTATCATTTCACTTATAGTTATTCTGACACAATCCCTTGCATGTGACAAAAAAATCCTTGATTCTGGCAGCTTTAAAATGACCCATAGGGTGCGCATTTATGTGCCTTGTGATGGACTGGCATTCTCCTTTTAGTTCTCTAAATCAATAACAACAACAATAACAACAACAATAATAATTATTATAGTAGTTTTATTTATATAGCACCTTTCATACACTCAAGGGCACGTTACAAAAACACATTTATGCAGTTAGTGTATGCAGTATGCAGTTACTGTAAATGTGTGTTATGCAAGAAATCTATATAAATTGTCTGCTACAGATAATGTGTAAAAAAAAAAGACATAATCGTAAATATCACTGTTCTCAAAATCCAGATCACAAAGGAGCTGGCTGGCCATGGCAGGGGGACGGCTCTCTGGGTGACCTCCATCGCTAATGAGGTCGGCCAGATCCTGACCAGTGTCCTGACCATGCAGAAGGGGCCGGGACTGGACAACATGGCATCCGGAGTAGTGGAGCGGTACCGCCAGGCAGAGGTTCCGCCCCCAGTGGTCCTGTATGTGGACAGTGGCTGCTGCATTAGTGAGGGGCTGAGCAAGCTGCAGGTCAGATTTGCTGAGTGGCCAGAACTAAACATACTCTTGGACATTTGGCACTTCACGAGGAGGCTGGCTGTCAGCCGCAGTACCGACGCTCATCCCCTCTACTCACCTCCATGGGCTGCCTGTCTGCCATGAGGAGGCTGGCCGTCAGCCGCAGTACCGACGCTCATCCCCTCTACTCACCTCCATGGGCTGCCTGTCTGCCATGAGGAGGCTGGCCGTCAGCTGCAATACCGACGCTCATCCCCTCTACTCACCTCCATGGGCTGCCTGTCTGCCATGAGGAGGCCGGCCGTCGGCCGTACTACCGACACTCATCCCCTCTACCCACCTCCATGGGCTGCCTGTCTGCCATGAGGAGGCTGGCCGTCAGCCGCAGTGCCGACGCTCATCCCCTCTACTCACCTCCATGGGCTGCCTGTCTGCCATGAGGAGGCCGGCCGTCGGCCGTCAGCAGCACTACCGACGCTCATCCCCTCTACCCACCTCCATGGGCTGCCTGTCTGCCATGAGGAGGCTGGCCGTCAGCCGCAGTACTGACGCTCATCCCCTCTACTCACCTCCATGGGCTGCCTGTGTCTAACTGATCTCTTGGTGGAACTGTTAAATGTGTAAATCTTAAATTTAAATATTCAATATAATTAATATTGTTAATGTCTAAGTGATGTACTGTTAATAATAAGTAAAGTACACACATTATATTATTTCCAATAAAAAATAAATGTTTCAGCAAATAATGAACACCTAAATTTTTGGGAAATGTGGGATTCAAACCTATAACCTTGGGGATCAACCTTTCTCATATAAATGGGTTTTATTTTTAAATAATCTAATCGATATAATGACATTTAAAAACTTGTCAGTAGAGGATTAGGATATAAAAAAAATAATTTCTTCTCTCCTCTCCATTTTACCTTCCCTTCTTCCCACTTTTCCTCCTTCCCCCTTCTTTCCCTTTCTTCTCCCTTCTTAAAAAAAGCCTGAAAGCCAGCCATTTCCATAGTGTAGTGGTTATCACGTTCGCCTAATAGCGAAAGGCCGGTCGCGGAGAGTCGTAATGGAAAACCAGCCAATCAGATTGAAGCATATTGCATTTAATTATTTATTTTCAATCCCAGAAAATAAAGGGATTGAATCCCGATCGAGGTATTATCAAATATGAAATATGTTAGTAGAAGGCATTGAATTAATTGCAATTGTAATTTAATAAGTTACGTAATAAATGCTGCTACTTTGAACGTAGTAAAATACTACCCCAGACTGCAAGTAACTTGCTAAAATGTGTTCATTTTTGTAGTATTCCCTTATTTGTCAGTGTGTTTAATAATCTTAATATCCTCCATGGGTATCTAATATCCTCCATGGGTATTGCTGATATACTGCTTAAATAATCTGAACCATCATACTTGGATATTCTT
>JAODKM010000002.1:17702260-17732806 GCA_026780845.1 Petrocephalus sullivani | reverse complement strand
TATATAACCGAGGGACATGCGGCATGTGCTCTGTGGTGTGGGTATGTATATAACCGAGGGACATGCGGCATGTGCTCCATGGTGTGGGCATGTATATAACCGAGGGACATGCAGCATGTGCTCTGTGGTCTGCTGGCCATATGAGGACTGTACCTTATCACCTTATCTACCCCCGCACTAGATATCAGCCAAACAAAGGGCTGACACGGCCCCCCATGATGTCACAGCCCACCCACCCCGGCAGGCTGTCCTTCTGCTGCCTTGGAATGGGTCCGTTTTATTCATATATGCTGCTTGTTTAACTCATCAAAAGTAATTCTCTCTTCTCTGCTCGCCCTGTGAGGAGCATCTGTAAGGAAACTGTGATGAATAAGCAGTTCACAGCTTATTTGCTTCTGATCTTACATTGAAAGACACGTTAGAGATGGTTTGGAAGGACCCCTGGCACATGCACATCTCACTGCGCTCTCACCCTTGATGGCGTCGTCAGCTCGGGACTCGGCCGCGTCGCGGGGAAACCTGCCGGGCTCCTGGTCGCCTGACAGGGGAGTGGGCGTGCCCCCCGCCATCCTCCGGAGGCAGTGCTGTGCCAGGGCATATTCGGGGTACAGCAGCTCCAGCAGCTCATCCACACTTGACACCCCCTCCAGCCACTGCCCGCTGCTGGCCTGGGTCTGGTGGGAGGTGGGAGATCTATCAGTAAGCTTAGATGCACTGAATTACTGGTCGTCTGTTTGGGGGTTTTGCTGTAGGATAAAATCAGTGGGCAGCACTAAACCTTCACAGCTTCAGAGTTCTGGCTTCGATGCCTGCTTGCTTTTGGAATAATAAGTGAGTTTGACAGACTGGCATCCTGTCCAGGGTGCCCCCTGCCTTGTGGCCTGTGCTGCCTGGGACCCTAGTATTGTAAATGGATAGGTGCATTTGCAGTCCAGTTGATATATAAGTTGTCATCAGTGGTCCCAATTCTCTGCAAAAGGGGATTTCATTAGGTTGCATCAGGAATATCTGGTAAAAATATGAGCTGGTAACACAACACAGTAAAAAAATTCCAGGGTGAAGCTTGAGCCAATATCTGAGATCTTGAAAAAGGCCTTAAAATATGATGGCATTTTCTAAAAGTGCAGATCCCCCAGCACAGGAAGCTCCTTATCCTCGCTTCATGGATTCTGTCAATTCTCAGCAGTGGACTCCACGCATTCCATGCGGTTACGCCAGTATTAATCATCCTGACTATACCCCCCCCCCCCCCATGTCATCAGTCTGCGATCCACCCCGCCTAAGGGGTGTGGGTGACTACCCCCCTACTTCCTGGACCCAATAACAGAAATATCTCAGGAAATAAAACTCAGGTACATCATTCTGAGCTCAGCGGGGGAAACTCTCTGAGGTTCACTAGTGGTGATAGCCTCTTTGCACGCTATCAGCGGCAGGTGAGTGCATTTTGCATGGCGGCCTGAGGCCGGGCTAACGCGTATATCCCGCGGAATCTGAGTCCCCCGTCGGTGCCAGAAGGATCCGCTTATCACGTCCAGACAATCTAAAGTGGGAGCACAGCTGACGACGCCAGCCGCTTGTGGTCTCGCGCTGAGGTGTCTGCAACAGGCGGATGGGAGCCTGTTCTGACATATTCCGCATTCGCAGCAAGAGGAGCAGGATGTCACAGGCAGGTCTGCTGATGCAATAGGTGGTTGGGTGACGCCCAAAAGGCCGTGGACGACCATTGGCTGGTCATTCACATGATCTACTGTCACTGTGCAATGCACGGGGCCCTCACCCCTCCTCTCATTGATACTAAACTCCACTCCCTTCTCCACCCAAAACAAACAGGATTATTATGTTAATTCCTCGGCCCGCTGCACAGAACAGGATTCTCTTGCCCGAAGGATATCTGCACTGCATTGGATGAGACTGGCTGCTGACAATCTAAGGAATTCCATACCCTGCATCCATGCCCCCTTGGGTAACCTCGAAGTACACAAGGGATACAAGAGGTCAGATGAAGGTATGAAGGTTCTGGTGGCAAGTGAAGAAAAGCCTGGGTGAATCGGAAAGGAGTAAAGTCTGACAGGTCTTTCAACAAGAAACTGACAAGATTGACTAAAGGAGGAGAGCTTCCTAAGAGACTGGGGGCTTCCAGTAATCATACAGGAGCTTGGAGTTTCCATCAGGATGAGGTTCTCCCTGTGATCTTCCCAGGACATTTACATTTTTTTCTCAAAGCAAGTTACACCCTCCATTCAATAATGTGTATTAGATGTGATACAAACTTTCAGGATAATCAGCTTCAAAAGGAATGAGATTAATATTTAAGCAGCGGGACTTGTTGTAACCCAGCCTGGTAGTTGTCCAAGCTTAGGCATCCCCTCTAATGACTAGCATGTGCTGGGGAGTAACAGCTGTTTGCCAGTGGGGGTTCTTACCTCTGGAAACTCCACACCTTTCCGTTCATCTGGTTGGAAGTCATCCCCATGACTGAGAATCAAAGCATTCAGGATCCAGAAAGTGAAGGAGAAGGTCTGCATGGGCCGTCGGTGTCTTGAGGCCGCCCTGGTCATGGCGCTGTGGCCGACTCGCCACGTGCTGAGGCAGAGTTTGGATTGGACGAGGACCTTAGGCCGCCCTGTGGCCCCAGCATTCTCAGCAGCAGGTTTTTTAAATCCCCTCCATCTCATTCAGTGTAAAAATATCCAGAAATCCCTTTGGTCACCACCTCACCGGCCTCACAATCTCTTGGTGGGAATTAGCTTTTTCTGGCTAGATCTTTTTAGATCATTCCATGGCAGGTGCCATAGCGGAGAATGTGGCCTCCACTAGTCCACACTGGTGTTACAGTCTTATATCTGTGACAGAACCTTGGCTACCTCGTGCTCCCTCTCTCTCTCTCTCCCTCGGCATAGTGAGCCACTTTTACACAGAAATGTGGGAGGAGCATTCTCTGGGGTATGAAACGGTGTGTGATTATGTGCACGAGATTGTGTAAATCAGCAGCACAGGGGCGGCTCTCCCATCTGGGTGATGGACGATTCACTTTTTCCAGGGAGCTTTTCCAGCTGCTCTAAGGTCGACTTTCTCTCCTTTATCATGTCGTCTCCTACCAGATACAAAGGGCAAGAGCTGTTAGATACATTAGCCACAGTTATAGAAATGTTGCCTCTGGTTTGATTTTTATAAACACTGGCCATGCTGATCCTGATCAGCAGCCAAACCAGTTCTGAACACATCAAACATTTCGTTCAGCATATCAGGATGTTAGAATCAGAGACTTATAAAATATCTCGCCGAGAGGGGCCCTGCAGTATGTTTTCTCCATGTGACAGGCAGGAAAACACAAAAAGCATTTCATCAGGATTACCATGGTTCATTACAAAAATGAACCATGGTTTTATTATGGTTTTTTTGGTAACCATGAGTTTATGACTGTGGTTTTATCATGGTTTCACTGCAGTTACCATGCAGTGCTATAAGTAAACCATAGTAGTATCATAGTTACCATGAAGTGCTATAAGAAAACCAAGGATCATATTATGGGTGGGAGCTTAGTAATCATAATTACCATGAGGTACCATAGTAAAACCATGGTTACTGTAAATAACCCATACCCCAAACCCCAAAAACCATAGGAAACCACAGTGAATTTCCGTAAGGGACATTTACATAGGATTAACATTACCTTTATTAGTCCCACTGAGAAATGCTGATGCCTAGTGGCATGAACATAGTACACATACAAACATGCATATAGCGCCAAAGAGACGCAAAGACAGCATACATACCCAAAGTGCACGTAGCGCAAATGCATCTAAAAAGTACACAGTATAAAAATAAATGCAATATTCTGAAATACAGTATATAATGATAAAAAATTCTATATTTAGCATAAGAATAATAATTATGTGCATATAAATTATGTTCATTTAGAACAGTTTCCAGTTCTTTACCTAGTCCTATCTCTAAACTGTCTCAATGCAAGATATTCTGCATATTTTTGGGTGCTTTGGAAGCCTTCCTCTGGATTTTATGTTCCACTGGAACATCTTTCTGTACTGCCTGTGATGCCCTGATGGTTTTTGTTTGTCATATGTTACGCTTTTTATATGTAGATCTAGGGCTTGCTTGTACAGTCGGCGCATGTTGGGGGTAGGGGGGGCAGCTTGAGGCCATGTCGAGTGAAAGTGCTCAAGCACTGGCTTCTCATCTTTTTCAAAATCCCAGGGAACTGTATGCTTTCATGTTGAAAGTAAAGGGGGGTGGTCTTCCCAGCAGTAAGCTAGTCATGGACACCCACCTTCCAGTTTCGGAGAGTGACTCTGAAATCCTTCTTCCTGTGCACTTTCCTCCACATACAGTCCTCCCATCATCATGTACTGTTACACAACAGCAACAAGACAATGCATCTGGATTTAGGGAGAGGCCTTCACAAGCTCTTAGCTTCCCTATTCAGAGGAACATCAGACAAACTATTAAGTCTGCTAATAGAACTCTCTCTGAGTGAGTTTGCGGCATGGATATCGTACCTCAGGTAAACTTATTTCATGTTGTTGGATGTTGAGTTCAGGCCGCATCCCAGAGAAGGATCCATAACCTGAATTACTTGAGTAGCTGTGATAATTTGTAATAATCATGGTGAACTTTCACATGTCATAATAAAAAACAAATTCTCTTCTTTCACATGAGCCAATTGTCCCTCTACCATCAAGCAAGGGGACTGAATAAAACCATAGACATTCTGTAAGCTAAGTTATGCCATTATTACTGACTTCGTAACCATAGTAACATAATAATATACACTTTCAGGATGTTGGATTATATTCCAAATCTTGTCTCAGCATGAATTTGTATGCTGTCCCTATGTTTCCTCTGAGGAACAGCTAATTGACTTTGTATCTCTAAAGTGAAAAGCAAATTTCCCAAACTTTAACAGAAAATTTAACAGAAGTTCTTAAGTGGATTACATTCTTCACCGGATTACAGTTTTAATTCCCAATCCTGCCTGACTTTAGGACACTGGTGGTCTCATCTTAAAAACATCAAAACATATTTTGAAAATTTGCTTTTCACTTGCCCTTGGTCTGTATAATTGACACCCCGTCAAGGGGGCACTGCATGGGACACACCAGACACTCCATGACCCTCTACTGCAGTGCTTCCCAATCCCATTCTCGGGGACCGCCAGACAGTCTATGTTTTTGCTCCCTCACAGACAGTCCATGTTTTCAATAAGCGGGAGCTGGGAAGAAGCAAAAATGTGGACTGTCTGGAAGGCAGCAAAAATATGATCTGGGGCTCCCTGAGGAACCGGATTGGGAATCACTGCTCTATTGGATAGGCAGTTACGATACGTGACACGCTTCATGTAAAGTCTGTATATGGGGAAATTTTTATTTTCTACACCTGCTCCAGGGTTTGCCTGGAAAGATGAAGCCACCAATTCTGCTAACACCCCCAAGAATGTAAAATAAGGACACAAAGCACAACATTTGTCACAAATGAGTGCTGGAAACAGGGAACAGCAAATCAGGGAATTGAAACAGATGAAGCTTAAAAATTGTTCTGTTCTGCCCCCCAGTGGCAAAGACAGAGAACTGCTCATAGCAGCAAGGTCCCCTCGTCCCTCACCAGATCTGACGGGAGGGAAACCAAAGTGTGCCCTAATTCAACTAAATCTGTTATTGCTGGCATTGCTCAGTGACAAATAATAATTTTATGCTGCCTTACAGCAATTAATACACAGCTGAAGTATAAAGAATAATGTAATAAAATGATGAAATAAACATTATGGTTATAGGTGGGAAGCTCCCGTGGCACTAATTTTGTTTTTATTCCTCTATGTGAAGGTCTGTGGTGTTTTCTTGGTATTCAACCTCCCAAAAAGAAAACTTTAAATTAAATCTGAATTATTTGGAGCAATATTGGTAAAAAAAAAAAAAAAATTGAAGATTGTGTAACTTCAGAACTGGGTCTCAGAGGAAAGTTCCTCATAGCTGGATACACACTTCTCTGTCCTTAATGTATTAATAGTCTATAGTACAGTGGTTAATAGTTGATAGTTAATAAACCTGCTGTTTGTCTTCACAGTGCTTCTCCTGCTGAGGGGTTCAGACACTGGGCATCCTGGGCACCCTGAGCTCGGAAGGCTGCTCTTTGCTGCATGCGTCTTCCTCATAGAAATAACCCACTTTTCGACAGAAAAGCTCCATCAGTACCACTCTTATCCTGGGGTTTGTAAACCCAACTACACCTAATTAAGGTCTTTCACCAGAGAATTTGAGAGTAGAAGTAGCTCTACACACACTCATGAAATTTGCTTCCACACTGTGAATGAAGGTAAGGCTGACTCCATCTGACCAGCATCCCCAGAACTAATTGAAACCCACAGCTGATGTCCATTGCCAAGGGCCTGAGCTTTCTGGATCCTTCTTTTCTGTATTTGTTGCCCTGCACCCCAACCCGTTCATCAGTATCATTATATATCTAGATGGTTCCAGGGACAGCTCCTGGTGAACCTAAGCCAGGCTGGGTACTCTGAGAGATCTGGTTAAGGTGCATTTCATGAGGGTCTTTATTGGATTGCAGTTTGTCTGGCCTCTCCCCAGAGAGAGGTCCAGAAACCCCAGATGTCAGAGCTCTATGAAAGCTTCAAAGCAGAATTAAAACTAACCTTTAAATATGAATTAATACAAATAATAATGACTGCATTAATATGAGTCTGCATATCTATAATGCAATATAGTTCATATTGATATAATAAATCCATCCATCCATCCATTTTCTGCCGCTTATCCAAGTTGGGTTGTGGGGTCATACCAGCAGTCTAAGCAGGCCACCTCCTCCAGCTCCACTGGGGGAATACCAAGGTGTTCCCAGGCCGGCTGAGCGATATAATCTCTCCAGCATGTCCTGGGTCTGCCCCAGGGCCTCCTTCCGGTTGGACGTGCCTGGAACATCTCCCTAGGGAGTCATCCAGGAAGCATCCTAGATAGATGCCCGTACCACCTCAACTGGCTCCTTTCAGTGCAGAGGAGCAGTGGCGCTACTTTGAGCCCCTCCTGAATGTCTGAGCTCCTCACCCTATCTCTCTGCGGAGGAAATTTCAGCCGCTTGTATCAGCAATCTCATTCTTTCGGTCACTACCTAAAGCTCATGACCATAGGTGAGGGCAGGAACGTAGATCAACTGGTAAATTGAGAGCTTCACCTTCTGGCTAAGCTCCCTCTTTACCAAAACAGAGCAGTACAACATCTGCATTATAGCAGACGCTGCCCTGATCTGACTGTCCATCTCCCTTATTTGTGAACAAGACCCCGAGACACTTAAACTGCCCCACTTGGGGCAGCAACCCATCCCCCACCCGGAGAGGGCAGTCCAACCTTTTCCGGTAGAGAACCACGGCCTCAGACTTGGAGGTGCTGATCCTCATTCCGGCCGCCTCACACTCAGCTGCAAACCTCCCCCGTGCAAAAAGCAAAGACGAGATCCTGAGCCCCCCGAACCGGAACCCCTCTGCTCCTTGGCTGTGCCTAGAAATTCTGTCCATAAAAGATGTGAACAGAGACGGTGACATAGGGCAGCCCTGGCGCCAAACTCTCACTCTGTTTGTACAGGGATCTGATGGCCTGCAACAACAGGCCTCGTACCCCATACTCAAAATGATCTTATACTGGATCTTAGAATAAGAAACTCAGTTTGAAACTGGTAAAATAAGACTATGAGATACAGTATGCTACTCGTTTATTGTGTTCAACAGCATGTATTGTAAAAAGGAAGGTAGTATTCATTTATTTATTTTCTTAACAAATGTTAGTACAAATGTGCAGGTATGTGAGTTTTCCAGGGTATGTGAATGTCAAATTAGAACATCAAAGGAAAATAATAATTAAAAAGATCAGAGTATTCTATATATTTACTTTCTCAGCATACTGTAGGCTTAGTAAAACTGTAACTATACATGCAAAATATGTATGCATGTAGCAAACCAGTAGCATAAGTTCAAAATAGAGCATTTATGAGAACATTGATCCACAAAGAAAAGATTTTAAACATTGCTGAAGGACTTGAACCACCAGTGCATTACGTTAAACCACTCGTTCCTCTGTCCTTCTGGCTTTCAAGAAATCAGCTGGATGTATATATACATGGATGTTTTTGGCAGTATAAGCTGAGAGCTACGTAATGATTAGATAACAATGATAAATGATCACCCCCCCCCAAAATAATGACGTAAATTAATTGTAAATAAAGTTCTGAATATTAGATTAAATCAATCTTGAATATCCTTGCAGGTTGTAGCCTAATAAACAGACACACTTAAACACTTACTCTCCAGAATGTAAACACTACATAAGTGTTTTGTCTACACACAGAATGTCTGCACTTAAAATGCACAGTGAGGAACTTCAGTTTTCCATGAAATATGCTGACACATACGGTTTCAGAGAAACTAACAATCTGTCTTCCCTGAGTTTGGCAGACGAAAACAAAATGAAATTCATAAAAACACCCAAAAAGACTCCAGGACGATTTTCTCTGAAATATATATATATCACTTGAACAAAAAAAGACAAGCAATAGATGTGCAGACCGTCTTACTGGAAAGTCTGCGTCCGGACTCATTGTCATTGGCACCGTCCTCCTGACTCAACACCCTAAATTACAGGTCTGTGGCTTCAGTGACTAACTCAGCAATATAAGCAGGCTTATGCTGGTTTACTCTGTAGCATTGTAGTTTGCAAAGGCTTGACTGTCAATGGTCAATATGAGATAGAGCCTAGACACCCCGGGTCACAGATGGACACCTCAGCAGAACTTATAGTTGTTGGTCTTCATCAGCGGTTGCTCCTCTTCTTCCTGGTCACACGACTGCTCATAGGACTCTTCACAGCACTTTGGAGCCTCACATGACTCCTCTCCTTCTCCGTCTGGAGTGTCCTGCTGAACATTCTGGTAATCCTGCTGTGGAGAAGGCATGGAAAATGTCAGAAATGTCCATACAATTTTTGACAGCTGGTCCAAAGTACAGATTAAAATAATTAGCCCTCTGTTAGTTTAAATCTGAAATCAGAAATAATGTTGGTGTACTTAGGAATCAGAATCAAATTATGCCGTAACAGACTTCAATTTAATACAAAAATTGAAATTGTCAGTCTAAATCCTGTCTGATGCATGTTGGAAAACTGGTTTGATCTTTGTTCTTGCTACTAGAGTCTCCTCTTCCTGAGGGAACTACGGCTCACCTGGTCGGGCTGCTCTCCAAGGAGCCTCTCAATCAGCTGGCCGATCTTGCTGAAAGTTGGCCGCTTGGTAGGCTCCAAGTCCCAGCACATTTTCATAATCGTGTACCTGACAGAAGAACGTACCGTAATGCGAAAACATCTCAGACTTTAATGCGTTTTAATACAATACACCTAACCTAACAAACATAGCATAGCTTAGTCTACCTTAAAGAAGCTTAGAACACTTACAGTTGGGCAAAATCATTAAAACAAAGCCTATTTTATAATAAAGTGCTTAATATCCCATGTAATTTATTTAATAAATATACGGTGGGAATACCCAACGTAAAGTCGAAATATTGTAATATGGACCATCGTAACCCAGGGAGTGGCTGTATTCTGTTTTCCCAGGTTGTGAAAGGGAAATGTTCTTCAAAAAAAATGTTTCAACTACATCATATTAAACAGAAATACACTTTAATATTGAGTTTCTGAAAAAATATTGGTGTAAAAACAGCAATGCAATGTATACTATGACTTACATCTCCGGTGGGGCATAGTCTGGCCTAGACATCTGGTAACCGCATTTGATCATCTTGTAAAATTTGCTGTCCACGAGGATACTAGGGTATGGACTCTTACCTGGCAGAATGACAACATTACTAAGCAAGGGCCCAGTGAATGTACAATCAAAAAGACAGATTTTATACAGATTTTAGAAATAGCTCATGTTTATGCTGCTGAATTTGCCATCTCACCCAGCGAGAATATCTCCCACAGTAAGATCCCATAAGACCAGACATCACTCTGCACTGTGTACACACAGTCAAAAATGCTCTCGGGTGCCATCCACTTCACAGGAAGACGAGCCTACCGGAAACACACCCAACACACACGCAAAACAGCATTTTTTAGTTTCAGCTTTTATCCTTTTCATGTTGGAAAATGCACGCACGGAACTCTGAGTGTCAGATGAGGTTTTTATTGCTGCCATAACTTGAAAGGGAAGTTGGGTAAAGTTGGGTGTGCAAAGAGTTTAGTTCCAGTCTGTTGTCTCGCAAAAGAAACCACATTTCTTGGCTCCTCCGATTTACATTTTTATCAGAAATCTACAAAGAAACCCAAGAAAAGCACTGGTGGTCCATGGTGTCATACCAAAAACAGTGGAAGAATATGAAGATGAAAAATACGTGATTTTTTTTTGTCATTTCGGTACTCACGTTTCCTTTTACCACGTAGTTGGAGTCATTCATGATGTCTCGTGCCAGGCCGAAGTCACAGATCTTGGCTACGCGGCTGTCTGCCAGTAACACATTCCTGGCAGCTACATCTCTGTGGATACACTGTACAGAACAACGCAATCACTCAATGGAAGCCTTGGTGTCCTTCAAAGTGTTCCCATAACTGAAAGTGACAATTTTATTCTTGTTCCTCAGCGTCATGATCTGATGCATAAAGACATAAAAACATCCAGCAACAAGTGAAGAATAGGGTTAGGGGCTCACATTTTTGGCAGCGAGGAATTCCAGTCCTTGTGCCACCTGGTAGGAGAATCTCAGCAGGTCATCAATGTCCAGTGGCCAGGTGTCTTCCACTGCATTCTCACACAAGGAATCTAATTAACAACAGGACAGTGCTCTGAGTTTTCCATTAAATCGGGGGTGTTTCATGAAGCAGGATTTCTTGTTTAGCCAGATAACTGGTCGGATTTAAGGTAGTCTGAGCTGAATGTAAGTGAATGAAGATACAGTCCATTTAGCACAGAGTATCTTAAAGTTATCTGGCTAAGCAAGAAATCCTGCTTTGTGGAACA
This sequence comes from Petrocephalus sullivani, assembly GCA_026780845.1. Taxonomy (NCBI): domain Eukaryota; kingdom Metazoa; phylum Chordata; class Actinopteri; order Osteoglossiformes; family Mormyridae; genus Petrocephalus; species Petrocephalus sullivani. The sequence goes on along the minus strand of JAODKM010000002.1, from coordinate 17,721,781 downwards.
CCCCCCAGGTGCATTACCTGGGGCCAGAATGCCAAACAAATCAGTGTTTCTGCTGGTAACAATTCCAGTTGAGCACTCTGTGAATGTGACTCTTTATACTCCACTAGTTGGTTGAAACAAAACTTTGGTCTGGATCTGTACTTTCTGGACCTGAAAGTGTCTGTAATATCCCAAGCAGTTACTATACTTGTTACTATGTCTGTTAAGTTTGTAAACCTCTGTGAACTACAAACTCTTAAGGAACTACTGAAGGAACAAGTAATGAATAACACTAGAGAAATACTAATCTAATGTTTGTTCATCATTAATGAATTGTGACGCATCTTTCATCTCAAGTGGCTACTATATTTGTCTGTAATTTGTTTATTATTTGTACTTCAGTAGTAACTCATTAGTAACTTAGTAAGTCATTACTAAGTACTTGTGCCCTGTCAAGTAAAGTGCTACCTTTTGTTATCTATTCTGTGTTGTTTGTAACTGATACATTGATGTATTTTGTATGAGAAAGAGGATAACACACCAGGAAAGTCACTTCCCACAACGAAATGGATATCTTCGATATCTTTTTCTACAATAGCTTGCTATTGAATAATAGTAGAGGTGTAATAAAATAAAATAATAATATAGCTTACTACTAAAATGAGGTTTCTGCTATAGCAGGGGTGGGCAATCTTATCCGCAAACGGCTGGTGTGTATGTAGGTTTTTAGGATAACCTTAAGTCAGCTGTTCAAACCCAGGTGCGAGGACTCACCTGCCAATCAGTCCTCTAATTAGTAACATAATTAGGGAGTTGCAGCGAAAACCCGCATGGACAGCGGCCCTTTCTGGATAAGACTGGCCACCCCTGTGCTATAGAGTGGTTGAGGAACAGCCAAAAGCATGCAGATGGGGGGCTGTGTTGCAAATGTTGTGGTGTGGAAATGAAAGAAAAAACACTTTGTGAAACTCCAAAGTCTCACAATACACACAGAAAGAAAGTCTGTGCCTTGAGTACCTTATTTTTGCCTAAATACTTATTGGTTGTCGTTCCATACAGAGCAGGGGTCTCGACCTCCCGGCACGCGGGCCATTTCTGACCCTTCCTCTCCCGTCCGTCGGCCCGCGTGTGATTAAAAAAATAATGCTATGTAATCCGCCCCGTAGTAGGATTCTGTTGTCGCATATCTTGTTCTAGTTGTTTTGTTTAAGTATACATTAAATGGTTAACGGTTTCACTGTAAAATTCCCGATGGTTAGTATTGCCGTTTCAAATTGTAATTATCAATAAAACCTGGTTGATTACTTCTCCAGCATCAAGCGAAGGTAGCAACAGCCTCCCAGCAGCAGGGCTTGTTTGCGTTAGTAAAAAACACCTGGGAAAGCTGTAACATTGCTCTAATATTCGTGATCACCACCCACTATTTCAAAGTGAATGCCATCATTTGCGGGTGTCCGGGAGCTGCTGTCAATCTGCAGGAGTTGGGATGCCTGGTAATGTGAAATTAAACTTTCAGTGTTACCTCCTCTTGTAAAAACACTACATGGTATCAGTGGTGTAGTGGAAACGGGACTTTTTTATGCCTCAGCCGCAGAGCTAGTTGAATGTCCATTTACTAAGAATGAATTCTGTGTACGTTTGTATTTATATATTCTTGAAACGGAATAGTTTACACCAGTTTGTTTCCTTCTTTTGTATGGAATTTCTGTAGTAACTACAATGTTACAGCATTATTTGTATTTGTCTTAAGTTCAGTGAATAGTTGAACTCTTAGGAGATGGTTTGGTTTTTGTATGTTGGTTTTTGTACTAGCTGTGTCATTATTGTTAATGTTTAAGCAAACAGTGCATAGTGCTGCTAATTGTATTTGTAGTTTTCTGCATAGAACTTGGAAAAATTATTGTAGTTTGTGTATCAGTACTTTTTTAAACATTTTCTGCACATTTTAATAATACTGCAATAATGCTGTTATCTGTGTTAATTTTGGTCACTGTAAATATTAACTTTTCACGGTTCATCTCTACTTTGTACTAGTGTGTAATCCTCCTTTGATTGGTCAGAGGTCGTTTTTTGTGTGAAGATAAAATTTCAAATTGAAAAAGATCTTTTTTGTTGTGTGATTTCTCACATGCCCCCCTTGGGGGAACACCACAAAGACAGCAGCCCCCAGGTAATTTGAGTTTGAGACCCCTGAGATTAGGAACATCCTTGCTGCTAAGTGAAACTGCTGATCTAGCGCACTGTAAAAAAACTCTCTGGAGAAGCAAAAATGATTTCCTGCTCACCCTTTGCGGAGGCTGGTGCACGTAGAGGGGCTGGCTTCATCTCTTGGTAGCTGTCAGAACAGGAACTCGAGATCCCGCTGTCGCTGTAGACACAGTGTGGGATTGGCAGTCAAGAAAGTGAAAGAAGATCAAGGAAATTCGCAAGCCGAAAGAAATTCTAATAAATTCTAATAAAAAAGGGCTAACAAGGCAGAAAGTTGCAAAAGCATATTGAAAGCATGCAGATATATTCTCAGATTTTACTTGCCAAAGTTCTTTTGTACCCAATCTAAGCGTTGCAGCTATGTACTCATTGTGAGCTCCTAGCTGAGTATAGGGTTTTGTGGTGGACTCTTACGTTCTTAAGTACTTCTTATCTAAACACACGTTCTTGTAGTTGGTGACCTCCTCCTGGCACTCTGGCATATTCATTACAAAGCTCAGGAAAGTGTCGGCCTTGCTTCTCAGGAAGTTAAGGAGGTCGCCATGCCTGCAGTACTCAGTAATCACCAGGACTGGACCTGGGATGGGAAACAAAGACACGGATAGCTGCACTCATCCCGTTCATTTGCTTAGCTTCCTGGTCTCTGAGCACAGGAATACTTTAGCATTTGTCTCAGTATTCCATCTGACCAACCTCCATGAGTGCAGGCACCCAGTAAGTTCACAATGTTCTTGTGCTGCCCCAGATGGCTCAGGATCTTCAGTTCAGATATCAGGGCTTCTTTCTCATCAGAGTGTGCACTGGCTGCGAGGGAGTCATGATGGTACCCATTAACTTGCTACCATAGGTGTTTCTGCTACCATATCAACAGAGTGATATCCCTACATTTGTGGAACTGATTCATAGCTCCAAGGTCACTCAAGGACAAGGGACCTGTACATCACCCCAACTCACGTTTGAGCATCTTAACAGCAACACGCATGACATTGTCTTCCATTCCCAGGCCGTATGCTGTGGCCTCCACAACTTTCCCAAAAGCCCCAGCACCCAAAATCTTCCCTGAAAGAGGCAAATAAAAAAAGGTAATTTTCTTCAATGTTTCCATGAAGATTTCCTTTGGATATATCATCATATGTCATTTTAAATTATGTTTCCAGTTAAGTGGAGCAAAGAGGGGTACCTAGCCTCAGCTTATCTCTGGGGAACTCCCATTTCTCATTGTATGGCAGGTGCATGGGGTCAATGAAGGTGTAGTTGTTCCCATTGCTAGCTTCAATGATCTTCCAGCGGACTTCATACTTGGGTTTCTGCAGATCAAAGTATACATAAGGACTGAGGGCACATTCCATCACACTGTCAGGAAAAAGGGTATCAATTTGTACCTTTGCTTGTCACTGGGGCTGTACCCGCAAGGGTCTGCTAATTGTACCCTATAGCTTTTAAGGTCCAGAAATGGACTCTGATGAACATCCCTAATGTGCAGTTTGTTGATTTTAGATTGTGTGAGTACAACAACCTGTCACTCAATGAAAATTTTGCAAGTACAAGTACGTCGTTGACCTAATTCGTGTTATAAGTCGTGTTCTTCATATAACTGGATGGATGTGTATGGGTGTCCTGCTGTCTCTCTCTACCTGTTTGTACTTGTAGAGCAGTATCATCAGGAGCAACAGGAAAAATGCTGCCAGGGTGGAAGCTCCAGCCAGGGTTGGCAGAAACAGCTTGTCTATAGAGTAACAGAGTGAGCCTTAATTTAATTCATGGTGACAGATACTGCAGGTACCCCATTACTAAGCAAGCAGTCATTATTATTGGACAATTAGAATGTTACAGACTGTGTGCTGCAAGCTTGCATGTTTTATTACAGGTAACCAGTAGAGCCATGCTGAGCCTGCCGGGTAACAATAGGGTCGGTGGAGACGTACTTTGGGAGACCTCCATGCTGAAGGCATCGCTTGACTCCCCAACCAGGTTAGAGGCCACACACTCAAATGTTGTCCTGTGGCTGGGTGGGCCCACCAACAACGTGCTCTCCACCTCCACTTGGCCGAACTCCTTATTCTGGACCTCCACTGTCTGTCCTGGGAATGCGTTTAGAGCACCTGTGGTATTTTCTCTGCACCTGCCCAGCCAGTAACATTGGAATTGGCACCAAATGGATAACATTTTGCTCAAAAGTAACCACTAGAAAAGGGAGCAGAGATTTTATGAGCAGAAGTCTCTGGTCAAAGCATTATATCTATAAATACATTCATATATTTTGAAATTATGTTATGATTAACATCATGCAAGCTCAAGGGAAACATCCCCTCCCATCCAAGAACCTCAACACATACGTGGTTCTAATTCCAGAACATTGGTACCAGTAGATACTGGGAGCTGGGAGGCCAAAGGCATTGCAGGTCAGTGCGGAGCCATTTTCCCACTTCACCGTGGCAGAAGGTTTCTCTAGAATATTAGAGGGAGAGAACTTTTAAGAAGGTGCTGAGGTGAGGACTGGAGAATGAGATTCTTTTGAGGGGGCGGACTGGAGTTCCCAGTTGTGTGGTACAGGACAAAGTCTTCTCATGTACATTATCAAGAGCATTTAGAGGTGTCATCAAAATAGGAACTATTTGGCCTGTTAACATAATTGTGTGTGTGGACTCATTTCCAGATGATGGGAATGCAGTGGCTTGCTTACGGTAGGTGTGCACTCTGAAGCTGATGGAATTGTTGACTCTAGCACTCCGGGCAAAGAAGGTATAGCAGCCCTGCTCCTGAGAGGTCATCCTTTGTAGGACCAGCTTTGCCACAGACCTGCCACAAAACAGGCAGGTTTATTCAACCCTAATTGCCATTTGTCCCATTGCTGAGGTTTCAATTTGGCTTTTCTCAGCCAGCTTGGGGATTGGAGAAATGTATCAAAGAAATAAATGGAATAAATAGAACTTGAATTACCAAAAAATGAATTACCAGTTTTTGATCTTGAATTGTAGTGAATATGAACAAAAATGCCCGTGTGGGTGACTTTAGGTGTGGAGATATTGCCAACCTGTAGCTGTAGGATGTGAAGCTGCTTAAATCTGACAGGTTTTTCTGAGATACAGAAGTCATCCAGCCATGAGCCTCGATCTCAGGGTATGCTTCGATATGGACGCCAAGCTCCAAATCCTCCCCCTCATTGACCATCACAGACAGATCTTCTCGGGTAACTTTTGGTGAAAGCTCAGCAGAAAGCCTGACATATGGCTTCTCTGAAGAAGGAAATGGATGCACCATGAATTCAGACTTACTCATCATAGGGCTTATTCACATGGCAGTACGAAGTGCTACATCCTGTCACATCAGCATTCTATTAAAATGTCAATGTCAGTCTACTCTGAACTTACCCACAACCTCCAAATAGGTGGTGGTGCAGTTGACACCTGCTTCATTAATGCCAATGCAGGTAATGTTCCCAGTATCGGACAGGTTCACTACGGGGATCGTTAATATGCTCTCGATGTCAAGACGACTGCCCTCTGTACCCATTCCCACATTTTCCACAATGTCCAGTTTCTGGGGATGAGATGTTAGCTTAGCACCAGTAACATCAGAACACAGGCAGGAAGTAAAAAGTCATTAACGGGTCTCTAATGTCTGTGGTTGCTTATGATTTCAGGCAAGGCCCAAACTAATATAGGCTGTGATGGGCTTTGGAAAGTCTCATACTTACAGTGCGGGAGGAGTGTTTCCACGTGACATTGTAATTGAAGTTGGGGTTGTGAGTTTTGCAGGAAATGCGTAGACTCTCTCCCACAATGCGAACATACTTGACCTCGTCCAGGAATACATATGGTGGAAAACGCAGCCCTAAATGGAAAATGTGAAATGTCTAACTTATCGCAAGGCTCCAGAACCAAAGTACGGTCAACTACAACAAGCCATTTCATCCTCACATCAATGGGAATAATATAAGTTATTGGCTCACTCTGAATGACGTTGATAGAAAAGGGGATGGAGGTTTTCTCTACCCCGTTGATCCTGGCAGAGCAGACGTAGTCCGCATTGTAGCTAGGCTGAAGGTTCCAGATGAAGATCCCCCTCCTGGGGTCAGCGGTGTAGTTCATGGCCGGGGGCACCGAGGTGCCGTTGTCCATACGAAGAGAGAAGTCAGTGGCATCGGGGTCCGTCAGAAGACAAGGTAACAGGAGGTCATCACCTTCTTTCTTTACTGGTCTGTACTTGTTTGTTGACGTGAAAGGGCTGCTTGGGTCTGTCAGAGAAACACATATACTCAAAACGAAGGACACCGTAAACTGCCGCACTCAAGGATCAAATAGCTAACTGTTGATATTAGCTAGTGGTAACAGAAGATTATTAATGTTTTGTATTTTATATAATTATGTTTTCTTTTAAAAGATGTTTACATGTTTAGGAAATTCGACTGATTGGTTTCCTGTGTGACCACAAACACTCCTGGGTTCGGCTTCAACGCTTACCTTTGACATAGACGTGAACCGAGGAGCCCACATCTGGCTGATTCCGAGAGTAACACCTGTATGTGCCTGTGTACTCCACAGTAGCATTGTCCACTTTGAAGGTGCTGCGTGTACCATCAGGATTCGAAATGAATTTCATGTGCTTTGCCAGCCTGGGGATCCAGGTCACATTCCTTCCTATACAGGTAAGGTATAAGCGCTTTCCAGGGCTCACAACCACCTGGTCTTGAGTCACAGTCTCAGAGTTCAATTTGATCGTGGGGGGTTTCCATGCTGCAGGTTGGAGAGGGGAACTAACTTAATGTCACCAAGTATACAATTTGCAAGCTCAGCTTTTCCAAGGAGAAGTATAGTGAGAACATTTAGTATAAAAAAAGATACACAAAGCAAAAAGCACTTTCACAACAACAATAAAAAATGACTGGATATCTTGATCGCACGTTTATTTTGCAAGAAGTAAATGCTCAAAATTTGTGAACAGTAATTGAATCAGCAATTAACTGTATGTTCCCAGTGACGGTGAGGTGCATGCCCTGGGCGCTGGAGGTGGCCTTGTGTAATACGATCGTACAGTTCAGTCCTTTATGTATTTTACATGAAGATTTACGGACAGCATGGAGGGAAAAGGAGGAAATGAAAGCAGCTTCTGTGGCAGGACAGACTGCGACTGAAAGGCAGTAAAACCAGATCCAGGAAACACGTCACACAGTTATGTCCAGAGCATGGATTTTGCCAGCCCTCTCGTTCCTCCTTTCACTATGACCAGTTCTGGGCTAAAGGAGTCTTGGATCCGGGGGTCAATTCTCACAATGTCAATCACATTAATACAATAATGCACTGCATGCACATATAGACCCCTGTCTCCCAGTATATACTATATATAGACCATATATAGACCATATATAGACGTGTGCATTAAGAAAATGGTTTTTGGCCCATTCCCCCCTGCAGGCAGGTCATCTAGGGCTTTATAATTAGTTGACAAACAAAGTCATATGGTGCATTAGAAATCAAATGTGGCTCGACTGGGTCACCGCAGGAATGACTGCACCATAAGCATACTAGTGTCAGAGCAGAACAGCTTCTTTCGATAATTTCATATACATTGAAATTTTTTTGTATGGTCAGTAACTTAATGTGTTGTATTATCTTGCTCGTAAATTAAGTTCATGACTTTTGAATCATCGAAACAAACAATCAGAACTGTGGAGATACTGCTTCCTGTCGAGTTCCCCAAAGTTATGCTTACATTTTCTACCTGATATAGCCATAACTTTTGTAATTTTCATAAGGAATAAAAGTTTACTGAACTTCAGCAGGAAGGGAAATAACTGTACTCCAAACACTTTTATATCAGCCACTAATTATGGGAAACACGGTTCAATAGTCTGATACAAATAATTAATTCTGTTTTCACCAATAAGGTATGCAGATTTAGACCAAAGAACGATATGATTATTATTAAGACTAGTTTAGATAGATGTGAGATAAATAAATATTTTCACAGCAGGTATGCAATGTGAGCTTCACACATCCAGGGTTGTGCTTCAATTCTCTCCTCAGTTCTTCCGTCTGCTTTTCTAAGCTCTAGAACATGTGGTTTAACTGGATGGATGTGTGTAAATTGTTGGTGTCCTTTGATGGACTGGAATCCAGTGTGTCCCATTCATCGTGCCCAGTGCTCTCTGGAATTCTTTCCTGGCTCACGGTGACCCTACCTTCGATAAACTATGTGGATGGATAAACAATAACTTTCTTAATAACAATACATGGACAAATGTATTGGCACATCTGGCCATTACAGCTACACAACCTCTCACGCACTATGCGCCTCAGCACTCGACGACCCCACACTGTTACTTTACGCCCTACGCGCCTCGGCACTCGGTGACCCCACGCTGTTACTTTACGCCCCAAGCGCCTCGGCAGTCTGCGACCCCACACTGTTACTTTACGCCCTATACGCCTCGCCTCTTGGCGACGCCACGCTGTTACTTTACACCCTATGCGCCTCGGCACTCGGTGACTCCATGCTGTTATTTTACGCCCTATGTGCTTCGACACTCGGCGACCCCATGCTGTTACTTTACGTGGTCTGCCACTTTGGAGTTTCAGTTGTTCATAAACACTTCCACTTTGCAATAATATCACTGACAGTTGACTGTGAAATATCCATAAAGTCCATAAACTGCATCCACAATAGCATAAAGAAGTATTTATTTCAATGCGAAATGAGGAAAGAGGAACTGAAACATGGAATGTTCAGCAAAATCGGAATTTTGCGTCAGATAATTTAGATTAACCACTGGATGCATTATTTCCTCCTGGCATTGAACTTTTCGGTACTTTGACATTTTGTAATAAGTCTTCTGTAATGTGTAATATTGCAGCTTACATAGAGAAATAAAAAGATTTAAACAAACTAGGACTGCATGGCTTTTCTTCACACTTCAGCTGCAGATTATTGATTTAAATTGTCACATGTAAATATTCTCAAGTGCACCTCATAGATTTGCCAGTGTTTAATGGATAGTGGATTAATCAAACATTTAATACCTCTGTGGATTCTGCTCCCAGTATGTACAGCCCAAATGTCATAGTGACAGGAGGAAATAGTGAACAGGGACAGTGCTAATCCATCCTGTCAATATCTCCATAGTGGTTTGAGTGAAAAATGGGTCCAAATAATGCAAAAATGTTTTTTAGAAGGAAACCCTTATTATATCTGCTGAGAGCTGCTGACCATACCGTTCAAAAAGTTTTGTTAATAATTTGAAAAATGCAGTAAAGCAGTCATGTGGTGCTAGAGTGGTTAATGTTGTGCATGCATCTTCGGAAAGTGACAGAACTTTGTCTCTGCATTAGAGCAGCGTTTCCTGACATGATCCTCAAGGACTCCCCAGTCCTTGTTCTTCCTCCCTCCCACCTCCCTGCTAGACAGTCCACATTCTTGCTCCAAGGACCTAATTAGGAATCATTGCTCTTGAGGGCTGATTCATGAAGACTAAGAGTTCAGAAACCCAATGGTCCCAATCGAAACAACAATTTCATTTGAAGTTCTAAGCACATGGGCTAGATCTGTGGTTTGGGAAAGCAGAATTCAACATGCTAAAGCCAACACCTAATGGATTCCCTGTTTAATGTCTTTGAAGGCCGAGATATAAAACGTTGCATACCAAAACATCTAAAACATATAACTCAACAGCACTTCCACCTTTAGACATTCAATTTTAGTTATATTTTTTACAAAAGTATTGATTAGTAATGTAGAACATGTACAGGTGTGAAACCAAATTGAAAGTCTGGATTAAAAAAAATACATCAAGGCAAAAATGTTAAGCATGACTTTCTCAAATTTTTCATGCAGATTTAGCTAGCATGAAGATGGCGAATGCCCATTAGTAGGCAAGGGAGCAGCTAAAGGTGAACAGACTTACCTTCGCACGTGAAGGTCAGAAAGCATAAGGCCACAAGAGGGATAAGCATCCTGGCCTCTTTTCAGGGTGAGAGAGTAAGAACAACGTCCACTTGGGTTGGGTACACTGCATGGAACTGGGTGTCTGAGATGATTCAGTCCTCATGTCCCAGCCATAGTTACTTCTCCTTTTCTTCTTGATGTTGAGAAACCAATAGCAAAGCAGAATGGAGACAGCACACAGCAAGACACATGCCAGCATGTAATTGAACTGTGTGACATGTTATCCAGGGGCAGAATGGATATCAGGACCACTGGCAGATATAAGTAGCAGTTAATGCACAAAGCACATGCTTTGGGGAATAAAATGTTTATACAAACAATGTGTTCTGCTGTGTATAGTCTTAGAAGAGGGATCCATCTATCTTCAAATAATGACCCAAATGTGTTCCAGTGAGCAGATTGTCTGGTATCCTGTAAGTTGTGCTTTTTCCCAGATAGAGCTATGTTTTACAACAGCCCTTTCAAACACTGTTTGTATGAAACAAATGTCAGTGTAGATTAGTCTGAAAACTGAATCCTTCTCAGTCTGGCACCTTGGCAAGTTTTAACTAAGCTGCGAATGAAAAGCTTCATCAATGTTTCCAGACCTCAAAAACTCATGATTGAGTTTTTTTGTAAAGATTATGCATTTGAATTAATTCATGTAGAAGTATAGGCCAGTGGTTTTTTTTGGAATTATGAATTTGATAAATTTTTCAATTGTGCAGAAATTGATATAGTTTTTATTGGATGTTTGTCCAAAGCTGGAGTTCAGTGAGTTTTTCTGCTTTCTATGATGTCCTATGTAGAGACCCAGGTTAGCAGGATATTTTATCTATGCCCTGTGAGGCACAAGCAGAGTCAGCCGCCTGTGGCAGCCATGGCTCTGAGCCTTACTCAAAGGCCCACAGACATGTGGTTATTCTGCCAAGGGTAGGCTTGAACTGAGCTTCAGATCACAAGCATAGGGGCCTGCTGAGCTACACAGTTCCAGTGTCTGTTGTCCGCAGATTTTCATTTTTTTCCTGGATGTACCTGGGAACAAGACCGCTAGGTGTTTTTAATTACATGCCATATATTTTGGAGAATGATGCATTATTATTATACTTATCATCTCAACTGTAAATAGTTTGTTTTAATTGTTTAATAAATGTAATTAGTTGTTTATGCATAAAATCTTGTAAGGGGACATGGTCATGTTTCAGTAAAGAACAAAGACCACAAGAAGTACAAGAAGATTATAGTAAAATTATTTATTACAATCTTTTACAATGATTTCTAAACATTCATAGGATGCTAAATACATAGAAAAGTACAGCTGTAAACATCTGAAAGGCTTTGGTACCACAGCATATATGAATGCATGTCTGTGTACTTAGTATGGAACACGCATTGTGCATATTCAGCTTCGTTAAATGCCTAGAGTTTTATCTATCTTTAGTACCTGGAGCAGAGACAATGAAATTCTGCTTGAAATAACTGGAGTTATATCTTTAAAATGAGTTACCAGGAATCTGCTTTCTTTCTATAGCTAAGAGTCAGGTCCATTAACACAGGCAGATTTATATTTCTGACTTACTGTCTTCACAAGCCTACACACTTCATCCTTGTTGGCATCTAAACATGTAGCCTTCAAACTTAAACAATTACACATTTATTCTGTATTTTAATGCCATATTTGCATTTGTCTCACATACAAGATGAGAATATTAATTTACCTGTAAGCAATTTTGGTCTCACAAATGGAAAAAAATATAGTAAATGCTTTTACTATAATGAATCCGCTACATTCTTATTCACAAATTATGAAATCATATTGCTACATTGATGCAGTGTTGTTAAGAATATAACAAAAAATGTTACTAAACAGTTTAAAGGAGCACAATGCATTAGCTACCTTGTCAAAATGAAAATAAAACATAATATTGAATGTTTTTAATGTAACATAAAGAAATTCAATGTATAGCGTAACATAACGTAAAATATAACCAAAATTAGAATCTTGTGGTAAATAACGATGCATGCTTAGTTAAGACGACTTAAGAAATTGTTGATGCTGGATAAATTGCATATTAATTTCAGAAAGTGCCGGTTAATATTTCCATGTGTCTCAGCCTGTTTGGAGCAATGATCTTGGGAACAAACAGCTATACTTATGTTTATTATGTCAAATAAAATTTCAGAGCTGCCATCTCATGACGGTCATAACACTTCCGCGGCCGCGAAAAAAAGGTCGAGGCCCTCCTGTGACACCGGGGAAGCGGACAAAGCTGTGGGAGGAATCTCGGAGAGGGTTGCTTTAAGAAAAACTTCACAAAACACAAGTGCATATTAAATGAGTACCACCAGTGACAAGAGGATTATCTATACTATACTATACTATAATGTGATTATCAAATTCACATTATCTAAAGATTCATTATCTAAATAATCTAATGAATCCCTATCACTCCTCCCCTCCACCTCACTGTAAAGTGCAAATTTGGAATAGTTATTGCGCCATTGCACACTATTCTAATGCTGACAGACTGCTCATTAGAGTACCTACAACAAAATTGTTTAATCAAAGCTTTTAAATGTATATTTTTAATTCGGGATACTGTTTAAGGCTTCCTTACTACAGCTATGAAAAACATAATAGATCTGCATACTATATGGTAAAAAATCCTTTTATACATAGAAATCATGAAGTAGAAGATAATATACTTGTGTCATATTTACATTGTCATTAAAAATCTATATTTCTGAACATTTGGCAGTGAATGAGCTATGTTCCAAGGCACTTCACATTTATTTAAAATGTACAAATTTGGCGCTTAATCAAACCTTACAAGATTTTCTACAAGAACCGTATATTTGGTGTTTATGATGCTGTTTTGCTAAAAGGCTGGTTAGACCAGACAGCTAAATAGCTAAACCCATACAGATATATACCATTGCATATATATATATATATATATATATACACACACACACACACACACACAATACACATAAACTTGAATATTAAGGAATAATGATGATATAAATGTGAACACTGTGAGCATCACACAAAAATAGGTGGCTGTGCTAATTTTTTTAAAATTGTTTTAGAAATTTTGCTATTTGAAGGCAAGACGTTAAAATATACATGCAGTTTTGCACATTCAGTCATTATATTGCATATCACTCTCACCACATATTATGATATTAAACCTAAATTTTGTGAGATTTCTGAGTAATAACCTCTGTCTATGAAAAATTGATGGTTAGATTCTGACCAAACATTTGACCTTAGCTACGTGTATCCATGCAGTGCACGATGGATTTAAAACTAGAAATGGCATGCAAGCACATTATTATTATTATTGTTATTATTATATTAACGGACAATCATTTACACTAGTTTTAATAGTTTTTTATGCTTTTACTGTGAATCATGCAAGCTAGCTAGTTAGCAGCCAGATACCCTGTGCTACTGAAATGGATTTATTATAAACAAACTGACAAAATTTGTTTTTTTGCTGCTCTGGGGGTGGGTGGGGCACTCAGCAGAATCCTGAACACTGGGGCTGGCTCTGCCTCTGAATGTACGATGTTCAGGGGCAGGTCTGGAATATTTGGAATATCTGCATCTGGAATATTATGTATCTGTTTTTTGCACCCATCTTTTTTCTGCAGAATTGCACTTCACCAAATTTGTAAAGGTTTGTTTAACATCCAGGAAGGCCTTTGAATGAATCTAGGTAAAAGTTGGACGGAAACTATAGCTTGCATCTGTGAGTTGTCGCAGTGAAAGCCAGTGTGTAAAATATAAAAAGACCAGCTCTAATTACACACTGGCATTAATGGACGGGTTTAAATAAAGAGCCCTCTATAAATAAGGAGCCCTATATAACTGCAGACATCCTCACTGCATAGACAGTATTTGGAAATGTAGCCCTGCGCCATTTCAGCAGAATGTGCCATTTTTAGGCAAGCCTACATTTCTGCAGTGCATTTGCTCCTGAGACCGATGCCGGCTTTGGAGGCTACAGAAAGCTTTCCTCCACATCTGGGGTGGCCTTGGCCTCCATCAGGTCCTTCTCCTGAGTGTCGGTGTCCTTCGTGTCCTCTGGGATGGCTACTTCAGGGATTCTGTAGCTGCCGTCCCCTGTGGGATCCTGACAGCTGGAGAACGATAAAAAAACATCTCTAAGTGGTTATTCACTATGACCCTACTGACCCAGTTAAACATATTGTATTACCGCTGGTATCTGAGACAAAAATAAAAGCATTACTTTGAAAGCAGTTCATAAACACGTCCTTATATTTAGTTCCAGCAGTTTTTAAACATCATTAATAACAGAAGCTTATGCACCCTTTGCCACATGGTTAAAACCTAGCCAAAAAAATAAAAAAAAACTAATTGTTGCCGTGCAAATGTATTGAATTTTTTTCTGCTTAAAAGAAGGAAGTTGGGCCCCTCGAAGGTTATTGACTAAGCTCAAGAAATACCACATTGTCTTTTTGCCATACCCACAATTTTGACACAAAAACGATATTCTACATATGACAGCCGCTACAAAATTACTTTGCTGTAGCATTGTCTGGTAGGACAATGGTAGGTGATTGAGCATGTGTATAGTTATTGTTTTGCTAACCCGCATTAAGTTTAGTAATTAATTAGGTTAGATTTAAGTGAGCTGGTGGTGAAATTTACAGAGAATGCCTGGGGTACCTTTGAGCCAACACTATGGTCTTTTAATCATCCAACAAAGTGTTAGTAAGTTTTTGAAAAACAGAAAAAGTCTGCGTTCCTTTATATTATATGACTGCCTATCAGTAAATTATCTGTTAAACAATGTTAAATGTTAAACAATGTTTTTGTGAGCAAATATGCACTTTCTGTCCAGATAACTTTAAACAGAACATTCTTCAAAGCCCTTCGCACCGTCCTGTATCTGTAAAGGGAATGCCAAATTCTTATCACGCATCTGGCAGCCGTGTGTTAGGCAATGCTGGAAGAACCCGTTTTATTTATGTCTCGTTTTTCTAGCACGTTCCTCATGCAGACTTAGACTGACGTCATTGCCAGAGGCTGGTCGGCCATCCCTTCCTTAGCCGTACCTTGGGGGGCTTTCAGCGGAAGCATCGGCCTTGTCGCAGATTTCCTCCGGCTTGGGGTCCGGGATAGGGATAATGTACTCGTTGTAGGAGGCGATGGCTTCCTCCCCCTCAGCCTCTTGCCGGATGTCCATGGCGGGCTGGCTTAGGGACAGTGATGGTCTCGACAGCCTGGACTTAGTGCGTGCCACGGCAGGGTGATCGCCCTTTAAGAAACTCTCATTCACCTGGCTGTATTTCTGTTCCGGGGGAAGAAAGAGGGGGATATATGTAGCACGTAGATTTTTCCCTCCGCAGACAGGATACATTAGCAATGCAAAGTGCACTACCTTTTTATAGCTGTCGGGCAGCATGTTCCCCATTGTGTGCACCAGAAACGAGAACTCGGGTCTCTTCTCAAACTTCTCGTCCCAGCATTTCCGCATCACGTCGTAACTGGAAAACAGGGCTGAGAGTAAATTGCCTTACTCCCGTTTCTGTTACCCTCCAAATATTGGGTACTGTGAATAAAAAAGCCAGAGATGAGTGTGGGGGGCGAGCAAGGAAGGGAGCGAGGAGGTGGGGACGCACATGTCGTCGGTGGCGTGACAGGGCTTGGCCATCCTGTAGCCTCTCTTCAGCGCGCTGTAGAAGAGGTCGTTCATGGGGAGGTCGGGGTAGGGGGTGCCTCCTGAGAATTGGCATAAGTGGTTTCAGAAAATGGATGGGTGGATGATTTATGAAGGAGTGGAGGACACTGAAGAAAATAGCAAAATGACATTAAAGGTCAAGTTTTATATTATGTTTTTATAAGATTTATGAGTTTTATAAGATTTTGGCCAGCATTTTTGCTGAATGATAAAAAGAGTCTCCCAGGGAAGAAAAGGCTTTCAGGAAGTGGCAACGTTTTGAGCAGAACCCATGTTTCTGACTGCTGTTGAATCCACCACACCCTACTGCTATGGCTGATACGCCTTGAAATGAATAATATACTTGCCCAGGGTGAAGATCTCCCAGAGCAAGATGCCATAGGACCAGACGTCGCTCAACGTGGTGTAGAGGTTATGGAAGATGCTTTCAGGGGCCATCCATTTCAGAGGAAGGAAGGTCTAAGAGTACAGGAGCACATTCAGACCTCCATTTCCACTTTTGCAGTAGTGCAAAGTTTTGCATTCAAAAGGGCAGGCACTTGATGATGTCCAGTACCAGGGTGACCTCTACTTTTGATGCTATTGTTACAATGAGCATCAGATGGTTGAGCTGTCATGAAGCTATCATGAAGGCTATTGTGACCCTGAGGAAGTACTAGGCTATAACGTGTACGGCTGCGTACATTTCCTGTGACTCACTTTTGTGAAAGCATATTGATCAGCATTTATATAAATAAATACAAAGAATGTTCGAGTACTGAAATGGCTGGTACTCACACTGCCCTTGGAAATGTAGTTGGAGTCATGCATGATGTCCCTGGCCAAACCAAAGTCACAGATCTTCACGAGTTTCCCCTCGCAGATCAGGACGTTCCGAGCTGCGAGGTCACGGTGAACGCACTGCGGACCCAACATAGAGGCAGTTGGATGCTTAGCACTTGTTGTGTTAAGTGCTACATTATTTTGGTTTCATGCAGTTTAACATAGTATCAATACACAATAACTATCTCTTTTCACTTGGTTAGGGTTAGTTAAAATGAAAGAATGATTAGATTTAATGGGTTTGATGACCCAATGCATGGACAATCATAATAAACTAAATGTTATGTTTACATACAGGAGTTAAAAAGAACTGTTACAAATGTATTCAGGGGAAAACATTTAGCTCAAATAAGTGTTATTTTCATTTAATTTGTGTGCCTTGTATAACAAAAGAAATATATTTATTGCAAAAGAGTATTAATTTGTCATTTAGTAATTTTCCAGGGTCTGTGAACTATTGCTTAAATGTCAAGAATTAAACACAAATTACTAATATTAATTGCAAATAGTTTTGGTTAGAATTCTTATAAATGTTTCTCAAAAAACAATGGTCATTTGTAAATCCATAAATGTGAATTAATTCATTCATTTTCTCGGTGGGTCGGGATATGAGCATGCTGTAACGTACATTCTTGGCCGCCAAGAACTCCATCCCTTTGGCCACCTGGTAGCTGAAGCCCACTAGGTCCGAGTAGCTCAGGATGGGAGAGTCGCTGATAACCAGGCCTGCCTCTGCCCTCTCCTGGACTGCAACCCAGACACAAGGCAGGAGAAGGAGCGTCATTGGATCTCAGTGAAAAGCCACAGGTGGACAGCTACTCTGCAAATTTATCTTTCCAGTAGAAAACATAAGACTAACATTGAATTTCCTGTAGGTACAAAACACTTTACAGTGTATATGCAAATATCTCTCCCTTCAGATATTTATGTAAGTCCTCTCCTTGGACTCAAAAGCTATATATAGTCTATGTTATACAGTGAAACTTTATATTATTATTACTAAGTGGGCAGGGGGATGGGCCTAGCTCGGGCTGTTGTTAGCTGTGTTTTACCTTGCCCCTGGTAGTTATCCTGCTGGTAATGCGTTTCGTACGGAGACGGCTCGATGTCGGCGTACTTGATGCTGTCCGTCAGTTCCTGCATCGGCACATACTCCATGGTGTCGTCCTTGCTCATGTCCATGTACCCTCCGTCACATTCCCTGCTGATCGACACATAGCTGTGAGGATGAGTAACACAGCCTGCGGCCAGTTGGCAAGGTTCTGCTTAGCCTTACTCTACGTGTTACCTCTCGCCATGAAAGTCAGGCCAAAGGCTGGCAGAGCACCTGTAATTTAATGCCAGAAATCTTGTCTGGTAACCAGTGTGTAACGTTGCAATGAGTCCCTGTGTGATAACAACCCATCCAACTTGCTGTCTCTCTGCTAATGAGCCGTCCATCCATCGAAGAGATCGCCGTCCTTACCCCTTCCCGGGGCCCCCTGACACGCTGTTTGCGCACATGTCCGCATCCCGGCGACTTTTGTCCGCATAGTACTGCAAAAAGGTGTGCTTGTTACGGTGAAGGTAGTCCACCAGGTCTCCATAGCGACAGTACTCGGTTACCAGGTAGATTGGACCTGCACCAAATATAAAAACAGCATTAATACTGGTTCGCATACACCAGTGTTTGCAAACGTCACAGGGGTGACTTTTCAATCATTTTGGAACATATCCTTTCTTACAGGGGGCACTTCCTGAACACACAAATGCGTGATTCTAACATTTGCCCCATTCTGTGTCCAGTTTAATTCCCCCACAGAAAAGCTTAGCTTTATCTACTATTTACTAGAAACACATTATTCAAACACACATTTAGATAGCAACCGTTTTCATAGAATTTATGGGCAAAATTAAAAAAAATAATGAACTGCATCAAATTAATTGCAGTGATAGTGGCATCCTTTAAATTGTAAGGTTGGAGGAAATGGCAGCAGTGATTGACAGCGCTGCCTGTGGTGCAGGGCAGGGGGGGCGGGTCCTCACCTTGCTTGGTACACGCCCCCAGCAGGTTAACAATGTTGAGGTGTGGCCCCAGGTGACTCATGATCTTCAGCTCGGACATCAGGGCCTGGGTCTCGCTTTTGCGTGCCGTGGCTGTGGTTTGACAGGGGGGGAGGGGGGTGCTTCAGGATCCAGGGTGTGTGGTTTGGTTCCAAGTGAAGAAAAGGACTAGGTTTTTATTATTATATCATTATGTCAAATTACCCTTCTTGGGGATGTCCAATATTATACATGAATGTGGTTAGCATGCATAAGGAATTCAGAAGTGTCTATAATAAGCCTGTGAAATATTAATTAATTTTGATAAAGGAAAGGTAGGATAGACATAGGTTTGAGGCCCGAAGGATCACTGCAATAGTAGAAACATACCAACTGCCCTTACAACATGCTTGAAAAACAGATGCGGAGTGCTGTGTGCCGCGATACGTACACTTGAGCATTTTCACCGCCACCTTCATGGTGGACTGAGAATGACCCAGGCCATAAGCCGTCGCCTCGACAACTCTTCCGAACGCACCGGAGCCCAGCGTGCGACCTACCATATCAAATACAATATCACAAAGAGTCAGTCATATATAATAAAAGCCATTAACCCATGTTAGTTTTACCAGTTGTGGGTACATCCAACTGGGTTAGTGCTTACAGTGAGAATAGCAAAATTATATAAATACAGTCGGACCTCGCTAAGTCGAACTCAGGGAACTTAGGGAGTTTTCGAGTTAGGGAAACGGCGTACAGTAATAGGCGCGGGTTAACCGCAAGGACATTTTTCCAGCTTAATTGTTATATAACCGTTTATTATATTGTCGTTTTATACGTATACATGTAGGCTACA
>JAODKM010000002.1:17689173-17700569 GCA_026780845.1 Petrocephalus sullivani | reverse complement strand
ATGCAGGTTTGTCTGTCTGACCACAAATCACATTGTTTTTCATATGTATATGATTTGTGAAAGTGTTCACAAATGCATGTTTGACCGACCCCACCACTGGGTGGGGAAGTGTGATGCATGCACATCCCTAAGGAGAGGTCCGAGAATCAAAGCAGTGTTCTTTAAGCCATCCAAAAAGATATCAGCAGCTTTTTGTAGAAGTGTTGTAGAACTTATTATACTTACTATTTAAATTGCTGTTCATTTGCATGTATGACTGTTAAAATGAGTTTTATTTTATAGATATAAATATACACTTACAACCAATATAACCAATATTATGCATTTTCTTTGCCAGCCTAAGACTTTTGCTATCAAAGAATTATAGTCAAATGTGTTTGTTTATTATCCCCAGGAGGAACATACTGTTTGAAAAGAGCTTTATGTCCTGTGCACGGCGGCCCAGTTTGTTCCGGGCTTCACAGCGAAGGGACATGATCTTCTGCAGCTTGAGGAAGGTCAGAACGCTCCGCGTCTGGTGGACTTTACGGCTCTCGTTATAGTTCGAATCTATCTGGATGTCCAGGTTTTCGGGATCAAGCGTCAGCGGCTTCCATGCGTTGGTCTGATTGCTGCACCTGCAGTGATTGTTAACAGAAGGCGTTATACCTCTTATTGCCATATTAATAGTTGGTTAAAACTTGCATCCACATAAAATAATGGAAATTGGCACAAAAATATCAACGTCAATTTTTACTGGGTGTAAAGTGGTTTTAAGGTGCAACCTTAAATCTGACACATGAGAATTTAAACCATTAATGCACTTTTAAACTGTGTATACCATGAATATAAATACTTTTGCTATATCATCCTGACAGCCAGCAGAAAAAAGGTTTTAGCATTTTTATTGTTTTGATGTAATAGTGTTTGGGTTGTCCTGGTAACAGCACAACAAATGTGATATCAGTGAAAAGTCCAGGATGTCCTACACAGTAAAACAGGTTTCAACATGACTGAGTACATGGCTCTTAAAATACAGACCAGAGACTCATATCCTCTACATAGGACAAAAGTAAACCGTCTGGGAGGATATGATATAATTCGCTGGAATATGGAACTATGAAGACTGTGACATGAGCTATGAAGATTTTATGACAGAAGTCTAAGAGGACTAAAAATATGGTACAAGCATATGGAAAACAATCAGTAATAAGCACGTTTCAAGTTACCACATTGCCCCCTGGTGGAGAATGTAAAGCACAGTAAGAGTAGTTTGTACTCACTTGTACATACTGTCACAGCTGTACCACTCTATCGTGGGAGAGGGTGCGCCCTCTGCTGCACACACAACACCATGACGCTTCTCGGCGATGTTGTAGTCCGACAACTCCACAATGTGAGGGGGAACTATAGGGGAGAGGTTGCTTGACAAAAGCAGAGCTTGGCCGCTTGCTTAAGAAGGTGAGTGATGAGAACTTCTCACTCACGAGAGGGACGCAGAGTATGTAGACACTGAGGCTATAACAACAGCTTTTTCCCGAACGTTTCCTTGTTTTGAAGATGGTCTGACAGAAGATAGCACTAAATACACCCTGCCTGTTTATTATTAGAATGTCCGGGGGGGCTTGGCATCCAGCTGACCTTAGACCACCAGAGCTTTTTTAAACTTTGCAATTTTGTTTTCTCTTTTCCATATGGTTCTTATTCATTCATCTAAACCCCCACAAAGTGAGAGGTCAGTAAGAGCCACTTTAATATGATTCTGGAAAAAAGGGAAGGCTGCACGCGACGCCTGATTGGAAGAAACACAGGTGGCAGTGATGGCCAATCACATGATTCCCTCCATACCAGTGACATCCAGATCGAAGTTCATCTCCTGATCATCATCCTCATTGGTGGCATAGATGGTGTAACGACCTTTCTGTTCCATCGTGACTCGCAACAGGGTCAAGGTGCTGATGTACCTGGGAGCCGCAAGGTTTGAAATCACAACATATAACCCAGAGTAATTTTTTGGTCTCGATTTAAAGAAAGAACACTTCTTTCAAGTATTCTTAGTGATGGCTGATGGAGGCAGAGGTGTCACCTGGTCTCCTGCAGCTGTTTAGTTTCAACAGAGACGGTGTCCCCAGTAAGCGGGCCATGGTCATTGGTCCAATTCACCTGGGGCTTAGGGTAGGCGTCAATGAACACCCTAAACTGGATGCTTTTTTGCGTCTGTGTCGAGATGTTCTGGGGGATTGTTGAGTGGAGCTTCACAAATCCTTGCTCTACAGGGCAGAAATTGGTCTTGGTGACTTAATGCTGGCTATATGGACTATAAGATCCTCACTAGGGCATGCATATACACATGTAAACATATATGTGCGCTATTTTCACTAGGATCATTGATATACATTGCTGGGATGTTCAAAGTGTAATACTATACAACATTCACTTTAAGTAAGGGATAAACAAGTACGAGGTATGCAGTTATACGATAATCACGACAACTTGGTATAATGCTGATAAGCAAAAGTCACACAGGATTTTATATTAACATGTTTAATATAACACTAAAACACATTCATATAGAACTGTTATTAGGTTGTTTGAGCTACCTGTGCAGTTACACGAAAATAATCAACACCCATGTGACATTTCTGGACCAGTAAGAAAATAGTATTTACCAAAGCCTCGGTAGAAATAATAATTATTGTTACTGTCACAGGCGTTAAGCATAAAGGCTACACATTGGCTTCTATGGGAGCTTCAGGTCTAGCAACACAGTAAGCAATTTGGTCAGATGTTGGTAATTAATTCAACCACTAGAGGGCAGCGATTAAAAATGAAGAGAACCTAGAAGGTCCAAGCCACTAAATTCCCCTAAGTTACAGAACAGAAAGTTGGGAGGCCTTGTCTACCGCCTACCCCCACCCCTTCTGGAGAACGGTTAGGGGCCAAGTCACGGTGGTGACCTAAGACCACTAACTTGGAATGGAGAACTGCTGACAGAATCTGGGGCTTTTCCACTGTGATTTTGCTTACCTGGCACACACTGCTTACCAGAATGACAAGGCTGTCCATTTAAAAGCCCGATCAAGTCCACTCGTTTACATTTCTGGCAGTGAGATTTAGTGCACTGCCAGACATCCTGTGTGCACGCCTTGCTGTGTTCAAGGGAAACTATTGTGCCGTCCTGGCTCCGTGGTGTTAAGCAGGGAAGTAAAATTTTGAGACACCTCACTTAAGCACAGACTTCGCATTCACAGATGCTGGAGCCCCTACACTCCAGCTGTGACTAAAACTAAAGTACGACTCTCCTCTTTCTTCATTAACGTGCTGCTCGCTTGGGTGAAACTAGGCAATGGTTGGGTCTCCCGCCTGTTTTTCCGGGAGATTCGCGCGGCTCACCGAGGACCGTGATGTTTATGCTGTCAGTTGCGCTGTTGCCCTGAACTCCTTCATAGACGTCGCAGGTGTACTGGCCAGAGTTGTCCAGGGCGGCACTGCTTATGTTAAGGAAGGAGCGCATCATTGTGCTGGACATGATGTCAGTCAGGGGCTCGATACCCTTGCCCTTTTAAAGAAACAGCAACACACTCTGCATCAATAACTTGAATCTCTGCAAGCACAACTCTACCACAGCACATAAAACACTGCTCAGTTTTTAACATAATGGATCGATACTAACACATCAACTCAAAGTGTGGATACTGGTACGTACTGGAACCAATTCTCCTCCATGTGCCATTTGCACAAGTATGCATGCAAGTACATTGGAATACGCTTCTTCTTCCTTCTCTCCTCTGCGACATGCACACACTACACTACCTTCTGATTGCTAGCACATAGGTTTGACCCCAGATGATAACAACAAACATCATGCTTACCTCGGCGTGCGGGTACTTCCAGGAAAAGTAAACTATTTCCGCTCCGTTTACGGTACAGTTGACCATAAGGTGCTCGCCTTTTCTCAGAACAGTCTTTGAGGCCTTGATTATGGGTTCCAGGACTTCTGGAGCTGAATAGTCAGAGAGAGATTTGTATTAAACCTGAATAGCCAACTTTCATCTGGTGCATGGTTGGCCCCTTTTTAGATTTCGGAGAGGGAATGGGCATTGAAAATGTCCTTGGCTTACCCACAATACTGAAAACGTAAAACATTTGGGACACCTTCTCCTCGCCATTAAGTTCCCCTTTGCAGTAATATCTCCTGTCTTCCAGAAAAGCTGTGAATCCAGAGGTTGGGTTGTACTCTCCATCCACGGGCATATCACTTGCTTTTTCATACAGGGTAACATTGATTTTGGGGTTGGTGACAAGGCAGGGAACAGTACCCACATCACTAGTCTTGGTTACCATTCCATGGTCAGTTGGAATGAACCATACCATGGGGTCTGCAAGACAACAGGCGGAAATGGACGTGTGACTTTTGCAATTTCTTCTGCTATGAATGCATATCAAGCACCCACCTCTTAACCAGTAATCAACCTAATTAATCAATAATCCACCCCTGAAGTTTAGTTAAAATGTACATTTTAAGTCATTCAGCCTCACATAAATGCATAAAAGTAGGAGAGATATTTGAATAAACTTCCTCAGCTCATTGCTTAATACATGACACTATTTACAATTACAGATATAAAAGTGAATATTTTGCTCCAATCATAAGTGACCACACCAGCAGTAAAAGCTAGGCTAGTTTTATTGGCACTAAAATACTCTTTTTGGTGTTCTATATTGTTTGTGATTAATTAAACCCAGAATTTGTCTTCCCATTTTTTCTGATTCACAAAAAAGTCCCCCAAAGATAGATAGATAGATAGAGAAACCGGCAGGCAAGAAATTAGAGGTTAATAATCATGCTCTGATTTTGTTCATGATCTGCCATTTGAAGAAAAAGATCAGTCAATGTGTAGGTTTTTCTTTTTTTATCACAAGTCAGTGGTGCCCCTGGTGCTGTCTGTCATCAGGCCAGGTCCTACCTGCCACAAATATGGAGATCTCTCTGGCATCCCCCACAGCGGCTTCACTGCAATTGTACACGCCTGTGTGGTTCCACATAACATTTTCCAGAAATAGGGTGCTGGAGGTGGTACCGTTCTTGATCAAAACCGAGAAGCGATCCTTCTGAGAGAGGATTTTTTTTGTCCAGGTTACCTCACTCCAGGCAGAGCATGTGATGGAAATGCTAGAATTGACCTCCAGGATGATGGTTGAATTGTTCGGGGTGATTTCCAGGGCCTCACAGACCGGGTACAACTGAGCAAAGGCTGCAAGACAAGAAAACCTCCATAAATGAACAGGATAAGGCATTGTACATGTGTGAAGCCAGCCAGCTGGGAGACAGCGTCGTCCTAAGTGGGGCAGTGTTCACCCTAAGTGCTTTGTCTGCATTGTTTCGGAACAATCATGGGCTAGTTGACTATGGGGTGGCACAAAGGTTTAGGGGGCTGCAGCACGAGAATATTCATTAAGATGTTTATTCATGGTGGATTAGATATTATTATTGTGCTGGAGTTTTATTGAATATAATAATAATTTGTTATCCCGCGAGTATAATTCTGACCGCCTGATCGCCCGCTATTGCGTGAATATCAGGGTGGCCAGATAATCCATGTCATCCTGGACACTTTGAGCTACTTCACTGTTCTTGGCTAAATAGTTCAGGTCTTCTTGTGCTTTGACCGGTTTGTTTTCTTGATTGAAAGACTCACCCAGCTGTTTCATTAACATTAGTTAGCAGTGTATGTAAAAGAGTAGTAGTAAAAATCCAGACCAAGATTTTGTTTCGACCAACCAGTTGAGCACAAAATGTCAGAGAGTACTCAAATGGGTGGTTGAAACAAAATCTTGGTCTGGACCTGAAATGTCCACCTCTGATAATCGTAGTCCAACCTGCCTTTGATGAAGTTTCAATTTAAGTGTGTGAAATTGTGCAACAAATGTTTACATAGCCTAGAGCCTACAGTGAAGGGCAAACCCAACCAACACAAATGACAACGTGGTTGTAGTGTGCCTCTTGTTTACTTTTTCAGATTTTTTGTGTGTGCCATTGCTTTCCAGAAATTCCCACACACTTGGACTCTTCACATACACTTGTGCACTTTGTGTCATCTGTCAACGTATGTCACCAAAGTGCGCAGTATCTCTTAAGTGCGCTTGCCCTATATGCCTATATGTGACGTGCTTTAAGTGAGGAGAACACTTGTGAAACGTAGTTATTAATTATGTTGAGTTTATATAAGTCACATCACTCAAAATTGGGGTAACAGATGGGGTGGCAACCCAAAGCAGGGGATGGCAGCTGCGCCCCAGAGATCCACCACTGCTGCTGCGGCAGGCTACCTGCAAGCAGTGAAGTGAGTCCTGATCTGACCTCTTACGAAGGCCTGCTGTCTCTCACCTGTAAGGAGGACCAGAGGAATGCTCATGCCTCCTCTGCCAGTCTTCATGATGACTGTGTGCACTTGTTCTGTAGCAAAAAACAGAAAGGAGAAATTATCTGTTAAATTAAGGTTCTTTTAGGTCCATTATCTTGAGTCTAACTCTATCTATCCATCTATCTAGCTAGCTATCTGTCTATCTGTCTGTCTAATCTGTTTCTCTTTATTATTATTATTATTATTACTATTATTATTCTTGTTGTTGTTGTTGTTGTTGTTGCTGTTGTCATGTTGTTGCAGTGGAAGGCTTCTCAGGGTAGTATGTGTACAAAATGTCACTTGTTCAGATCCTGTGGCTGGCAGAATAATTATATAATTGTTGGACCCATGACCCAATACCCTTACACCCAGAAGCTGCTCAAGGATCCCAGAAAATGGTGAACCCCCTATTCTGACCCCAAACCTTTGCTCTTGTGTGTGTGTGTCTCACAGAAGAACAAGCTAGGCCGTGCCAACATTGAATTCTTTTGTGCTTGCTACTTTACAATGACAACAAAGTTACTCCCTATTCCCCCCTCAAAGTACAGGCTTTTAAGATGCCCAGCTGACCTCATTTGGCAGCAGCTCTCCTGTTGGAACACCCCACACATGCTGAACTGGGCATCAGTTTTTCCTCAAAAGGTCTCAAAGCCCAGCAATACACTTGGGTGGTCTTGCCCATCACCATCACTATGACTTGGGCTTATTCCTGAATTCTGGCAACCGGTATCCTCCTCTTATGATTACTGAAAATTCGTACCCATCTCCTGACCATGATTTTTAATTCAAGCTAGACTGTCTCTTCAAAGAGAAGTGATATCCAGTGATATTGCACGACAGTATAAGTGAGTGATTATGTGAACTGGTCTCTGCTTCCACGGTAATAGACACAGCACAGGGAGATAAGAGACCCCAGTTTGCCCAATCACATGCTTTAGGACTATGAGAGGAACACCAGGCATACGGCGAAGTCCAGCTACAGAGCCAGGGGCAGGAACCAAACCAACAGCCCCAGAGGTGTGGGGTCACAGCTGTCCCCTCTGAGCCCCGGCGGAGTGGCAGACACGGAAAGGAGCTGCTGGGTGGGCCTGGGTTAAATCCAGGTGGGCCTGAGTGAAGCTCATTACCGCACGTTTCCTTAAACAGGCTTAGATATCTACAATATGGTGACTGCAACAATAATTCAGCCACGACACAGAGCTACAACATTTGCACAAGCAGCACGACACCCCCATAGAATTATAGCACACAAAGCATCAGTCAAGAAACGTAAGGGCGGGGCGCTCTGAATAGTATCATTATTATTAATATTTAATTCTAATAATTCTCAAGACAAACACATTTAATTCACATTTAATGTAATCAGAGGTGTCAATTTCAGGTCCAGAAAGTAAAATACCAGACCAGGATTTTGTTTCAACCAATCAGTTGGGCATAAAGAGTCACAGTAACAGAGTGCTCAACTAGTTGGTTGAAACAAAATCCTGGTCTGGATTTTTACTTTCTGGACCTGAAATTGACACCTCTGAATGTAATTAGTGAAATTTAATGTTAAAATCAATATTTATTTTCATTAATCTGAATGGGGGGGCACAGCTGTCCCCCAGGTCCATCCTTTGATCTGTGGCACTCATGACAAAGGGGTGATAAGAAAAATGTATTTATATCCCTTCGGATTTGCTTTACATAAGGCAGCACTTGTGTGGAGACAGTGTAAGCTGGAATAATAAATAAGCTATGGAGATTTGGCATGAGGAAAAGAAGCAGAATGGGAATGAAAACCAACCTTCCGAAAAATAAAATCAGCAGAGCAATTTTGTTCTGGAAACTGTGCTCAGCCACTGACACTGAGCATCACTGTCCATATGACACTGACACTGTCCATTCGGCCCTGGGCTGTCCCTACAGATACCTCCCTGTCAGGATCCCCCCCCCACCCCCAAGTCAAACTCCTGAATTTTAAAAAAAGAAAAAAACTGGAGAAAAATAAAAATAAATGAGCAAACGTCATATCTGTCAGAACACCACCCCAATCTCAGCCCCGGGGCCAGCTGACCACGACACCCCTATAGTATAGAAGGAGACAGCGTTTATCTGTCTGTCTAATCTGTTTCTCTTTATTATTATTATTATTATTATTATTATTATTACTATTATTATTCTTGTTGTTGTTGTTGTTTTTGTTGCTGTTGTCATGTTGTTGCAGTGGAAGGCTTCTCAGGGTAGTATGTGTACAGTCTGAATTAAGAAATCCCATCAGGCATCCCCTGGCTGCGCCTATTTAACAGCACACACCGGCAACATCGGCTCTCCTTCATATGATTTATGGGATGGTGGAAGTTGCATTTGTCAAGCAGGATCCTTGCTAGGCCGAGGGTCAGCATGGCCTGCCGTTATCAGGGGGTGCTAAAGTGGTGCTTCTGAAACCAGCCATCGTTTGTGGACAGTTAGCCAGGGAGCTCGGAGGGACCAAAAATGGTAGACCGTCTGGGGTTCCCCGAGGACCGGGGTGCGAAACATTGGATGTTAGGTCCTTAGTGACCAGTCACTAATTAAGGATACTCAGGTTCAGTGGCTGAGCACAGTTTCCAGAACAAAAAACAAAAAACAGCATAATACAACCCCCCCCCCCCAAATAGTCTTACTTATCCTCTTATTCAATTCTGATGAGTCCAAAACTGTGGAGAGCATCCAGGAGGCTGGTGAATGGGGTCTTGGTGGTTAAAGGCAACATTGTTCCGATTCCCCCCCCCCCCGACCTCAAAAAGTCACAGGAGACATTCTGAAAGGGGAAACAGCTGTTGACCTTTACAGCGAGCAAATGCCATGTGTGCCATTTTGTCTGAAGGCTAATGTGATGAGACACCTGATGCTCATTGTATGGCCCTACCCATTCTCACCGTCCACCGCCTGCCTGCGAGCTGACAGTCCATCCGGCGTGACATGGAGGGCTGCCTTCTTCTGTTTGACATGCAGCCCTCACCATTCATTAACTCCACCACCTCCCTCTGGACCACAGCTTATCTAACGTACCTTCTAACGTATCCACTGACTTCCCAGGGTTGGGACGCCAATCCTGAACTCTAGAAACAGAAATAAAAATCATGTGGCTAGCAGAGAACATGTATGCTGGAGGACCAGCAGGGGGCGCAGCGGCTAAGAAACTGACCTAACTGATCCACAGTCAAGCCCCAGGAAAGTTATTACTGTGGAAGCGTTCAGTCGAGACCCTTAACTTGAACTGTAAATATGTAAGCTATATGAGTTGCTTTTAATATGAGCCTCGTTTAAGCAGCTAAATGGTGATGTGATGTAATCCTCTGTAAGAAAGATGATTGTAAGAGTGGACAGTCAGGGAGGAGGAAAGTGTGGAAAAAGCAGGCTGAGAGAACACCCGGATCGCAGCAAACCTACCCTGACTATTATGGGTTATCCGTATATACTCCAATTTCAGATCTAGCAACGCTTAGAGGGACCTGTAACGTATGAGGTTACCTCATACTGGTACCATTAGTTAACATCACACGAGTTAAATAAACATAATCATCATTTTTACGTTAATGTTTAGAAATATCTTTTGTTCTGCAGTCTTCCCTTGACATGAGGAATGTGCCTCTTTTTAATAGGCCAATGGCAGCATGCTCTGCGTAGCCGTTAGACAAAAAGCACCAGGATGTTGAATATTCATTAAAGCTGTTGCTGCTTCTAGACTGTGCCCATGGTGTGAATCAGGCTGAAATTAATTTCGGCGTCGCGATTACTTTTCAACGATGCGTCGCAGTTGTGATTTAAATATCGAGAAGAATTTGTGAGTCTGTTGTTGCTTGGAAACAATTCTAAGTGAATTAGATTGAAAATGGATGGAGCAAAACTTTGAGACCACACTCATATAGATCCATGCTAATGTGAAATGCACAGTACCACAAAGCTCACTCGATCGAAAACAGAATGAAACTGGGAGCACGGCGAGGTAGTGTTCTCTGATAACGTATATTTGGAATATATCTGGAATTTGAATAGGCCAAAAATAGCACATTATTCAATGCATCCATCATAATTCCAGTGATGTCTGGCGGAATAGAAATTGGCACATGAAACAAACGTAAGCCACCATGTCAGTTATTTACTGTGAAATGAGTGGGAAAAAATGACGTGAAAGAAGATGCAATATGTAATTTAATTCTGGGGTAAAAATCCTAGTGTCTTCCTGTCCTGTGCACTCACAAGCTCCAGCTGCGAGCGGAATGCAGCGCCAGGTCGCGGTGGCCCCGTGCGGACAGCTCCATAACTATAGATCACTGATAGTACACCCTGACATGCCATTAACTGCTATCATCCTGCACCAGGCTTTGTCCTACAAATGCTGTTGACCGCTAACGCTAACTGCTAGCATACCTTTTTGTCTGCAGGCACGGGCACCCTACAGATATTCCCCTGCTGCAAACGCCGTTAACTACTAACGCTCCGCAGCATACAAACGCCACTTAGTGGCCTGTCAGGCGCTAGCAGGTGGTAAGGCTCCCGGTGGGAGAAAGTCCCGCCTGTGTTCATGCTACAGCCAGCCTCCCGCTGGGAGAGAGTCCCGCCTGTGTTCATGCTACAGCCAGCCTCCCGCTGGGAGAGAGTCCCGCCTGTGTTCATGCTACAGCCAGCCTCCCAGTGGGAGAGAGTCCCGCCTGTGTTCATGCTACAGCCAGCCTCCCGCTGGGAGAGAGTCCCGCCTGTGTTCATGCTGCAGCCAGACTCCCGGTGGGAGAGAGTCCCGCCTGTGTTCATGCTACAGCCAGCCTCCCAGTGGGAGAGAGTCCCGCCTGTGTTCATGCTGCAGCCAGCCTCCCGCTGGGAGAGAGTCCCGCCTGTGTTCATGCTACAGCCAGCCTCCCGCTGGGAGAGTCCCGCCTGTGTTCATGCTACAGCCAGCCTCCCGGTGGGAGAGAGTCCCGCCTGTGTTCATGCTACAGCCAGCCTCCCGGTGGGAGAGAGTCCCGCCTGTGTTCATGCTACAGCCAG
>JAODKM010000002.1:17675351-17689073 GCA_026780845.1 Petrocephalus sullivani | reverse complement strand
TTGGGGGGCCGTCCAGGGGGTGTGGGAAGGGGTCCTGGGTAGAAAAAGGCACAATTGTCCCCCCCCCCCCCCCCCCCCGACCTCAAAAAGTTACATACGCGAAGCATGGGGGGGAGTAAATTCTGCGGCTAAGGCTGTGGGAACAGTTGGAATGATCCCCCATGGGGGGGGGGGGGGGCGGGGTTGTGGTGGGTAGCAAGTGTGTGTTTGTGTGTGTGTGCGTGGGGGGGGGGGGTCTGGAAACAATTAAAAGACAGGCTAGAGGCACAAGTGGGGTGGGAAAGCTGTGAGAGCGGAAGAGGGGGGTCAGGGGAGGAGAGGTTCTGTGGAGGGGGCCCATGGGAAAGCTACCTTTGGGACACTGGCCCCCGCATTGAGCCTGGGCCTGAGTGCAGGCCATCAAACTCACAAAATCCACGACCCACTTTCTATGCTACTCGTTGGGGTCTCTGCTGGCGAATCGTAGGGGGCGGCATCTTTGGGTCTCTTGCGGCCCCATTGTGGGACGTTTTTATGGAAAACTGCAGGTGTGAGGCACAATCCAGCGGACCCCCTCCCCAATGCATTAGAGAGCTAAACAGAAAGTGAAGTGCAGTGAAGGTGATTAATCGTCATTGTTAACACACCACAGCACGCAACAACGGAATGTTCCGGCAATCTTTTGACTAGGCAGCTGAGCCAGCATTGAAAGGGAAACTGCCAGAGGAAGTATCATTTATGGTCCACTTGGATGATCGTCTCCAATCATCCACCTATCCACCATCAGTAGGCTCAATGTTTTTCTTTTAACCCCTTTGTTTTATTTTTCTTAAGTTATGAGCTGCCCGACCCCCCCCCGGGTTACACTTCCTATTCCCAGCATTAATATCTGCATTTTTTCCCACGGAGGGGACTCCCCTGAGGATGCAGAGTCCTCGGGGTTACGATTTTCCAGCGCTGATACTCATAACCCTGCGTAAACATTAAGGAGTCATGTCCAGCTGGGGCTGGGAAGCCCCGCGTCAGATCTGTCCATGTGCATCGCCTCAGTGTCAAAGGCAAATAACTTCAACTCTCATTAATGAATGAACTCAAGAAGCTGCCAACTGAATTCACTCAAAAGTAAGGTCCCAAAAACAACTATGAGGATAGCCTTGCTTGGTGTCGATGGGGTCATAGTAAGCTCCGTGCAAGCTCCGTGAAGGCTGAAAAATGTGTGCTCTCTTGGCCTTAATGAAGAGATTAACGCCTACATGCCAAGTCATCGGTTATTCCTGGCTGTGCTTTCCTGTTTTTCCTGGCTATTTGAAAAGAGCTCTTCAGAGGAATGGGCTAAGGAGGATAGAGGCTGAGGCTGAAACGTTTGATCTCCAGAATCGAGTAGATGCATTTACTGCTGAAAGGCAGAAACCAAAGACAGGGCTTTAAACTTCAGGATGCAGCCACCTGAACCAATTTAAAAATATCACCCTTATCATTTGCAGTCACTTAGCTACATTACTGGTTAAGCGACCAACAACAGTGACTTCTGGAACTCAAACTGGCAATCTTTTGGTTTACGAGTTGAAGTTCACCATCAGGCATTTCCCGCACCCCTCAAAGAAGCCACCCTCCTTATCAAGAACGAGAACTGACGGCGTACCGATGACTGGGCCCATCCTGTCATTACAGGCTCAACCAAAAGCATCAACAGCCACAGTGTGAGTTTTTTGTGGCATCGCTATCTTGGCCAAGAGCAGCTGGCAGCGTCCCAAGACACTCCAAGACCCAAAATAATAAAAGAAGCCGACATTGCGTAAAACCACGGCGATTCGACAAAAATATATACCGCTACCCAGTCATAACACAGACACAGAGGAAAATACTGCAGTGACCCTAAGGCCATCACATTGACTTTTAACTAGTGCAGTATCTGGCCTCTGTGCCCATGATCGGAATGTTACTTGTTTAAATCCCTTATTCGGTAGAGTAGTTACATCACCATTGGGTCCTTGGGCTAGTTCCTTAACCCTGAAAAAGGCACTGGGTGGGACACAAAAATGTCTTACCCTCTGTTCTGACCCTGAGGTATATATGTATGTATCACAGGAGGGCAAGCTGGGATATGTGAAAACTAAATTCTTCCAGTGTAGGCCTACCTGTACGTGTACGGATGGTGTATTAAGTGTTATTCCAAACCAAGCTACATGGTACCCTTTTAATGACTAGGCCATGATATCCTCACCTCTAATTAATATTAAGTGTGTATAGAGAAACACGTCAGAACCAGACACCAGATATTTTATGAGGTTTTGGCAATGCATTTTCTGAGTGTGTGTGTGTGTGTGTTATCTTTGTGTGTGGCCAAGTTTCCTCCTGGAACTCTTATTTTCCACAGCATTTCAGAAAGTTAGCTGAATTGGGTCAGTAAGTTACCCACAGTGAGTGTCCAGTGTGTCCCCTGCCTGTGTGTCCAGTGTGTCCCCTGCCTGTGTGTCCCCTGCCTGTGTGTCCAGTGTGTCCCCTGCCTGTGTGTCCCCTGCCAGTATGTCCAGTGTGTCCCCTGCCTGTGTGACCCATGTGTCCCCTGCCTGTGTTCCCAGTATTCCCCTGCCTGTGTGTCCAGTGTGTCCCCTGCCTGTGTGTCCAGTGTGTCTCCTGCCTGTGTTCCCAGTGTGTCCCCTGCCTGTGTGTCCAGTGTGTTCCCTGCCTGTGTGTCCAGTGTGTCCCCTGCCTGTGTGTCCAGTGTGTCCCCTGCCTGTGTTCCCAGTATTCCCCTGCCTGTGTGTCCCGTGTGTCCCCTACCTGTGTTCCCAGTGTTCCCCTGCCATGTGCCTGATTGTTTCCAGGCTCACTGTGACTCTGCACTGGATAGGTGGATATGAGATATGGATGGATATATATATGACTTGCACTAAATAACTGTTGACTAGCATATGGTGATAACTTATTATCAGTCAATGAGTGCATTGTCATAAACTTGCTTGAATTTACTCCAATGTCAATACATACAATAATAAAAATTCTCAGGATGAAATTCCTGTGATAGGAAGGTTGCTGGTTCACATCCCATCGCCAGCATTGTGATTTCAGCTTTGGCTTCTTGAGCAATAGTGCATTTGTTCTGGGGGACTGTCTGCCCCTGAATTATCAAAGACAAAAAAAACTCGTGCTGCTTTGGATAAAAAAAGTCTGCTAAGTAAATAAATGTAAAAATATGCTACAATGGGTGAACATTTTTCAGCCCCTGAATGTTAAAGACAATAAAGTGTAAAACTTTACGAAGTCTGAATCTGCCCCCGTTTAGGGGACCTAGACGTCTCTGGATGACAGCTGTATTTCTTAAAGGATCTTAATGTATATAGTGGAGGGGGCAGGAAGGGTACCATTAGGACGCCTTATGCCTGAAAGTTCCCAGCCCAGGCCTGGGAACCAGCCGCCTCAGGGGTCCCAAGCAGCCCCCCTCTGTGCTTGCTTCCCACCCCGACCTGCTCCGAATGTCACACTTTGACATGAAACACTGCCAGGACCTCATTTAATCTATCCTCAGGAGGACTGTGCCGCCTACACACACTCAGAGGAAGTATATATTTATATGCAAAAAAAATCTCCTTAATGTATTGTTTTAGTGAAACATCTGGTAACGATGTTCTGTACATGAGTGGGAAGCAGATAAAGGTGCTCTTCATCAGGCCGTGCAGCTAAGCGCACGCGTCTTGGAGGCTTTCCCGCCGGGATTCTGCTGGGAGCGCCACAGGACAACACAGAGATGGGGCTTCCTGATCCTCCAGCTGCGGACGCATGTGGGTGTGAAGGCATGTCAGAGGGACCCCATTCACTGACCCATCAGCCCAGTACCCCAACCCCCACCCCAAAGATGTCTGTGACCGCGGAGATGCTCCATCTCAGTGTCCATCCCTACACCTCCATCTGTTTTGGTAAGAAAGAAGAAAGATGCTGTATTGCTGTTATGTTTTGTGATGATGGGAAGGCATTATGGGAAAATAAACCTGGGTTTACAGGATACGAATACTGTGTCTTTGGGGCGCGAGGCCTACTTAGTCTGCCTCCTGACCCCCATTTATAGATAGCAGCAAAATTAGGCTTGGACTCGGGTATTTGGAGCAGTCTGTGGGAAAGCAAAATCTATGTAATGCAGTGAAAATAAACAGTTAATTTTTGTTATCTGTCCACATTACGGGGACTCAATCCCTGTGGGGGGGTCATCCTCAGTATCTGTGGGACCAGATGATGCACACGTTGTAAAAACACAGACCACCACCCCCCATGTTCTGGGACCTACACACTCTGAACAGGACGTCCAGTACAAAACACCATCACCTCCAAAATGATCCCCAAAACCTAAAGGGCTTGTCAGGTCATCACATGTCATTTTTCCAATAATTTAAAAATGATGCAGCTATTAAGTACGACTATTACTGTGTTCAGCAGCCCAAAGCAGACGGCCACTAAATTAGCACCTGCTCGTGTGAAGCTGCTGTAGAAGCTGATGTAAATAAACGAATCGCTGTAACTAAAAAAAGCTTGTTTTTCTTTTTAACGTGTAGTTATCAGAATTTACACGCACGTCGCTGGGTTAAATTTCTTTTATTTTCTGTTTGTTATTCACACCCTGAACTGCAGAATGACTTTCTAAGTAGTAAAAGAGGAATATTTATCGGTGTTTCTGAGCAGAGCAACCTGGGACGGTCCGTATTCAAGCATCCAGCAGAAGACAAAGGTCACAACCAGGTTCCTGGTGAAGGTAAATTCTCATTCCAGAGACTGATTGAGAAATGGCTCAAAGTTCTGGTATCATATCATTATAGAGTGAGATTCTTGGGAACTGCCAGTGAATCAGACATAGGCGTTTTGCTCTTTTATTCTATTCTAACGTATTTTGTAGGTGTTTTGGGAGTAGATGGAAAATCATGAGCCTGGGGCTGCTTCTGCTGATTTGCTGTGACCTGCAAGCTGATGTGTTTGTCTCTCCTTAGTCCTCAGTGAACCTGAGCACACTGCCATACCTGCCCTGACTCAGTCTGCATATCTCCCCAATCTGTGTTCCTGCTTCTGTATACGCTGAAAAGGAGGCCCAGACCAGGGTTACTGCCACGGCAAACTATTTAGGCCTGATATATTTTGCTTCTGAAATATTACAGTATTTTTGTAGATTCTGATACGTGCTCGATGCAAACATGTTCTATTTGGTATTTATTTATGGTTTAAATGAACAGGGTTAGGAGACATACTGAAAGATGTCATTTCTGGGGGGCATCCGACTTCATGGTGATCATACTGCAAGGGGTGTGGGGGTGGATTTCACACCGCATTGAATAAATGAGCAACGTTTGTCGACCATGGTGACCCACTGACTGGATGCCGACCTTCTGCAGAACCAAGGGGCTCAAAGCTGTGAGTCAAGCAGACTCCCTGGCTCCAAGCTGGGGGCTCTCCTGGGTCCATGAAGCCGTGTGTTTTTTTCCTAGATCTGCCTATTTGCACCTCTCCAGCTGCTTCCAGTTTCTGAACATTAAATAAAAGGAATACAAAGCTTTCTGAGGCAGACACGGGACAAACCAGAAACGTCTGCATAGATCCGCTCAGCGGGGGGACACGAGACTGTGAGCTTCTTCCCGCTGATGGAATGAGCCCCCCCCCCACCCAGATTTCCCTGTCATCGGCGTCGTGTTTGCGGGGGATAAATATTTGCCGTCGCTTGGACGCTTCTCAGCCGCTTTGTTGCAGGAAATGTCTCAGACTTATACTGTTAATTGTACCTTTTACATATTCAAATGAGTTCAAAACAGCCGTGCAAGAGCCAACTAACTGTTAAAACAATGTCAAAATTAGGACAAAATCCATCAAATTCTGACCTGAACCAATGTCTGTTTTTTCCAGAAAATTGGTTTTTGGAATCAAAGTAGCTTGACATTGCAGTAACATCTGCAACATTTATAATTAATGGTAATTTTGAGTGGCATGACAGTTCACATATATGTGCTGGTTTATGCTAAAGTTCCACTCTTCATTAAAGTAAAATCTTGGTTTCAGAATCACATTTGTGAAAATCTGCAAGTGCGACACCGATTATTTCATTTATGAAATGCAAGAAGGTTTCGTCATTACAAGAGTGCACCAACAAAACTCTAACAGTACCCCGAGTGGCCTGACAGGAAGGTACAGCATGTACGCGCTAAATCATTTCATCTGCCAATTTAGACAGAGCTCTCTGAAACTCCCAGGGGAAGATCACCTCCCCTCTGCTGTTTGAGGGTCGCTGGTGACAAAGGGCAGCACGGACATACACACGTGTGTGCACACATACAGAAAGCACAGGACTGGGAAGGAAGCATCTGTGTCCAATTACCGAATCCCGCCTCACTTTAAATTCCTATTTATTTCCATTATGACTTCCAACTTCCAGAAAATAAAGAGTAAAACAAAATCTCTTTCTCAAAAATAACTCCAGACTAAAACTGTCCATATGGCAGTGCATGGAGTTAAAAAAAGCTGTGCAAACTTTTATATTATATTTACAGTAACTCATTTACTACTCAAGTACAAATCTTCAACAACTATAGTAACTGCTTGAAATACATGTACCGTTATGATTGAATAATGTTAAACAAACATGGGATCAGTACCCAACTAACCCTTAGTTTCTGGTTAATTAATACATTAAATAAGAGTGAAGTGCCGCATTATTTGTGCCCCCTCAAGTAAAGTGTGACCTGTTATTCTTTTTTGATTTGTTAAAATAAATTTCTCTCTGGCAACGAAAACTGTTACTGTGGATGAACCAAATGTCTTGGTAAGGTTAAGTGCCTCCTTTCTGCTTTGATTTGCTCATCGCCAGCGCGGTTTCCTTAGGGAAATATTACTACAGTAAATACAGTGCACCAAGATTACTGAGGCTGGGCTTGAGTGGTGGAGATGATACATAGCTTTCAGACAATCCTATAGAGGTATGTCTGAAAAAGGAGCTTTGCTGCTGGAAAAAGTTCTCCGTACATATTTTACAGAACAGGGTCGAAATGTCTTTCCAGAACTTCCTAACGCTGTGATCAGGAATGCCGCCTCTGTGCCCCTTCAGCACTCCCGGGGGGTCTGTCCACCTCCTACAACCTCAGGTCAGTGTGGGCTGCTCTCGCTGTAAAGCTGTAAGGCGGCAGGCAGTTTGCTGTTAAGAATCTGTTCCCACATCCAGGATGCTGTGGGTTCCAGTCCCGTGGCTAGTAATCACAGCATTATTGGGCCCTTGAGCAAGGCCCTTAACTGCCCCGGGAATTCTGCATGGCCAGGATCTTCACATTCTCATCACATTGGGACAACAGGGTGTTAAATAATATAAAGCATGTGAGCAAAAAAAACACACCATTTGTAAAAGTGCTTTTTTCTGCATGTTTGTGAAAATTTACATTACAATCCGTTTATTTTAACAAGGGGAGTACCTTCCAGCAAGCTGAGCTTTTATCTTCCAGTAAAAATCTAGTTTTGATCTTCATCCTACATTCCCAACAAGCTGTAGCTTCAGAAAGCCTTAATAAATTTTGCTTCGCAGCCCAGATGAGTTTCCAGCAGGACCCTGCCCTTAAGTTTCTGTTTTAATTGGCCAGTGTGACAAAAAGCCGGGAATGTGCTGCCTTCAATGAATCACTAAGCCTCCTCTCAGCCCCCCACCCCAAGAGAAATACTCTGTATATTGCTCGATTAAAACTGCGTGGGCACACAGCAGCTGTAAGGCGCATCTGGCCTGGCCACGTCCTCACAGTCTATTTAAAGTTGTCGTTAAACGCCATTTGTTCTTAATAAGTGTGTCGCAGTAACCTTCCACAGCTTGGAAAAAAGGCCGTAAGCTCCCAGCACTGGTCTGGAGGATCCGCGGTATGGCAAACATATCAGATTTTGGATGTTTCTTCAGCGGAATCTTCAAAGAGCTTAATACAACCTCTGCAGTGAGGCTATAACTGAATGTTTTCTGAAACACTGCCAGGAACCCAGGAACACGGGCCTCGCAGGAAAATAAAGCTATTAGGAAAACCAAGCATTAAAAATCCATTTAGAAGGCAGAAAGAGGAAGAAGAGAGGGTAATATGCCGAGGAATCTGGGTTGGGGAGCAATATTATCGGTGATGCACGTAGCGCTGTATAAAACAATATATGCATCAATTCCATGT
The DNA here is from genome assembly GCA_026780845.1 of Petrocephalus sullivani. Classification (NCBI taxonomy): domain Eukaryota; kingdom Metazoa; phylum Chordata; class Actinopteri; order Osteoglossiformes; family Mormyridae; genus Petrocephalus; species Petrocephalus sullivani. The sequence continues at coordinate 17,680,935 of JAODKM010000002.1, read as the reverse complement.
CATAGCGCACGTGTGTACTTATTTTATATTCTGCATTACTGTGGTAGAAGGTAGCCTACAATTCGACAGGATGGACATATGAGCCTGTGGGCAGGCTGCAGAAATACTTCTCTTTATGACAGCAATATGGTTGCTGGGGTACAGAAAGGTTTTCCTTCTGAAAGGTACCCCCCCCAATAAGTGGAATAATGCTGCATTCCAATGGCGCTCGGAAGTCAGACATTCTGCATTCCTAAATTTCAACTGGAACAATCCCTGAAGTTGGAAATCTGAGTTGGATATTGAAGATGGCTGCAACCTTATAAATAAAAGTGAAAGCTGCAGTTATTTACGGTTTATAGCCACGTATATCTTATTTGTGTTTCGTTAAATTTCACTGGGCACGCAGTGCTGTCCAACCGCTATCTGTGGACAAGGTGTTCTGGTGTTTGTATATGCAAAATACAGCATAATGTGTTGTTATCAGCTGATATTGCTAACAATGAACCTTGATTGGCAAACAATTATCCTGGCTAGAACTGGGGCCCTTTTCAGAAAGTAGGACTTCTTGCTTAGCTTATAACTTGTAAGATTTAAGGTAGCCCGGGGCAAAAAGTTAGTGAACGAAGATAAGTCATTTAAGTTGTGGTAACTTAAATCTGACAACTTGTCTGGCTAAGCAAGAAATTCTGCATTTTGAAATGGGTCCCTGGTATTGCTGGACGGCTTTCTGACTTGTTGTATGAGGATGTGGATAACTCAGGTGTGATGTCATTCCCAGCTCAGAGTTCCAATCTCCGAGGTAAATGGAACGCAGTATAAAATTCAGGAAAAGATCCCAGATTTTAAACCTTTTTACTTCTTTTTATTGAAGCGTGAGTCAGTAGTGAAACAATTAGCATATTTATGGTTAGTCCTGTTATTCTATGGCATCTATTGTGTCACAGTTTTCATTTATTGACTGAGTTTGACTTGGAGAATGTATGGGAGAGGCTGTCTGTCCCAAAGCTATACTCTGTGCTGACAAACATGTCTCTCATTCCATCTCTGAAATGTCAGCCCCAAAACAGCAGGATATAGCTTACTCAGCGTTTCCCGGCGACCCGACGGAGGATGGCGACGTCCAGGCAAACAGGCTGGTCCTCCCTTGTTGGGCTGCCCATGGATGGCTGAAAAGCTGAACTGTCTTCCGCCACGCACTTTGATTTTGAGGGCGGTACCCTTCCACACAAGCAACTGCTAACAGTCAAGCTGGGGTATTTATGGCATGCAAACGACAATAAAGAATGCAAACGCGCTTCCGTATGCGTTTTGCATGTTTTGTCACTGTATACACATGCATGCCTAACGCTAAACAACCTCAGTCTCAAAAATATGTACATTTTTGCCATGAAAAATGTGCTTAAAATAGTGGCATTTAATGTGCTGCCATCTGTCATCAGTATGGAACAGCAATTCCAGTTTAAAGAAAGCCCCAGATCTTTTCTGAAGTTTGTGCAGGTTAATGTGTGAGGTGACCGAAGAAAATTATTCGTCTGTTCAGTAAGCGTACATTTGCTCAGAAAAAAAACATGAATTAAAATTGGAATACATCAGGGTTCCCCAATTCCATTTCTGGAGGGTCAATTTTCAACACAGTATTAAGATTTGTCTGCTTAAACACATTATTTATAGCCAGGTTAAGTAGGTGTGTCTGAGCAGGGAAATCTGCAAAATGTGTTGCAGACTGGCCCTCCAGGACCGGAATTGGGGAACCTTTATAAATAGTAATATACAGTCATACAATATAAAGGAACATACATATTTTTTCTTCATAAAGTTACTGATTATCTTGTTTAGCTCAAAATAGATCACTTTGGTTCCCAAATCTCTCCTGAAAGTCACCCGAACTCAACTCCGGTTTACTTAATTTAATTAATCCTGATACGGTATTGATGAGCCAAACAAGGGACTGTAGTGCTTGAGTTCAACAAATATCTGATTATACTGGATGGTACTGTGGTGACTTGAGAAGAGGTTTATAAATAAGCTGGCACTTTTTGACAGATATAAAATTGCAGTTTTACAAAAACATGAACATAATTTAAACCATTTTTTGTGGCGGTCCTAGGCTTTTACACAGTAGTGTATGTATTTCTCCAATTCATGAGTAACTGCAAGTTATTAAAACACCAGGACATGGCTCTGTTCAGCCTAAAGCAACTGTCACAAAGCAGCCTCTCGGGTCAGAACAAGGAGTTCATTCTAGGTGCGCCAGGACTGGAGGAACATCCCTCCCAAAGAATCACACAAAGAGGACCCGGGCTCGCACGCTTCACGCTGGGCTCTGACGCTTTGGCCGAGTTGTCAAACACACTCGAATTGAGTGGGAATAAACACAGTCGGGGCTCCATGGTTGCCTGTGACAAGGCAAGTGTAGAAAAAGTGGGTCCAGCATGGGGCAATGGAATGCCAGCCATGGGCCGCGTTAACGCAAGGTGACACCTGCCGAGACTGTCTGCCTCCTGCCAAGAACGGAGGCGTCATGGACGGAGGGAAACTGCTCCAGTGGATGCACTGGAATTAGGTTTTGGGGTCTCTGCAGTCACAGATGCGAGAAAGTCCAAATAATATGATAGATCAGCACTCCAGGATTGTATTAAATTTGGTTTTTGATGAGATGCAGGGCCTAGGTGTAATAATAATAATAATAATAATAATAATAACAACAATAATAATAAATAATAACAATAATAATACACCCTTCCTCTGACTCCTACTCCTACTACCACCATAATAATAATAATAATAATAATAAAGACGATGATGATGATGATAATAATAATAATAGTAATAATAATAATAATGCCCTTGTCAGTAATCAAGCTTCTGAAAAAACTAAAAGAGTCACTGCAGATTGTATCCTGGACAACGGTTTACTTTAGCATAAAGCAAGGACAGCAAAGCAAAAGTAAAACACAAACAGCTCTTCCTTACCTGGTGAGGTCCCCGTTTGTCCTAATACATGGCCCTAAGGCAGCCTCTCCTTGAGATCTGCTCGCTCCCTCTCCACTGGCGTGTGTGAGTGACTGTCTCCAAATTGGCTTCCTTTGGAGGAACAGGATAGATTCCTGAAATCTTCAGGGGTGAGGGTTTTAATCTCCCTGCTCCCCAGCGCCTCCGGTGAAAGAGGCAGCACGGCTCTGTTTATTTAGGCAAATTACAGCCAAGGAGGCTGTCACTGATAAAAGCCGCTGTCTGGTGGGTGACAAAAGAACCTGTTTTTTCTAAAACTTCATGAATCCTTCTGTAGTCAGCTTTCCAGACAGAAAGAGAGATTCTAGGTGCGTCAGACTTACTCTGTTAGCGGAGTATCAGGCATCTGCGCGTGTGTCCCCCACGATGTCCGACACACTCACAAGAGCGATCGCAGAAGAAGACAGGCTGGCCCCCCCTTAGCAACGGTACCAACGCACTCCCTCTGCTCCTCCAACAAACACCCCAAAAGAAGGAGATGAAAAACACTAAAGGAAAGAAACTTCTGGCAAGCTCTGCCGCGCCCCCGTCCAGCAAAAAGCAGTAAATCACTCTTCCTGAAACCTTTTCAGGGGGGAAGATTCATGCGGACGACTGAAAGAGAGAAAGAAATTATAATAAATGCGCAGTTTCTGGGGAAAAAAAACAAGCCTGAAAGGGGTGAGTGGCGTTTGAAAGAGTGGAAGGGCTCTGGTGGAAAGCGGCGCTCTCCCCCCCTGCTTACCGCGCCGGCTGCCTGTGTCTGCTTTCAATCTTGGCTTCTCTCCTTGAATTCTCCTCTCCCTGAGTATGAGTGGATAGTAAGGAAATTCATAACCCTCGCCAAAAAGCTGAGTCAGGTCTTTCTTTTTATTTGAGGGGGTTTTGGAGAGAGTTTGTGGTGTGTATGCCTGTGTGTGGGGCGGGGGGGGCTGGTGGCTATTGTGGGGATGTGTTAATTTGGACTCCACGTATGCCCTGTTTAATCGCTGGAATTAATCTTGGAACCTAGTGGAAGCAATTGGGATGCAACAGTTTTCAGACAGGACAAGACAGTGGTGATCTGTTGGCCACCTAGTGTGCGTCTATCCAGGTGTTCCATGAAGTATTTTTACCCCCCCCCCCGATAAAGACTGCTCACATTATATCCATCGCAAGAAGATATGCACCCCTTAAAAGATCTGTGTAATGCTGTTAAGTCATCACAGATGTAACAGAGTGAACAAACTTACATACCAAACATTAAATGACTGTGCTTGGTGGATCGGGCTTCTAGCTGAGTTGTTCATGTTTATAGTTCCCGCAGACGACCCTCTGGTGTTGGGGTACGACAGACACCCCCCTGGGTCTTTGTGGCACCTCTCTTTACATCTCCCAGATGTCTTCCCTGCAGATGTTCTTCTGTGAACAGACCAGAGGCTGATAGCCGGAGCTCATGTAAACATCTCCTCGGTGAAGTGGCCATCTGTGATTCCTCTAGGGAGGCTGTGTGGTGGAGGTTCAAAATGTGTGACTCAAATCTGCAGAATGCGTCATGACTCAGAAAGTTCTGTCCCATGCAGATCATTGTTAAAGGCTCATTGGGGGCTGGGGAGGGGTGAAAAGAGGATTATCCACTATCAAGACAAATAAATAATTTTGCACTCAGTATATAATATAATTGAGCACAAAGAAGAAATACAATAACTCTGCCAGGGGTGGTAACAGTGGACATCGTCCTAAATTCACAGCCTAAATCAGTTTCTACTTGAAACAAAAGAAAATTTTCTTTGTTGAGAACCTGATCCTACCAGAATCTGTTACCTCAGGACCAAAGCTTTAAGTTCCTACTGGAAAACAGACAATGCAGTTTGCATAGCTATAGTGCTGAGTAATGATTGTCGTCTTTATTTAAGGGTTCGCGGGTGACCACAGCAGGAAACGGCGCAGACCAGAGGTTGTGGCATCAATATCTTTCTTCTTTTTTTAACGGCATTGTCGAGCCTTAAATGAGGAGTCCTGCCGGAACTCATTAGTGTTGAGCTAGTCCCTACGCTGTACCTCGTCACGGAGGTGGCTGAGGTTCATTTGAAGTGGGCTTTCCTGCGGCTCGCCGGTAATTACGTCTCCCTGTTACGGATACGCAGGAGCCGTATCCGCAAGGAAGTGTCACACATGCGTTACATGTATATCATTCTGTAACACTACTTACATCGAGTAGGCCCATGTGTATACAATGTCTAAAAGTATCCCTGCAACTTTATAATTGTTTTCTGAGACCAGAAAGTCATCCAGAAAAAACATCATTGGTTTTTGGTCCAGCGCAGTGTGTCATCTCCTATTTGAGCATTTTGTGGTTTGAATCGCTTCGACAGATGTCTGTCTGCCGCAGTCAGGCAGAGGATTAAAGCCGATTGGCCAATTAGCTCGCTGAGATACATGGGGAAACAAGCCCCACGCGCCCGCTTTCAGCTTGGAGCTGCCCCGTGGCTTTCCCGATGTTTGTTCTATCGCCGACTCTTCGGAGTGAGAAACACATCATCTGTATTCCTGAGCTTTCACATCAGGGGTTAAGTTTATCTGAACACAGAGAGCCTCAGCCCCCTGATCCAGCCCCACCCCCCCCCCCCCC
>JAODKM010000002.1:17663345-17675251 GCA_026780845.1 Petrocephalus sullivani | reverse complement strand
AAGACAGGGCGCCCGCCCCCCCGGTCCCCCCCCCCCCCCCCCCCCCCCCCCCGGCCCCCCGCCCAGTGCCTCATAGATAAACAGGCCTGTCATGGAGGACAGGGAAACGAAAGCAGTAAGAGGGAGATGTTTTCCAAGCGGTGGCGTCTCTCACGGCTAAATGAAACTATGTGCTGAGACATAATCACATTCCGATCCAGTGGTCCCTTGACCTTCCTGGTGTGGAGTGAGTCCTTTTTTTTTAAGTTTTCCAAAAAATCTCACTAAGACACTTCAAGAAAAAAATAATGGTACCCCAGCATTCTCACCAAAAGGAACCATGGAAAAAATAACACACTCGATGTTGTCTAAATAGATTTTAACCATATATATATATATATATATATATATATGTACACACACATATATATAAATGTACATATATATAAGTTTAGAATATCAAACAATTGCTTATAGGCAGCTACAATTTTTGGGTTTCTTGAATCAAAAAGTCTATTATATACCATTTTGGTTGAAAATATGTACTTAACCACGTAGATATAAGACTTGAAGTAAAAAAATTCATTTCAATCTGTTTATGAAATTAGTTACGGGGGCTGGCTGACACATACTAAGAGGGAGTGAATTCCAAAACTTTGGAGCATAAAATCAGGAAGCCGCTTCTACACTTTCCTTGTACTCGACCCCTGGAATGTCCTGCAGACCAGCACTTGAAGATTGGAAAATTCGATTTGGAACATAGTATGCTAGGCATTTGGGGATGGATGAAGGCAGTAAATCATTCGGAGCTTTTGAACACAGAGTAGTGCTGACAAGATGCGTAATACCTGAAAAATGCCATTATAAGATATATCTGATCTTTTATTCAATGTTCACTTGGTATCAATATTGAGAAATGTTTCCCTCTATTATCATATTTAACTACACAAGAAACAAAATTCTCAATTCTGAGTTCTGAGTCACTACAAAATTCAGATTCAGTGCTGGTTTCATTTCTTTAAAAATATCCCTGAGGTGGCATTTTAAACCTGTACAGCACATACAATCTTAAAATTATACTCCTAAGACCCATGCCAGTCCGGAGGAGGACGAGAAGTGTACCATGTGGTTGGGGCACACCATACTTCACCAGAGCAGGGAGGACACTTTTGTCTATCAATTCAGTAGAGATTCTCCCCAGGGGGTGGCCAATTTAAGCCCTGTATCTCCTTTTTTCAGTCACTAAGTCTTGAGCATATCTTTACCAAGAGTAAGCTTTTTTTAGGCCATGGTTCACTGATAAAGTATTTCTTGCTTTGCAGGGTTCTTACAAAATAAACATTTGAAATAATCCTAAACTGTTTTTTTTTTACCTCCCTGCAGATGTGTCTGAACCCAGATACAAACCAAGGATGACAGACAAAGATGGTGCACATAAGTCTGAAGTAGTCCAAAAATAATCTCCCCTCAGGGTAAGATGAATGCACCACTGAGATCCCGAGCCCAAGGATATTTGAGAGTGAGTCGTGTCAATGGAAGTTCAAAATGCTTGATTGTCAAGTAGGTCATACAGACCTCAGATAGATCCAGGAAGTACTTGGCGGGCAATCTGAATGCATTAAATACAGAGAGACAGAACAGTGCCTCAGTTCTGCATTACCATGGTTAACCATCATATGCACGTATGGCAACGCAGAGGGGCGAGGACCAATCCTGCTAATGTTGCATAGAGACACACCAGCATTAGTCCTGGCATTATGGTGTTGGGAGCAATAGGGTATGACTTCAGGTCATCTCTGGGAGTGATTCGGGGGACCCTGACGGCACAGCGCTACGTCAGTGACATCCTTTGTCCGCATGTCTTACCTCTCCTGAGACAGCCTGGTACATAAGACAATACCCATCCGCACATCTAGTCTATGGACTGCCTTTGTCATGTCCTCCCGTGGCCAGCCAGGCCCCCCGATCTTTCCTCAATCGAACTTGTGTGGGATCAGCTCAGACCCAGAGCCAATCTGGAGGATCTCAAGAGTCAATTACAACAGCTGTGGGTCGACTTGCTGCAGGAGAGGATACAGTAGCTGTATGACTCCATTCCACACTATTTTGCTGCATGTAGGCCCCTACACCTCTTCCATACTCCACACTCAGCACCAGCATCCCACAGGGTCGTGTGCTGAGTCCCCTTCTCTGCACCCTCTATACCCATGACTGTACCCCCACCCATGCTACCAACAACATCATTAAGTTTGCGGACGACACAACCATGGTAGAGAGGAGAGCCTACAGGGATGATGTCCAAAAACTAGCAGTGTGGTGCTCAGAGAATAACCTCGCTCTGAACTCATCCAGAATAACAGAACTCATAATAGACTTCCAGAAGTACAGCACAGAGCACAAGCCTCTGTACATCACCTGGGACTGTATGGAAAAGGTCCCTGCTTTCAGGGTTCTGGGCACACACATCACAGAGGATCTCTCCTGGACTACCAACACCACAGCAGCAGTCAAGAAGGCACAACAACAACTCTACTTCCTGAGGATTCCTGAGGATGAAGAAATTATCTACTAGAGAAGCTGGTGTCTTGAAGCTGGTGTCTTGTTTTTCTACTGCCGCTCCTTTGAGAGCTTGCTAACGTACTGCATTGCTACGTGGTACACCAGCAGCTCAGCAGCAAACAGGAGAGCCGCTCAGAGGGCCATCAGCACTACCAGAAAAATCATTGACTGCACACTGCCCCTCTTGGAGGGTCATCTCCTACTGCCTCAGCAAAGTATGAAACATTTCAAAGAACCCCCCCGACCCTGGATACCACCTGTGTGAGTTTCTGCCCTCTGGCAGAAGCTTCAGGTCCATAACTTAATGGACAAACAGACTAAAGAACAGCTTTTACCCCAGAGCCATACATGACCTGTACAGTCAAACGATGATGCTGACTTGGGGGTCCATTGCAACCAAACTGCAATATTTTTTATTATGTCATGTCTTATGTGATGTCCTATGTCAAATAGTTTTCATATGTCAATTTTTGTCACTACAGTCACTTTAAACAACACTGCAATGCAGAGTAGAGTTGCAGAGTCGTAAGACGTGTAGATTCAGATCCAGATCTAGATCATTTATTGTCGTTGTACAGAGTAAGTGCAAAGGGTGCACCCCTCACAGTGGCCTCTGGGAGGCAGGCTCATGGTGGTCACTGAGAAGAAAGCTGATTATACAGGACACTAAACTTGGTAGAGTGGACAGTATAGAACATCTGATAGCTTGTTATTCCTTCTATAGACCAAATGGATACAAATGTTTTTTTTATTCTTGCAGATGACAACGAGAGAAAAATCCACTTAGTTTGATTGCCTGATAACTGTGTACACTGATAATCAAGTGCTTTTTATTTTTGTTTATGAAAATATGTACATTATCTTTCACAATAAATTTTATTAAAGCATAATTCATTTTACAAGTCTGCCCAACTTTTGCTAAAAATGATCTCCAGGAATAGTACTTGCCTAATAATTCTGCACAGAGTGTAGATCAGAAACCTTAAAGACCCTTGCTGAATCCTCGGAAAGGTACTTGACCTGAACTTATACACGTTATAAACCTGAACTTGTAAATGACTTCAGCTGCACGAATGAGTCAGAAACATGTTGCTCTGGGCGTGAAGTATCAATTAAATGGTTAAATCTATTTAGTCACCATGCTGTCATCACCACATGCAATTTTGATTAGCAACGTGGTTGAATGCTTATTCAGCTTTGACATGCATCCTCAGCCACATGAAGAACAGAAATGACAGCACTTCTTGGTTGATGAATGAGAGCTGGATATTACATTTTGTAAACATTTTGTTATCTTTCCCTTGATGCTATTATAACGAATAAAATTAAGTTTGACAATATGTGCTGAAGATTGAAAATATTGCTGAGCTCCACAATGTTACTATGAAACTCCCATCTGATATGACGGAAAATGATGTCCATAATGCGCAAAGGCAGTAGTTTATATTAAATATAAATAATTCATTTATTTCTCATTAAAGAAGAATTTGACCAGAGCTAGGAAAAAAAACTGACAGATGTTTTTAAAAGCATTTCCTGTGTACAACTATTCAGAATAAATATATTTTTTCTCCATCTAACTAATAAAAACATACAGTATAAAAACATACATACAACGTACAGTAGTTGCAAACTAGCTCAATGAGGGCCTCTGTTTCCCTGGGCTCTGAGTCGCTGTGCTGATTCTGCCAAGACTAGTGACCGATACTGAGCTGAGCGTGTCAACATGTGGTAACGCTTACGCCCATATGCTCCGCAGGAAGTGGGACGGGACTGGAGAGTGGACCCAGGAGTTTGTGGACAGAGAGCCTTTTCAGACCCAGGACATTCCGACACCCTCATTCTGCAGCTGGACCCTCTCAGACGCTCGTAGTGATGCAGGCACACTTCCAGTTAATGACCTGAGTGTACCTGATCACGGTGCTTCAGCTGTCCAGAAGTGGAAGAAAAATTGAGAAGGTTTAGCTTAAAACAGTTCAAAGCAATTGATTCCAGTTTAAGCCCATTCGATTTATAATGTCTGTTCTTTTGTGTATTGCACCATATAAAGGTAATGTCTAGACAGATATGAACTCAGTGATATAAGCAGAAACAAGAGGAAATAGAGTGATTTGAAAGGAGCCTCAATCTTAGCTTTCGTCTTCTTCGTCTGGACTGCATTTCATTTGCTGGAAAGTTTGGTCAAAATGACTATTACGTAAAATCTGAGAAATGCACGCTCGTCTGCAGAGAGCTGCTCTTCATGGGGAGAGGTTATATAGCGGGCTGGCTGGAGCAGGCTGCTGGGAAGCGTTGCCTTCCTTGCAGACTGGCTGCACTTTCAGATGGCTTGACGTGAACGAATGCTGGCAGGACATTGCAGTTCTCACTGGTTTCCTTTTATATCTCGGCTGGAAAAAGATAAACCTCTAACTGCTGCAAACTATCATTGCAGTGTGCTGCTGCACTCTTTCTGGGATAGTATTTTTATTTTATATTAAATTATTCAAATACTACTGTTCACTTCCATAAAAATAATTTATAGACTGTGACTGGTTCTAAGGTCTTAGCTGTTGTTTTGTCCGGCTTCTTCCAATTATGATGTTTCATTATTTAATGACTGATGTTGCTGAATGTAATTGTGTTCTGAGTAACAGTTCTATTTTCAATTTGTCTGGGTGGGCCTCTGTCTGGGGAATGTAATGATTTACTAAGGGAGTTCTGTAGAATGGATTTTAAGACATCCAGAGCTTAGTCTAGGGACCTGTACTGAGAACATGGCTGTTAAGAACTGTTTGGGGCTCGTCCAAATTCCTGAATCATGGCACATGTGGCTGTTTTGACGTTTGTTGTAATACGTTCGTTTACTTAGCATGCACTTTTATGCAAAGCTACATACAGATGAAGACCAAAGAACAGGGTATTCCGGTGTCTCAGGTGTAACTAGAGTTAAGGCCCTTGCTCAAGAGCACATTGATGTGATAACTCTGCGATAGTGTTGTAGTACACGACTCGGGTATCAAGGCCACCTTTTCACTTACTCGGTCTGGTCTTGGAATCGAAAGGAATTTGACTCAGTCTTGACTAAAGTAGACTAGAGTACCATGGGCTGTAATTTCAGAGGCTGACATGGAAAGTGAAATTCCGAATCATGGGTGTACTGTTGTCACATCATGTGTGCCTGAGGGATTTGGTTCAGTGTGGGGAAGTGCGGCCATGTGCATGTACTCGTGGGAATCTGTAGCACAATGGGCAGGTGCGAGAACATGACACAAAATACAGTAATTATACTCATTAATTAAAATTCACATTGTGTTGACTGGGGCTTTATTTTATAGGAGATCCCATAACGCAACACTCTCTTCTGATGAGTAGATTGAATAATATAACATAAGTTTAAATCATACTACAGATATAATGCTGAATGGTTCAATGCAGTAATTCATTCTGTTTGTGTTGTAATTCTGAATTGAATTACATTGTAGTCTTGTTCTTGGGTGGGATCGAGTGGGGGGGGGGGGGCAAAAGTGCACTGTGTTTGTTTGTTTCTGCTTTAGACTGTATCTGTCTAAGGGTTGATGTTTAGGACTCGGTCTCTCCTCTTCCAAAGACTCTGTCTTGACTTGATTTTTGCCACTCCAAAATCCCAAGATCTTGATCTTGAATCAGACTCGACCATGTAAGGCCTTGGTCTTGACTCGGACTCGATATAGGTGGTCTCGTCCCCATTCCTACTCAGCAAGCGATATGAGATTTGAACTGACACCCTTCTGATTGTGGGAACATATCACTGCTGGTGCCCCCAGCAAAATTCACCACCCATTTTACCTCTTTGTTATTACATCTTTGCTATGGATGGTGTGTGTTGGGGGGGGAGGGGGGGGTTGCATTGGTGGTGGGTGGTGTTGGCGGTTCGCTAAATTGGCACCCCCTCAGAAGAAGAAGTGCCCTAGGCAACCACCTAAGTGGCCTAATGGGTTGAAGGGCACTATCTAATGGTGCATTCCATTTGCCCTCGGAACTCGGATTCCGAGTCGGAAGTGACGACATGGGTGCTCCCGTTTCTCAGAGATCCGAGTAATAGCAGCCCAGAGTATCCTGAGTTTCTGATTCAAGATGGCTGATCAGTGATATTTACATTTTTTAAGCACTTTAGTGCTGTTTGAGTCAATTTCGTAAGCTGTGTACACCATACAGTGTTATTGCAGTTGATATATTTGTTGTCATGTTATACGTAAAATACCGCATTATGTGTAGTTTATCTCTTGGCAGTGCTAAAGAATTGTTTGGTCCATGCTGCAAACAAATGACTGGTCGAACCATAGGTGCGCAGGATCTCCGACTCAAGGCAAAAAATTCCGATAAAAAGCGTAGATGCGCTAGGGCAGTGGTTCCCAAAGTAGGGGTCGCAACCCTCTGGGGGGTCGTGAGACATTGGAGGGGGGTCGATCGCGAGATGATTTCCAAGAAATCAAATATATTTTTTTAACTATTAGAAATAACATTTTATCAACATTTTAACATTTTATATTAACATCTTATCCATAACAAAAGATAAAACTAGTAGTTAATAGTTACATTTAAAAAAAAAAAAATGCAAATTAAAAAGCCATCATCCTTTCAAATTTCTTTCCGTTTGATTGCGACCCCTGAGGTGATTACGACAGATTAACGACACATCAATAGTGTCAGTTGCAGCAGATCAATTTACAGCACCATGTTAAACATTCCAACATCTGCACCGTTGCGCGCAACATTTGTATATTTTAACCACTTCCGAGGATAGTGGGGGTCACGAGTCACTAGCACGGTTATTTTGGGGGTCCTGAGCTGAAAAGTTTGGGAACCCCTGCGCTAGGGTATGCCTAGCTTTAACCTGAATCTGAGTTCTAGCTTCTGTGGCAAACGGACAAATCCGACTCGGCTTTCCCTGGGTTTTTAACGGATGTGACGTAATCTCGGCAACCGAAACTCGGATAACAAGGCAAATGGAACGCACCATAACCACTGAGCTGCACACCAGACGCTGAGCACTCCCAACTACATCACTTGAATCCTTTACAATATTATTTTTTTTATCCATCAATCCTCCAGTCTATTCTCCTAGTCCAGATTGTCATGGGGAAAGGGGGATGGACCAGAGGACACCAGGCTGGGAGACGCTTTGAATGGGATGCCAATGACACCTCTTTAATGCTTGACCTCAAATGATGATTTTGCCTGTTATACATTTTTTCACCACAAGAGGGATGTAAGTGTCACTGAAAAGCCACTGTTCCACTCCAGCTAAAAATACAGTTTAGCAAGGAGCTGAAAAAGGGGCGGATACAGGGGTGGGGCTACAGCTGAAAGCTGACTGACCAGAATGATCCCTGCCCTGTCACTCACCAGTTCAAAACAAATCATTGACTAAAGATAAGGTTGGTCTCACTGTATCAATTATGGCTGCTCCTATGCGCTCCCCCCCCACACACACACCTTCCTAGACATCCTAGAATCACTCCTGGGCTGAACTTAATATTTAGATTTTTTTCCCCACACAAACATTTGATCAGATTCTTTGTACAGAGACATGTACAATGACCAAAGAAAATTTTCAAGACTGGACCGGGCTTTCGCCAGGGTCACTTAATGGACTTGTGTACAACATCACTCCACAGAACGTTTATAAGTTTATCCTCCTCCAAGTGGGAAGAACCATGTGGAACTGTCTCATTATCTACCTCCACCTCCACCAAAGGGGCTTACCCTCCTCCAAGTGGGTAGAACCATGTGGAACTGTCTCATTATCTACCTCCACCTTCACCGAAGGGGCTTACCCTCCTCCAAGTGGGTAGAACCATGTGGAACTGTCTCATTATCGACCTCCCCCTCCAACTAACCTTAAAGTAATTCATGTATATTTATATGAACTTCCTCAGGCAATTTCAGTGATTATTAAATCAAATATATAATATAATCAAACATAAAAAACAATATAGAATGTGAAACAACTCACAGTGATATAGAGGCATGTAGTACCAGATGCTTTGGCTAATACATTCCTCACCAATCAGGATTGGCAATAGTTAAACTGGTCTTTAAACGTCTTTTTAAGTTTAACAATGTGGTAATGAATGTCATAATAACATGGTATAACCTACATTGTACATAAAACTTATAATTCATATATATACATTTATATATTTTTTTCTTTTTTTTATTGTCACATGTTGACTGTAATCGTGTCACGTGTTAAATTAAGATTAAGATGCAATTTATTGATCCCAGGGAGAAATTCTGGTGCAAACAAGCACAAGAACATGCACACAGTGTCAAAGAGACGAGGTGCATAAGCGATACTCCAGTGCGAAAACATGCACACAGTGATGAGGTGCATAAACAATACTCCAGTGAAAAAACATGCTCACAGTGATGAGGTGCATAAATAATACTCCAGTGAAAAAGCATACTCACAGTGATGAAGTACATAAGCAATACTCCAGTGAAAAAACATGTACACAGTGACGAGGTGCATAAGCAATACTACAGTGAAAAAACATGCTCACAGTGATGAGGTGCATAAATAATACTCCAGTGAAAAAACATACTCACAGTGATGAGGTGCATAAGCAATACTCCAGTGAAAAAACATGTACACAGTGACGAGGTGCATAGGCTATACTCCAGTGAAAAAACATGCATACAGTGACGAGGTGCATATGCAATACTACAGTGAAAAAACATGCACACAGTGACGAGGTGCATAAGCAATACTACAGTGAAAAAACATGCACACAGTGACGAGGTGCATAAACAATACTACAGTGAAAAAACATGCACACAGTGATGAGGTGCATAAGCAATACTACAGTGAAAAAACATGCACACAGTGACGAGCTGCATAAACAGTACTCCAGTTCAAAAACATGCCCTCAATGACGAGGTGCATAAACAATACTACAGTGGAAAAACATGCACACAGTGACGAGGTGCATAAGCAATACTACAGTGAAAAAACATGCACACAGTGACGAGGTGCATAAGCAGTACTCCAGTTCAAAAACATGCACACAGTGACGAGGTGCATAAACAATTCTCCAGTGCAAACAAGTAAATGTACAGGTGATGTGAGGAGAGCTTGGGGGCGGTACCTGGCTCAGGGATACTTTGCTGGTTGGAACCAGCAACCCTTCAGTCACACTTCACTGACCATGAAGCCACCACTACCGGTCACACCCCATGTCACAAATGAGATCCATTCCCTATGTGTATCTTCAGGTCGAATTTGTAAGTCAGATAAATAATAATACAGTACATAATAACAATAATAATTACGCAGTAGTAATAAATATAACTACATAGAGTACTGTGTGTTGGTTATTAATAATTATTGCATTTAACTCAATTTTTTTATTTAATCTTTGCAGTAGTCTGCTAGTAAGTACAAATTGCCTGTAAGTCAGATGTTCTTAACCAGGAGACTGACTGTAATGGAAACAAATTTTAAAAGTACACAAATAAAATATCTTGAAAAAAAAAAAACAGAATATGGAGATAATTAACTCCTCCAAGCTTCTAGCGTCCTTTAATATAACTTCTTACTTCGATTCCCCTTGTTAAACTATCGAAGTTTGCTCTAAAACTTTCGCAGGCCGGGTGTTCCTTCTCAAAAAAAAAGTTTAGGGTGGCGCTAAAAATTCATTTCACAAGTTTAAGTCGCATGTTCCCGTTCGACTGTTAAATAAATTTAAATAAAAATGTACCACATCTAATTTTCTTTGTTATATTGAAATTGAATAAGATTTATTTAAGAAGTAAAAATTACGTATTACTTTGCATAAATCACTGTAAAAATAAATATAACGATATGTACACACATTTTAAATACGTATGCCTTTTAAATTGCTGAATATTATGAAGATTTTTTTTAGCTATTAATAAGCTATTAACTAAAATTATACATGTCGATCAAAACGTCTCCATTTAAAAATACGCATCAGTTTTATTACTATCTGCATATGTGTGTAATAAAAATTTAAACAAACATATTAACAAAATTTAAGAAATAAAATACTTAGGCCTAACAAAGGAAATACACAACTACTCACAAATATATCTGACACACTGTTGCAAAACTTATAAGCTGTAGTGGACGAAACACAGGTCAAGGATTGCTGATACACACGCGCATATTGCAATTATTTCGTTGTCTTATGCAAATAATAATAATAATAATACTTATTATTATTATTACTATTATTATGTCGGCCCATTTCTGCATGTGTGACGTTTGTATGAATTTTCCCCGCTCCTGTGGGTTTCCTCTGCCTACCACAATTTCCGCGATAGCTCAGTCTGGTGGTTGTGACTCTGTATTGCCTTCAGTGTGGATGAATGTCGGCTTACATGTGGTTGCACTGGCGTGTGTCTGCATACCGCAAACATAGTTCATTATGTCTTCAATCACATATCAAAAAGTTGTTTTTTTTCGATCTTCACGCACGTAGTTTTGCATGCAGTATTCTCATAGCTGGTTTAACGATAATCCCAAACAAAATTATACATAATTCCATGATTTCTCCATAATGATAAAAATGTATGTATATGTATATATGTATATTTATATATTCCTCAGATTTCATGTCTTACTCTAGACTCTTAACTTGGGGAAAATAATGTGATATATAATCAATATATTTAATCAGAAAACTTTAATCGAAATGTAATGTATATACATTAAATGCCACAGATAAAAATCATATTAAATATTTGCTGCCATTAACAAATCTGATAAATATGCCCAAACAACTCATGAATTTAGAAAGAATTAAGTACAATATTAAGACTTTTAATTTCGTTCAAACAACAGTGAGAATTTACAAATCTAAATTCGATGTAATATATGCCAATATCCGTTTATATGGCAATGAATATTATTTTTATGCGATCATGAAAATAAATAACATAAAACTATAGGCAGACATTTTATACGCAATATAAATGACTTTTATGACATCAAGCTAAGTTAAGCTCAAGTTAAGCAAATGACGATTTGCAGGTTTCCAACCAAAAGTGTATGACTGTACTAAAGTTTACGACAAAGCCGAGGCACACAGAAATTTAAGTATAATATAATGTAATGATTATATAAACGTCTGATCATCAAATACTTACCTAACAACACCTTTGGTCATTGTATTTTTCTTTTATACAGTACACCACCTTTCCCAAGGAACAATGTTCCCTTCAAATAATCTCTCTGTACTATTTAAACTGTATATAATACATTTTTCATTCGAGACTCTGCATTGGTAGTATACTCCATATTAAGTAACACAGCTCAGTAGTCGTAAATAAATTTCGGGGGATCCCGGGGGGACTCGGTAGAATCTTGGGGGCAGAAACAA
>JAODKM010000002.1:17586988-17599821 GCA_026780845.1 Petrocephalus sullivani | reverse complement strand
ATACAAGTCAAAGTAAATTTAGAAATCACTACTTTCTTTTTTTATTTGCGTTTTCCATACTGTCCCAACTTTTTCTGTTTTGGGGTTTAGCTTTAAAACTAGAAAATATGAACTTACAACTTCTTTTGTATTTTTTGTTTCTCTGTATTTTAAAAGCATGTGTCTCTGAGGAAGATCGTCTTAATGGCCCCAAGACAAAAGAAACAAACAAGCAGGTGAAAGTATTAAAATGTGTTTGATATTAACATTCATGTCTTAAACATTTCATTGTATCTGATTTCTTAATTTCCCATCCCCCCCAGAAACACGATGCAGAGATGGTGAATTACGCAGCCTTGCATTTCAATAAAAAGAAGCTGAAAACTCAAAGACTGAAGAGAGAGATAAACGAGGAGTGTCTGTACTCTGACGTGAGGTTAACGGAATGAGAATGAGACTGACCTTAGTCTGATGCATACGTCGGGTGCTTTTTGTCTATGGTATGGGTCGGTATTACA
The DNA here is from genome assembly GCA_026780845.1 of Petrocephalus sullivani. NCBI lineage: Eukaryota > Metazoa > Chordata > Actinopteri > Osteoglossiformes > Mormyridae > Petrocephalus > Petrocephalus sullivani. Next base: position 17,599,324 of record JAODKM010000002.1, on the reverse strand, counting down.
GGTTAAGCTTCGGGCTTTAAAATGAGGCAAGGTATGCTTGTGTTTAATTATGTATATTTTAACACATCATTCTCCATGGACATATAATTGTTAAAGCATTGTTATACTAGATAAAGCTAGTTTTATACTAGTATTTAGTTCTAGTAGTAGTAGGGATACTATTTACACTGTGCTGGATATTGAAAAAGTCATGTGGGGATGTGGGGATGGACATTATTTGTAGATGAGTGTGGAGATGGGTTTAATAAAAGCAGCTAGAAGGATGAACTTTAAAAGTAATCTGTTTCTACATCAGCACTATATTACACTCCCCCACCAGCAAGCCAACACACCATAGACCTCCCCTGTGATCACTTCCCAGAATTAGAAGTTAAAGCTAGAACCAACCAAGTGCTGCAATTTGAGAAACCTGTGGTCAGTTCAGCCATTAGTATCCAATACAACCATTGCTGTGAAAGCAGAGCACAGTTTAAACTACAAAAGGACAAAGAATCCAGTCCTTTAATCTGTACAACAAAGTGGCTAACAAATTCCCTTATTGCAGAAATCCATGCAATTGTTTCCACTTAGATCAATCTAGAGTCTTGTGCATTTTTTTAATTATTGTTATCAAAACCTTAGCCATAGTTTACATCGGAAAATACTTACAGAATGCACTGCTATATTGCTAACACTGAGAGTTACTCTGCCCTGCTTTCCATCTTGGGTGGTTTAGTGGGAGTATAGCTCCTGACTCTCAGCCCATTGAGTGCGTGTACCCTGATCGCCTTCTTGCTGCATGTGCTTGTACAGCTTGGCCCGCTTCTGCATGAGGGCCTGTCTTTCCCTCCACTCCCCAGGATAGACTCCCCAGCTTTTCCATCCCTCTTTCCATCCCTGACTTTGACTCTTCTTTATTTTTTTGGATTCCTGTTTGCTCTCCACCTGGGTTCCCTGCCCTTGATCTGTCCTGTAACACATGAAGTGCAAATTTCATTTTCCCTAAGTGACAAATTTTTAACTATTATGTAACTATAAAGAGATTGTTCATTTTTGTATAAATTCCCAGAAAATGACACAATTGCTTTTTTTCTATTTCTTCTAGATTAATATTATCAATATGATAAATTAATAAAATTGCATTTATTATTTTGACTCAGGTTTATATATTTGTTTTTAAATACATGTCTGTGTATCAGAATTCACTTAGAGGGTCAGTTAGCTAATCCTCTCCCTATTCTGGAGAATTCTGCCCAATGAGTGTTTTCCAACTATGGTTGATGAGAGCCCAGAACCGGCTGTTCACCACCTTGGTGCTGAATCCTGAGAGGTAGCCGATGCTGCATCATGTGCAGGGCCACCTGTCAGGTGGCTGGAGAGGCAGACGAGAGGGATTTCTGGAGGCACAGTTCTGACAAAATAGCCAAAACAGTCAAAACTTAGCACAAAACATAGACTAGACATACACATAAACTTACACGAAGCCGATAGGCTCCTTACAAGCAATGACGAGGACTTGGTTCTTGGAAAACCAAATAAGACTAAGCAGCAAGCGGTAGTTGACTGAGCTTATTTACGGCTTCTTGTTGCTGTGAGTTTGTGTTCCCTGAGAACATCCAAACATAGCACAACAATAACTAAAAGCGATGTCAGCCTCTACAACTAATATAAATGTTTGCGTACTGCCTTCTGTAGTCAAGTAAAGTTGTTGGAGAGAATCACCCATCCAATCAAACCCTTTGTTTCATACCAACATTAACTCAATATGTTTCATTATAAAAATATATCCAGGAATCAGTCCATCTCTGGGCTGAAATAATATACTTTTTTTCCTTTTTGTTTTAGATATCCGCATCTCTAATTAGAACTTAATTTATTTTACCGGAAGCAAGTTCATTTCTTGTCTTTGGTTTATGCCATACCTTTCAAATGTGTAACTGGTCAGAGTGAAAGCTTTAATACCTGTCATGAGCAAACAGGCTCAGGAGACAGTGGTGCAGGAAAAGCAAGTTTTATCAGACAACCGGCAAAATACAGATCAGAACCACAAATGAAGGTGCTTACAGTAAAACAACACATACAATTACAATTATAATAACAAATACATACGAATGTACTGTACAGTGCAATCTTCATATAATGCAGATATAGCAAAGGGATGGATTTTCTTGTTGCTGGGACAGGGGACGTTTTGTACAGCCACAAGCTTCTTCTCTTGGGGTTGGAGCAAGCCCCAGCTAATTAAAAACACCAGGTAGCAGGCCTCAGAGAACCTCAGCTGGCATCAAGAACTGAGTCAGGACAATTGAATCTGTCTGCCAGATTGAATCTAGCACCTGCACAAGGTGCTCTGCCCAACTCTCAGCATAAATAAAATGTTGTCTAGGTTGGCTGCTGCATGCTCTTAGCAGAGGCAAAGTACGATGTTCATGAGCCGCAGGCATTCAAAGGTAGATGGCACACCATCGCCAATCAAAAAGGAGAACCCAATACTGCCAGTGACCCTTGGATGTGTTGATGGCCATCTTCTCCCTGGTGATTGATGACTTCACCTTGCCAAACGAGGTGGCCTACTTCAATGGCTGTCTCATGCCTCACATGGAAAAGCTGGTGGAACAGCTAGGTACCAGCTAGGTAAGTCCTGCATTATTTCCTCTCTAAAACCCACAAATGGTTATTCAGAAACACTGAATAACACCGGACAACATCTTACAATTCTGCAATGACTTCAGCCAAACAAAGCTGCACTCTCTCTTCCGCATTCCAAAGGGGGGTAGACATGTGTTTCTACCCCTTTGTGAGTACAACATGGCCTACCTCGAAAATAGCATCATCAACACTGACAAGGGCAAGGCACCTTGTTCAACTGCAGGTGGGATTTATTGCCCACTACTACCCCAGCAAGTGCTGTCTCGTGCTCCATCCCCTAGAAATAAGGGTCAAAGCTGTCCAGATCTCTCCATGCTCTAACCATCCAGAGCCAGTTACACGCCGTTCAGGTTGGGTACAATCGTAACTTCTCCTCACTAACCTCCCTCTTAGACTTCACCTGGAATAATCAACTGACCATCTGTCGGACCAAGGAAAACAAGGTCGTCCTCCAACAGCTGAAGGAAGCCTTCACCACCACAGCGGTCCTCCACACTCCCAACTTCAAGGTACCCTCTTGGCTATGCAACGATGCTTCAGAAGTTAGAATAAGAGCCATCCTGCCACAGGAATTTGAGGGCAAGGAACACCCCATACTATATGTCTCAAGAAAGCTCGTCCCCACTGAATTATGGTACACCACCCTGAAGCTGGAGACCTAGGCCATCAGTCTGGAAACTGGAGACCTAGGCCATATAAGTCAACCTGAAAGTGACATAATAGATGTGATTTGAAGTGTAAATGTAATTTATTAATAATAATAATACTGAAAGTTCTGCAGTTTTTCCTCTGTAGAAATACCATTTCAGTGTATTTTTTAGGTTATGTCATGTAAGATGTTTAGTTGTTACACTTCTGCTGTGTAAATGTATTTTACGGTGAAGAGTACTGCGGGAGCAACTGGTGTAAAAAATGTTTTTCTCTTTCATCTGTGGCTTGAGCTTATGCAATGGTGTAGTTCAGTACAGTCAAAGGCCTGTGTATAATAGACTTCCCTACTCCCACGAGTCTGTGAGTTACACAACACTTGCTATCAAGTAAGTAGCTAAACAGAGCCACCTTGTGCAGGGCAGAGTGGAGTGAATGACAAGTGAAGCCAGGGAGTTCTACTGACTTCACTTAAATTTATAAGATCAAGCGATCGGGTTCAAATCATGCTGTGTTCAATACTGTCCAGCTCTAGATATGTGTGGAGAAGTACAGCTTCATAATAATACTAAATTAGTTTGTCAAACAAGGAGATTTTAACTGAATAACATTGGTTATGTGAATCTGAACTAAGACTTTAAACTTTTTCACCTTGCAAAATATTATAGTTTATTTTACTTTAGAAATGCAATTTTTGACTCAATTTTTCACATGCTGTATATTAATTTTATTGTTTCATTTGATTATATTGATTCACTTTGCTTTCGGAATTTTTGCTTGGTGGTTCATTTAAAAACCCGCCCCAGAGCTAAGGTACCAGCTACAAGGCCAGCCAAAATGTTTCCATTTATGGATTGTAGTCTAAGTGATGCAATCTGGCTATGTTTATCCAATGCAGGGTTCCCCTGGAACTTATCCTCATGGCACAAACTAGGAGAATCTCTGGATAAGACTCCCGAAAAGGTTGCACACACACATAGACTCACACAGAGGTCAGAAGCATGCCTTTTTCTATATAATCTACTCATAGGTGCGTGTAATACAACTATTCACCATTAGGCTGCAGTGCATAGTTACTGAATGACAGATAGAAAGCAGTCACACAAATGGAACATTGCATTACACTACTGCCTATTATGATATAGTTTAATTATGTGTAAATTAAATAAGTTGACATCAGAACTATATTACAAAGACTACAAATAACAAATGCTGACAAAATATAACTATTCAGATGTCATTCACACCTAAGTAAATCTGTCAAACTGTAGTTCTTAATTAGTGTCTTTATACAAAGATTTATAGGCATTTACATTTTGTGTTTTATACTGACATGCACGACAAAATGTTCAGCGATTCTGGGGCACGATTTCTGTAACCAATGGCTAGACTGTGTCATATTTGAGGACCATGAAGATTTACCGCCACACATATCCCCTTTACTTTAGTCAGTAGGACATTATCTTTACAATGCTTTATCAGCATATCAAATTTACATTTATACATATTTGTAGCTGTTTGTTGATGCTGTACAACCAAGTTAAAAGTTTCCGCTTTTCATAGGTCTGTTTTTTTGTTTTTCTTTTTGTCAGTGGCAATGTTTTGCACGCACCAGCTCTCTGCAAGCCACTTGCAAGTCCACCGTGGTTTTGCTCTGAGCTATGGTTCAGGCCTCTCTGCACTCTGGTCAGGCAGTGTGGTCTTGTATCCCCCCCGGCCCCCGCCGTCTTTGTGGCTTTCAGCAGGACCTCTGTGTCATTTCTCCCGCACGCTACGTTTCACACTACATTTTGAAAGCAAAGCAGCAGCAGATGATATCAGCATGTCGCTTTCCATTGAGTGGGTTTCACATTGTCTCACCACTGCTTGCAGAACAACAGAATTCAACAGAAATCAATTGAACACTTAATCACTGACAGGGCAGAAATAAGACAGCAGTTTAGAGTCTATGAATACAAAGGACAGTCACAAAGAGCCATATGCGGTCTTTGTATAGTCAAATGGAGTCCAAACTTGTCAAATGGATATACCTTAACTAGTCCCACAGAGCCTCATGAGGACCCTGTACAGCCACACAGAGACTAACCAGTCCTCTATATACTGTAGTAAAATAGAGTCTTAACTAGTTTCTGTACAGTGACACAGAGTCTGATCGGATTTGTGTGCAGGTAGTGATAATCTCATAGGGCCTCTGCACAGTAACATAGAGTCTCACCAGGCTTTTGGATAGTCAAATGCAGTCTAGCAAGTCTGTGTACTGTCAAACAGAGCCTTAGACGTCCGTGTACAGTCACACTGTATGTTAGAGGGTAGACTTCTGTATAATTAAATGTAGTCTGTGTACAGTCACACAGACCTTCGCGGCCTCAGCAAGCCACTGCACCATTACACAGAGCCTCACCAGGCCTCTTTATAGGGAAAAGGGGGTCTTAGGAAGTCTCCATACAGTCACACAGAGCCCCACGGATCTGCTTACAGTCATATCGTATCTCGCAGTCTCACCAGGCTTCTGAATAGACTAGTGGAGTCTTATCAAGTTTGTGTTCTATCAAAAACCTTGTCTCAAGAGGTAGACTTCTGTATAATCAAATGGAGTTTTGGCAAGTCCGTGTACAGTCACTCACCCATGGCTGGGATTTGGACAAGGCCAGTACCAAAGGGCCTCAGAGCACTAGTAGCCTCAGAGACATAACATTTACAGTGCAATGTAAACACTACAATTCTCGCATACCAGATCCCTTTGACATATATAGTGCAAAATAACCATCTGGGCCCCAGGTCCATCAATCTATACTGCGCAATTCAACCACCAGGGGCTCACAAGGCCTTCTGAATGTACAACACCAGTGGACCACTAGCAGGATGCTGGGCCTCTTGGCATATGCAGTGAGTGTTGATCACTAGGGCCCTCTGCATCAATAGCAAGAGTTGACCCCCATGGTCCCTTGACATATATAGCACAAGTTAATCACGAGCATATATAGCGCAAGTTGAGCATTGGGGCCCCTGGGGTCTTTTCCATATGCAGTGAGTTAACTACCAGGGCGCTGAAGCCCCCTGGCATTTACGTTGTGAACTGACTACCTGGGGCACTCGGTACATACTATGCCCCTTGGTGCATATGGTGCAGGCTTAAAACAACAGCACTTCAGAAATTACGTTGTGTGCTGAGATCCCCTGAATCTTCTGCATACACAGTGGTGCAAGAGTTACTTTTGGGTCTCCGTCCCCCATCCTCAATATGGTAGTTGACAGAGTGATAAATTCAAATAGCAGTGCACCTTGGAGGATGTTATGCTGCTTATATCACATGGCCTCGGCCTCAGGGCCTGAAGCTCCGGCCATCACGACCACAGACCAAACCTGAATCTGTTCAGGACCAATGCTGCAAGGTCCTGGTCAGGACTTTAACCCTACCTGCTCCCACCGGATCTGAGTCATTTCATTTTCTCTGTTCCCTGTGGCCTCAGCAGACTCCAGATGCCACCTATTTTATATGCACTCACAGCTCCCATGCCACCCGCTGTCAGGAAACTCTGACAGCCCACTATGGTCTCGCCACCTGATGCCTGTCCACCCACTTTCCTGCGTCTGCGTGTGGTTTTTACATTCACTTTGTTTTCTGTTTGTTCTGGTCTTAGTAGTTTCATCCTGAAATAATAACAGGTTCTGGTCATTTGAACATCAAACACCCACACCCAGGTTTCCCAGATGATGTTAATCAGGCCTCAGCTTGTGCCCTAGCAATGATATTCCATGGATCTGCCCTCCTCATCTACAGCCATCTCCTGTCCCTGTGATGTTAAGCACAGAGTATGCCCTGTAGTGGAATTGCCCTGAGAAAGCCTCTGCACCCTACCTACACAAACATCACCCTCCAGCCTTGTCGGTGGGAGTCCTTGACTAGTCCTTTATACTTCTCCCTCTTCTGATTGAAGGTCTCCTTAACACACTCTTCCCATGACACAGTGAGTTAGAAAATGACCACACTCTTTATTGACTTTATTGCTATCATAACACTGTCAGGTCTGAGAGTGGTCTTAGCAATGTGCTAAGAGAACTTCAATTGGCTGGTCAAATCTACCATCATATGCCCATCTTATGTCATGTTGAGAAGCCCTGATGGTACTCTTTGGGCATTGCTTTCATCTTCCTTCCAGATCAAATGAAGTGAGTGGCTGGCTATGAGGGTTTGGACTTCTGGCAGGTGGAAACACCACTGCTAATTCTCTCTGAGATGGCCTTGAGCACATGGTCATGTTACCTGTGACCATCCCCCAGAGCCTTGGGGGGGGGGGGGGTGAGTTAGGATGATTCCAAGGGCCCCTGAGTGACGGACACAAAAAAATTTTGAACATAATTGGATTGATATAGGGCCCAAAAACTCTAGCAGTGCCAATCTATGACAAAGACCCACTGACCCGTTTGAATCAGAAAGGGTAGCAGCTCTATTTCAAGATCCATCTACATCTTTGACATTTTCAGCCTGACATGGATAGAGAGCCCAGAAACCCAAGGGAGAAAGCTCATTTGGACTGCTTGTACAAACAGTGTATGACTGTTGATGAAGATATAGACAGCAAGCATCATCCCACAAATTAGTTCCAACTTCACTGCAATGGACCTGCTTTATTGCCCACAAAACTGTAGCCACCAAGCCAAGGTACTTGAACCCCTTCACTATAAGCGGACACCCCCCTCACCTGAAAGGAATAATCCAGTTTTCACAGAGAAAACACCATAACCATGGATTTGGAGGATTTTGGAGTTCCTGGTCAGATTAGGCCAAAAGCACAATATCATCTATCAAGGGGGGGCTACAGGATTTAGCCTCAGGATATGCAACCCCCACACACACACTGACCAGCCCACTGTGACAGGACTGCGTAACACCATGTGACAGGAAAATGGGGTAAAAATAGGGTACATACAGGCATACAGCTGCAGGCACCCATGTCATCTATCATCTGCAAATGGCAGGGATGTTACCAGTAGCCCCACATATGGGATGCCTTCCATCCATGGCTGGGCCTTAATAGCCTATCCTTTAATATCATAAACAGTAATAGAGACAAGATATACCTAATAGAGGTCAACACCAGGGATGTGCTGGGGCACTGGGAGTGCCAAATGATTGAGAGTGCCCTCTAAGGTGTGCAGCAGAGTATTTAGGGTCTTGACAGCTTTGGTGTTGTTGGACTTGGTAGAAATGGCTTAGATGCTCCTGTACCTACCAGAAGGGAGCAGGACAAAGAGTCAATGGGATGCAAGTGAGGGGTCTTCTGCAATATTGGAGGCTTTGTGGGTGCAGAGATTCTGGAAAATGTCCTTGATGCAGTGGAGAGAGGTGCCAATGATTTATGCACGATGCAGGGGTCTGCAGTCTTGGACTTCACGGCTCTCAGTCCAGACGGAGATGCATCTGGTCAGAACACTCTACATAGTAAGGATGGGGAAGGAAGTCTTGCACTCCTCAACTGCCTCCGGAAGCTCATATGCACAAATTGATAATCTGCATACGTATCTGTGCAAATGTGTTAATAAGTATAATCAATCTTTGCATTCTGCTGGATAAAATTTTGCTAATTACACATTTTTTCAAAACACTTAAATGCCACCAAAGCAAACAAATGCATAATTAGCCCCTATTTTATTGTGCTGTCATTTTGTTTTAACTCTGTGCAGTTTGTGAGTCTGTTTTAAAACACAACCCACATAATGTTGACTTTTAATGTATGAGATACTTCAAGTTGGTTCACACTCCCCTTGACCACAAGCTATACTGTCGTCATCAACAGCAGTCAGACCTCTGTTATTTTCCACTCCTGATTATGAGGGCTAGTTTTCACACTTCTAAGTACAGACAAACCACATGAAAACACAGTTTCCATACACACGACAGTAACACAAACAGCCTTGACTCACTGAAACAGTCACAAAGTTACCTATTGCACCTAAAGCTACCTAAAGCTTCCGCCACACATGACGATTCGAGCTGCTGCAGTTTGAATACACTGCAAGGTATTTATTGTGCATTTTATACTGGAGCATTACAGTAGTCTAACCTACTGAATACAAAAACATGTATTAGTTTCTCAGTGTCTTAAACAGTAAGGAGACGTTGTAGTTTGCTGCTTCATCTTACACAGCTGCAGGAAGCACACTATTGACAATGCATCCCCATGCAATTTGAATGAGAGGCTTCTATCTAAGGTGATGCCTAAGTTATGGGCTAAGCTGCTGAGGGAGAAGTTTAGCCCCTCAGACCAGAGTACGGAAGTTCTAGCAGACCTATCTGCAGTCTTGCTTCCCAACAACAGAGCACAGCATGTAGTCTGCAATATACAACAATATCTGTTCTCTAGTGTGACTCCATCTCCACTAGTACAGAAGAATCTCTCACTTGGCTATAGCAATGCAATGATGGACAGTCAGACAAAAGGTGAAAGGTCACAGTACAAAACAGAGACTAATTTCATACTTCCACATTTCCTCTGGAACAATTGACTAATGCATGGGTAGTTACTGATAACTGCTGTGTTGTAGAGGATGATGAATAGTTTGGTCTGATAACTGCTGATCATGTGGCTTGAAGAAATATAATGGGGAAGTATGGTAGTTGGCACTCTTGAATTATTTACATAAAAACTATAACAGTAGAAACGGATGATAGAAAAACACCAATTTCAGAAGAAGGCTAAGGGTAAAAGATCATGGTACAAAAGCCAAGTCTGATTTCAGCCTCCCACTCGGCCATAAGACCATGACTTACACATGAACATTTTTTATTTCATAATAGTGAAATATTCTGTTATTCAGTCTTAGTATTGTTAATTATTTTCCAACTGGTTCACAAGAAATGGGTCCATACTGCACAGTGTCTGAGAATTCTCCTGAGAATGTATGCCTGACACTCAAATTTAAAATTAAGTTTTAAAAGATCCATTCATCCTTCCACACCACATATCCAGTTTAGCATTGAAATGAGATTTTAAAGTTCATCCATCCATACATTCATACATACATACATTTAACTTCATGAACCTCGTGTCCATCCCAAACAGCAGAGTGCATGAGCCATTAAAAATAAAATTTCAAAAAACAGTAGTTTTAGCATGTGTACCTAAGAGCAATCATGAACGTGGACTCCATGTTATGGAAATATTTTTGGTATCTTTAGAAATAACATTTTACAGATCAATCTATTTTTGTTCCCTTAATGACACCTGCTGGAGGAGATTATGTTAACTGCAAGTCATCATACGGTACACTGTATGGGGCATTATTAATACGGGAACTAATATCAAGGCAAGGGTTCCCTCTCGTGACAGAACAGCACACTACATGCTCAGCTTTTTTTACAGTGGTTGGATATAAATAAATGTTTTTTCACATTTAACTATTTAGCAAATACTTTCGTCCAAAGTAACGTACAAGAAAGGCAAATAGCACATTGCAAACACTCATGGTGTTAAGAAGTCAGCTAGGCATAAGTGCAGTGTAGTGTGATGGAACAGAAAAAATACACGTCATCATAAAGGAAAGACACACAAAAACAAATTCACAAAACAGTGTTACTGCAAAGCTAAAACTGCAGTGCTATGTGGGCTCAGGCATGATCTTAGAACATGTTTCTAGGTGGGACTGAATGCAGTTAAGAGGCAAACAAAGACTACCAATAGAATATACAGTGTAAACTGGGTTTTAAGGCATTTTACAATGTAATGTGAATATTTATGATCAATATCTATATACAGTGGTGGCAAAAATTATTAGAATACCTGACAGATCTGAAAATGTGACTTTTGACTTTTTTGTCTCCAAAACATGATTCCATTTCATAATGTTAATGAAATATGCAGATGGTTGCGCACAACAAATATCAGATGAAGTGAAACTTACTGTTTTTATCCACTTTTAACTTTAATATTTGGTATGTCCACCTTTTGCAGCAATTACAGCAGCTTCAGGAAAAACAAGAACTTCAGCACTAATGGTATCCCATGCCTTCTGCAACTCAAGCCAAAGGCTTTCTTTTAAATGTACAATACATCTGTCCAGTTTATTTTCCAACTCGTCACAAATGTGCTCGATGGGGTTGAGGTCCGGACTTAGTACAGCGATTCTCTTCATGAAGGCTCTATTCTATCGTTTAAAGAGGCTAATGATCACTTTGTAGATATTTCATTTGTTTTCTGGGTATTTTAATGGGCAGTTCAATAAAAACAACTGAAACCTTTTAAATATGCCAAGTGTTCTAATCATTTTGGCCACCACTGTATGTGTTTGTGGTTACAGCATCAGTTCCATCAGAGCGGTGATTCAGAACCTTGGAGAGCAGCAGCCTTTCCCCTGCAGTGTCCCTTTTGAGCTTATTCTGTACTTTCCAAGCTAAAGAAACACATTCACATGAGTAAACACTACAATCCTCATATGTGTAACAAATAAATACAATCAGTCTCACTAAATTCTGTTTTACATCACATAATTTAATTTTGTTAACAATAACTCTGATGTCAGAACCCCAAACTAGATAAGTATCTGGAAGAGGGTTGAATATCCACCCATTTTCCATACTGCTTATGGCCTGGAGCCCCGCTAAGGCATCACAGGGCAGGGGGACCTCTGGGATTGGATGCCAGTCTGATGCAGGTCACAAACACATACTCTCAGAGGGCAATTCGGAGAGGCCTGCACAGAAATGCTGTGTTGAATACAGATGTGGAAAGTTGTTGCAGACATTTTTTTAATATATTGCTGCCACCATGACAAAAATAAATGTTTCCCACTTTGTCCAGTGACTCTCTTGGTTTAGCATTTAGGTTAGTATTTGTCAAAAGCTCATTCATGTTTTCAAGGTCCTTTTTATTATTTATGTAATATTTACTAATTATTTTACTTTACTCCAATAGAAGAAAATAGAATAGAGTGGTTAGACACTACTACTCAATTAGTCACCCTCATTAAAGACACCTGTCTTAACTAGTCACCCTCATTAAAGACACCTGTCTTAACTAGTCACCTGTATAAAAGACACCTGTCCACAGAATCAATCAATCA
>JAODKM010000002.1:17562546-17573792 GCA_026780845.1 Petrocephalus sullivani | reverse complement strand
GTGTGTACGCCCTTTCCTACGTCTACGACCTACGGTCACCCAGCTCTCTCGACCTCTCTGCTCTTCATTCTCCCTCCCCGCTGGTGGCGTACACACCATCTCACTAAATGGCGTATTAACTAGCTCCTCTAACTCACTGAACGCGGCATCACACTTTAGGGCAGATTTTACGACACTGCAATCTCCACCAGCTCATAACTGGATATTTAGCCAGGTACTCCGAATTTGGATTCTTTGTGTTCTCTGTCTTTCTAATAAAAGTTATGCAAAGTGCCTGCACATGTATCTGAGTGTATGTTTATGGGTCTCATTAGGTTCCCCAGTTACTGTAGGGTGACTGTATATGTTACTGACGGTGGCCGCTATTATGCTGCAGCAAAATGAGTAGATTATGCCAATAGGACAAACAACTATAGAAATGTATGTTCTTTATTTTTTCCTTTTTTCTGATTCCACTGATTAGAAGTGATATAAATATGGCTGAAACAAACAGAAAATATGCCAAACTTCACATTTCAGTTCAGAGTGAATCAAAGTTATAGGTTTACCAAAATAACACGTCACTGATTAGCAGCAATTTACAAGGATGAAAATAAAAACTAACATTTAAGACTTGTGATATTTTAGTAATAGTGTTGATCCATCCATCCAACCATTTTCTGTAACGCTTATCCTGTTCATGGTCGCGGAAGGTCCGGAGCCGATCCTAGAAGACGAACCATGCTACCTATATGCGCAGACACGCGCAGCGCATGCGCAGTAATAATTTCGCACATACGTCATCCTACCCATCGATCTACGCTACTTTAGGAAAAATCATAAATGTTGGCTGATGTGACTGTTTGCGTCGCTGTACGACAGTCGAATTATGCTTCCTTTAGGTGTCTGCTGAATAGTAATTTAAATGTTGGACAGTTTTTTAAAGACTTGATTAAATTTTTGTTAGAATGTAAATATATGTATGACTTAAATGATAAAAAACTGAACTAGAACATTGCCAGAGGCGAGATATTATGTGACATCTCAGCACTTGGTTCAGCTGCATTTCTCAGCAACGCTCCTCGTGTACAAGAACACAATGAGTTAACCTTTTATAGCTGGCATTAATAATGTTTCACTTCATTTCATCATAAATTAAATTCATAATTACTTTAGACAACGGTTAGGAAGCATATTCCCAAATCCAGTAATAAAAGAAATTCAATCGGCCTTACTGTTTGAAAGCCATTTACATGGTGGCTTTCTGTTGTGCAGCTGTCCAATGACGGGCATATTGAGAAGTTTGGCGGGACCTTAATTTACGTTACAGTTGCCAAAGCAAGTATAATTAAGCCGTTTCAGCAGATGTTCCGAGTACATGTAGTCTCCGTTAAATCTCAAGTAGTGTGCGCGAGTCTTGGGACTATATATCTTGCTTCAAGTTCGAGTTTTTCCCTTGAAATGAGAAATTATTCTCCTCTGTTAAAAAAAAATCTTAAAACGCATGTTGATTATATAGAGAATACGTCAACTTCTGTTTTTAATATGTAATGTTAATTTACGAGAGAGAATGCGCACCTGAAAACTGCTGCGCTTCACCTAATGTTCTGTAAACTTACGGTTCAGAAGCGTATCTAATAATAATAATAATAATAATAATAATAATAATATTATATGCAGCACTCCCTGTATATTTCTGTGGTTTTGCTCTACCCTCGTTCAGAGCGAGCGATTACAGCCTTATGGTAGCATTCTTCGATAATGTATCACTGACAGAGCGAGCGAGCGTAGCCTTATGGTAGCATTCTTCGGTAAGCTATCAAACTTTAGGTCTTTTGGGAAAAAAATACTGAAACTATAATGGAAAAATAATGCCTAGAAATATCAATTAAGACTTTTTAAATGCTTTTCAATGGCCTTAAGTTTCACGAAATTGATGTATCACAATGCTTTTTAGCAAGGATGACACGCAAATTCGTGAAGCGTTCCATATTTTGCAAACGGCATCGCAAAAATATCGCTAAGACTGGTTAGCGAAAGGGTTAATAATAGATTTCGCTAATAGTAGATCTTATTTGTACCTAAAAACGAACGTGACACTGCTTGCTACATTATTTGACACTGGGGGGAACAAGCAGTTTTTAGAAAGTTTGGTAAACAACTGACGTGAAATCTACACAACAGACATGTAACTGGGTGCTAGAGCCTCGGTTTTCTCGGTTTTGTGGCGGTGCGTGGGCTCCCTCTAGTGGTACGCCGGGAGTCTCCAATGTAGTTTTATAAAGATTATTTTTAAAAATAACATTATATATACACATGGCTGCTCTACTTTTTAAAAATGGGCAACAAAATGAAAATAAATACTTCCCACAGCCACGACACACATGCCAGGCATCCAGTGTGTTGGAGATGTAAGAGGCGAATCGCACGTACTACTCCCCGGTGCCTTTCTATGTAAAGGGAGCGGTCAGCCTTCCCCTCCTGGCAGACGAATAACTTCCCTACTTGACTGCCTTCGCTGCTGGTGTCACACTAAAAGCTGCGAACAGCATCCTACCCCCTCGTGCCGCCGCCGCACATCAAAATCATACCACATAGGAAAAACAGCCGTCGACAAGTCCTCGGCACCCTCTCCAACCCCGGGGAGTACATGTGGTACTGTACCTCCATCTGACATACCGCTGAAGCCGCACAATGTAGTCATGAGCGTTGCGTTCGTTATTATGAACAGTTGTATTTAACTCAAATGTGTAATATAATAGGCTTTATGGCAGTCTGTTTGGATGTAAAACTCGGACATTCTTAACACAGGGACTACCTGAACTTGTCTAATAGTTTAACTTAAACATGTGATGTACAGATTATTAATTTACAATAAAATGACTAATTGCAAGTATAAGCTCCATTCCAATGTTCATGGTCCTGTCATTGACAGTGTATCTTGCTGTTACCTTCTTAATCCCCAGTTTGCCCATTTGATCGCTCACGGTCCCTTCATTTTCCCTGCCTGGTTCTTTTGATTTGAAATAAAACCCCTTCATTGTTTTGGCCCCTGCCACCTTATACTACGAGGGCTGTGGGTTTGATTTCTGTCCCTTGCCATCTGTGAAGTTTGCCTGTTTGTGCAGGTTTCCTTCAAGTCCTCTGGTTTCCATCTGAAGCTCAGCACATAGTATAAGCGTGTGCCCTGTGATGGTCTGGCATCCTGAGATTCCTCGGGTAAGGCTTCCGGCTCACTATGAGCCGGTACTGGATAACTGATTATGGAAAATGAGTGGGCATTCAGAAAACACATGAAGGAATCTGAAGGAACGGCACAGGTGTATTATCATGACTGTCATGTTTACACGTTGCATCATCGGGCAACTTATGCCTGTGTTGATTTCCCAGGTGTGGTGAGCACTTCTTACTGTGTGCAAAATCCTCTCTGAAATCCAGAGATGATCTCCGGCTGGGGTCGTCCCTCCTTCACGCTCTGGACTTCATCTGCCAGGTGGGTAGGATATTGACCCATTGCTCCTGCAGGTTTGTGGGAAAAATCCTGGGCCTGTTTGAGTGCAGCTCATACCCACACCACAGATCATCACTCTCAAAGGACTGAAGTTTCTGTTTAAACATGTTCCACTGCTTCAGAAGCTGAGCTACTACTCAACATTGTGACATCATTATATGTGTTGTTATTAATCTAGACAATCAGTATTACACTGGGCCACTGAACATTGGGGGTCCCGTTTTGAGAAAAGAAAACATCCAGTGTTTTGCATTAATCCATGATAATATGTAATAACAATAATATGTAATTACACATTTTCTGGGGTCACAGATTTTTCTATGATTTGAAGTAGTCCATGGATATCAAAAAGCTGGAAACCCTAATCAAGGCCGTAGATAATTTATAATTCTTTACTAGTGAAAAAGGAATAGTTGCGAAAGAAATGAACAGCACCGAAAGCACTGATAGCAATGGGATGGCCCCCATCCTGGGTTGTTCCCGCCTCGTGCCCATAGCTTCCAGGATAGGCTCCGGACCCCCCGCGACCCTGTTCGGATAAGCGGGTTGGAAAATGGATGGATGGATGAAAGCACTGATGGTATTGAGAGCTGTGCTCCAACAGCTGTTCAGGAGAAGCCCCTGGACCTGCCTGACGCATGATCACCAAAGGTGGTGCTGTCTTGGGTATTGAGCAGCTTTGCCTCCTTGCTGAAATTCTGCACAGTCCAGCATTTGGACCTGACTGTCTGTCACATTGAGGGTCACTCTCTCTTTATGTATCACCAAGGGCCTCTGTTTTTTTTATCTACTAACCTGATCCATAAAAGAACATTTTAAAGATTTTAAATTACCTCCGTTGTTCAGATAAGTATTTTAAAAAAATAAACTGATGTTTAAATACAACTTTAATAGAGCGTTTGCCGCAGTAGATTGACAGACGAGTAAATAACCTTTGTAGCCACCTAGTGGTGTAACCGCAGTATTGCTATATAAATTGCTGAGTTCCAATGAAACTGAGTGGACAGGAAGCTGGCACTGATATTTCTCCATGCGTGCATTACCTCATATGTCCAGCAGGGGCCAACTGCAGAATTGCCTAAAGCACAGATTGGACTTCTGCTCTGCTGCTGTCAATCAGTAACACGAGAAAGAAGGCAAACCTTTGTCTCAGTGCTAGTGATTGTAAGGCCAATTCCTCTGCAACTTGGCTCAGTCACACAGCTGGTTCTCCAAGACAGAGACTGAAGATGCTGGAATGGAATGCTCTCCTGTTTTACACCAGTTATGTTTGAGATGAGACGCCCAGTTCTGATTTCCAAAGTGACCAGCAACTTATTAAACATTTCTTTTCCTTTCTGCACAGCAACATAAATAACACACCAATAACACACCAATAAACACAAATAGGAGCACATAAGCTTAGAAAGTTTTTTTTTTTTAATACTGGAACCACAAACACAACTGACAAAGACACAGCAGTTTTTTACATAATTTTTTACAAAACTTCTGCAAGGCTTTGCTATTATACATGTGTATTTCCTAGAATTCTGGATCCCATTTGGAAAGATGTTGTAGAAGGAAGGCATTGATTTAAATGCTTAAGCTTCAATTATTATAAATTGTCAGATTCGAATCCTGCTCCTGCCTTCAATGCTTTTAAAAAATGACATTCATTCGACACCACACATACAAGCTTAGTTTTGTAAAAACATAAAAACAGTATTCCTAACACAATGACACTCTGCCCAAACATTACACCTGCACTATTGGGCTGCATGTCACAGAGCTCCAAGGTTCCACATAGGCATTGAACTCAGGAATGGTCGTTGCACCATGGTTTTCCAGACCAGGCACTGTAGCTTCCAGGTAGTGCATTTTGATCAGCACCTAACTGACCCCTGAAACACCAGCTGCGGTAACTCTGTGCCCTATTAATTATTTCAGTGGAGTAAAAATACCCAGTGCTCCAACCCAGGAGGATCAGGGTTTAGTCCCTCTGTCTCATATACCAGCTATGGAATGAACTGTAAACGGGGAGAAGTATTAGTGCAACTTACATGCAGTAACTGAAACCATCTTCCATCCCATGACTACCAACAATACAGCCATGCATACAAACATCAAACACGGATGGATGATAAAGATGGATCCTCGTCCTCATCCTTCCTCATGGCCCTTTGGCTTGGAATTCCACAGTGTAGTGAACTTCAGGTCACTTGCAGTGTCCCAGGAGGCTCGTAAGGCTTCCACAGTTAGCGACTTCACATTTCAGGAGAATGACTGAGATAAACTACATGAATCCATCCAAGACTCAAACCAACAATGTTCTGGAAAAGGCCAAGTACCCCTCCCCCCCTCCCACACACACCCACCCCCACTTATGCGGGTTCAGCCCTACAGCCTACCTGTGATGTGCTGTTGGAGCTTCTACTAGAAATTAATTGTAATAAATAAATAATTATTAATAACAATCCAAGATTCTGTGTACATCTGATTGTACCTACCAACCCGATGTAGTAATAGTCCTTTTTTCAACCCTAGAAAAGTTCCTCTTAATTTTGTATAAAGAATTTTCTAAGATGTATGGTCAGTCGTTATAATAAGTAATACACGTCATAGTAATTAAACATGTAAAACATAGTGGACACATTCTATCCTTGCATTTGAGCCCCGCTAATATATATTTTTATATATTCCTACCCAGATGATTTAGTTTTGGGCATAGCCACAGATTCCCCACTTATCTTAGGTATACAACCAGCCCCCATATGCACCACAAGTATCACAGACAACAAGCTATCATTTTCACAATCACTTGCTACTATAAAATGGAGCAGTGTTTCATACAAATGAAGTGTCTTTTCATTCGGTTTCTCTCCACATCACCTTGTCATGAGCTCTTTGCCATCCCCAGCACCGTGTCCTACAGGTTCAATAATACTGAACCACAAACTGCGTCTCCTTTTTTAACATTCAACGCCAACATAGGCAGCTGGGGTGCGTGCCGTGATATTCTGTCTAAAGGATCCCAGTCCAGAGGCCCTTACTTCCTCTTCATATTCCTACCCATCATTCCTTCAAAATGCAGTCTTTTACCTTGTGATCTAGGGGAATTATATTTGGTCATTCTCAATATTTTTCTTCATTAAAATCTGGGGAAAAATTCAAAAACTAACCCAGAGGGTATTCCAAGCTTGTCTTTCACAGGTGCACTGCACCCACCCCCATTGCTTTCAACCAATAAGGCTTCTCCTCGTTAAAAAAAAAAACCAGTATGTGTACCACACTGCGGTAACCAATCCCAGAGCAGTTTACTGTATAATGGAATTCAGTAAACAATTCATACAAAATACATAAAACCCTGAATACAATAAAATGCTAATAAATTACTTGAATTAGATGAATAAATTAAACAATGTGATAGTTATGATTTGAAACATTCACATTGGAAATCCGACCTGCATAAATAAGTGAGACGGACATGCTGTAAAGGCACTTTCCCCAGAACATTCTAGATGACAACAGTCATTGAATTATACAGATAAGACCTGACTATGCAAATTGCTGGATTGGGCTTCAAAAGGGAATATTACATAAAACATTGCATCAAAATGTGTTGCCAATTACTTGTAGTGTACTTGCAGTGTAAAATGAACTAAGAAACTGCTTGGCAGACATTCATGGCCAGGATTTACAGCTTACTTTGTCTGACTTCTGTACCCAGAAGCACTTTTAGTGAAGGAATTCAGGTGATGTATGTGAGTTTTTCTTTTCATAAATTCACCAAATAAATTTTATTTTCTAAAATTTAAAGACGTAACTACTCCACCGGTTACATTTTGTGTGCTCTGTACATAATTAAAGCTAAAATGAAGATGACATGATTGCTTTACTAAATGGTTGCATGGAAAAACACCGTATTTCACATTCTGGTGTAAATTGCTTTATGGCCTTTGCTATGTTCTCATGGCAGGTGTAGGTACTGTGTAAGGTTACAGGAGAAACAGGTCTCAAGTGACTTACAGATCAGTGTGCTTTAAGAGAGTCCATGAGGGGAGAAGTGATTGTGATTAGCATGATACTAACAATGATTTCAGAGGAGAAGTAGATGTGCTTTTTATAATGCTAATATTTTCTCACAGGAAAGAGAGGTTTGTGCTTACTGCAATGCTAACAGCCCTCTTGAAGACGGGTAGCACATGCTTTTTAAGATGCTAACAGTGTTCCCACAGGTTGGGAAGGCTATGTTTAGCATGCTGCTAATAGGCCTCTCACAGGAATGGGAGAATACATTTAGTGATAAGGTTATCAGAGCTCTGACAGGAAGGTGAGGATGTGCTTTTTGGGATGTTGTGTTTTCACAGAAAGGAGAAGCTGTGCTTAATGCAATGCTAAGTGTGCTCTCACAGCTAGGAGAAGCTGTGCTTAATGTGATAACTGTGCTCTTACAGCTAGGAGAAGCTGTGCTTAATGTGATTCACAAGGTCCTTAGAAGTCAAATGCACTGACACTAGTATTAATTGAAGGAAGACCACTCAATAAGTAAAAAAAAAAAAAAAATACTTTTCAGATTTTTTTTTTCTTACGATATAACGTTTTTCTTGTTATTTTTTCATTTTCATCTTCTCGCCACCAGCTTTTGGTCTTAGTAAATATTGTTAAAAGGGTGTAAATTTCAGCAACCATCTCCACGAGATATGGCACATTCGGCGCAATTCACCCCGAGAATGTCACTCACATTGAACTTTACGTGGAAAAACAGTGACTATGGGTTTTCTCCGAATCAACTTACATATACCAACCCAAATCTGAGTATTACAGTGCAGTAACAAGATCTCACCACATGGGGGCAGCACATATGGCCAGGAGGAGAAAGACAATGATGGGCTGAGATGCAGACAGCTGTTTGACGCCTGATTTAATGCGATTCCCATGGCCCTGATTGGGCCTGGTCCATTTAGTTCCGGTCCTTTCCCTGACACGGGGAGGTTTATTTGGACTGGATGGGTTGCGGGCAGGTTTATCATAAGGTGGAGAGTAAGGCCCTGAGCCTGGCTCATCACTGTACCTGTCACCACCATCTCCACCCCCTGACCCGCTCCCCTCTTCACCTGTACCAAGGGAGAGTGGGGAGTCAAAGGTTAAACTGTGTTTCCCAAGGTCGACATACATTTTGTATGTGTCTGTGTTTGCTGTGGTCAGGTTGCATGCATGCATGTGTGAAGCTGAAGAATGTTTATGTGCGTTTAGGCTTTGGGGATGCATAACTCACTATCCATAAAGTCAGTGTCCTGTCCAGCCTGGGCCTGCCTTAGCCTGTTGATAGCAACACGGAGGTCCATAATCAGCTGTCGCGTTCTCACATCTGGCCGGGCGATATCCACTTCTACCTCTGGGTTGTTAATCTGACTGACCAGCCCATCCCTGGTCACATCCGGAAGGTACCTGGGAAAACATGCCCTGCTTTAAAAGTCTCACTCACAAGCACACCCAAGAATCATTAATAGTGAGGCTGATGTAACATCGGGCCTTTAAATGTATAGGTAATAGGGGTGTAAATCCTTGGCCCCAAAGAGATTTGATTCAATTAAGATTATTATAGATTATTGAGGGAACGATTTGATGCATCACAATTATTTTATTTTTATCAGGATTCAATTAATTTACCATTTTGTTAACCTAAATGCAAACCTTTGTTAAACAGTGAGAACACAGCAGCGTAATATTGTAAAAAGGCCAACTACTGGACTGTACAGAAAAAACACATCAAGAAAGAAGGAAGCACTACCTGATTGGAGGAGGGAGGTTACCAGCAGTGAAACTTGCTGGTTCAGATTAGTGGAATGATGTTACATCATATTTTATTGATAAACTTTAAATACCAGCTGGCAATATTGTTCAAGATGGACATATGTGCCTGAAGCCAGTATCATGAGTTTAAAGTGTCGGGCATCTCTAAGGCTAGCATTACTCTTTACTTAGCTAGCTAATCAGCTACCTCAGAGGCTTGATCATTGCTACAGTAGCTAGAGGAGGAAGGGAAGCTTTTTGAGCTGCAAGACAGAGACATTTCCCAGAAATGTTGCATGGCAAAGATTATCATAAGCATTAGAGATAGCATTCTGTGCTACGAAACAGGCTTGACATTCCCGGATGCACTGGAGTACAAAGATCATCAAGTAGCACTTCCTTTGTGAATATTAATGAAGGGAACATATTAAAGAAGGGAACATCGCCTTAATGCAGTGGTTTCTAAGCCAGTCCTTGGGGACCCACATTTTTGCACCCCCCTAAGCTCCCTGTCCAGAAAAAAGAAACACGCATCACCTGCGGGTCCCCGAGGGCCGGGCTGTCAAACACTGCCTTAATGTGAGACTAAGACTCACATTAAGGCAGAGAGACTAAGCTGAGACTAAGCTGAGGTCATACTCTTTGCCCTCTCCCTTCTCCCCAGCTCACTATCCTCTCCTCCTCCTCCTCTGTCTTTCTTACCGTCCCCTAGTCTGCCCATTCCAGCATTTGTCCTCATTGGTCACATCGGCAGCCAGGTTGTCGTCGTTACAGAGGGTGTGTGGGAGTGACACCCAGAAGCCCTTCATAGGACGCAGGCGTTCTTTCAGGTCCAGAACCTGGGGGGGGGGGCAGGTGTGATTCAGGTCGGGGGAACAGGAAGCACGACATTAAACCTGAGGCACCTGGTAAATACAGACGGGGAAGGTAGCACCGTAAAGTACTGCAAAGGCGTGGATTACAGTGCACAAGATTGTCAAAAACTCACATTCACCATATGTAATTCTACTAAGAAGTAAAAATTTAAAGCAGCCCAATAACTCCCACTGCTTAAAGAACTGGAGTTTGCTGAAGCCAGTGGGTTAAAGGCTAAAACTGCTGCACCACAGAGAGACTTTTTCCATATAGTTACAGGTAAAAATAATATTATGATTGTATAAACACAGTAAATGAAAGTGCGACCCATTCCTCACCAGACGGTCCAGGTTGGTGCCGGCGGCCGTGGTGGGCTTCTCTTCAGGGCTGTATGTGCGAAACGGCCTCCTGCTGCCCCCTTGCTCCCGGGGGGAGCGCCGTGACCGGCTGGGGGCGGGACGGGGGCTACCACAACCCTGGAACACCTAGAGTAAGGGAAGACCAAGCCAGGGCTCCCATTATACATTATCTCTTGATGGAGTATCTGCAGGACACTCTAGTGAAGCCAATCAGCATCCACGTAGAAAGTGAACATCTAATTTGCTCTGACCCTCACAGAAAAATATGTCACCCAATATTTTGCCGTTATCTGCCTCCATCCCGTCGATTGCCGCTTTGCATTATTCCACACCTCACTTCCTTTTCCTCTCCCCACATCCTCATTCCCTGGCAATCAGAATATCCATAACGCTTTGCTTGTGGGGCCACATATAATGTATTATTCTATTACTTATGTATTGATTAACCACAAACTAAGTCTTAGTTACATGCTGATCACTTGCTCGTTAGAAGATATATTTGTTACTACATCTGTTAATTCACTAATGCTCTACTTTAGCTGCACCTACATAATGCCTTTATAATGCATTCGTAGAACATTCATTGCAGCTTCATAATGGATTCGCAAGACATTCATAAGCAGCACATAAGTATACAGTGGTGGCCAAAATTATTAGAACACCTGACAGATCTGAAAATATTGACTTTTGTCCCCAAAACATGATTTAATTTCATAATGTTCATGAAATATGCAGATGGTTGCGCACAACAAATATCAGATGAAGTGAGA
>JAODKM010000002.1:17547006-17562446 GCA_026780845.1 Petrocephalus sullivani | reverse complement strand
CTTAGCACAGTGATTCTCCTTATGAAGGCTCTATTCTATCGTTTATAGAGCATAATGATCACTTTGTAGATATTTCACTTGCTTTATGGGTATTTTAATGGCCAATTTAACAAAAACATCTGAAACCTTTTAAATATGCCAAGTGTTCTAATAATCTTGGCCACCACTGTACCTTAACATACCAACATAGCTTAACAGTTTTAATATACCTTAATAACAAACAAATTATAATAAGATAAGATTATAATAAATTGTATGATGTTTGTCATTAATGTATACTGAAGCTGTTAAGGTATGTTAGGATGTTAATGTATACTTACGTGCTGCTTACGAATGTTCTGTGAAAGCATAATGAAGGTGCAGTTAATGTAAAGCCTTACCGTTAATTCTGTAAGCCTTTGTCAACGTCAACTACTGAAGGAACTATTGCGTTTACTACTGAAGGAACAAATAATGAACAACACAACTGAAATACTGATCTCCTGTTTGTCTGCGCTTTGCCCACTCGGTGCCCCAGCGCCTTACCTTGGTGGAGGTGGCAACACTGTTCTCCTGCATGTGCATGATGGCCTCAGAAACCTTGACTGCAATGGAATCAGCTGCCAGCTCCATGTTGAATGGCCCCTCTAGCTTCTCTGACACCTGGATCAGAGCATCTGTGAAGGTGAAGGTGATTAATCGTCATTGTGGGCACACAGTGCATAACAACGAAATGTGTCCTCTGCATTTAACCCATGTGACACTGTGACACAGCAGGGGGCAGCTACGTGAGCGCCTGGGGAGCAGTGCTGGGTTGGAGACTCGAACCGGCAACCTTTCAATTACACAGCTCCGTCCTTAACCTTAACCTACTGTGGACAGTAGGTAGGGTTGACAGGAAGAGGTGAGGGAAGTAAGTCCCTGGATTTGTAACACCCTGTATCACAAGTTCAGTAGCAGTAAGGAAGCTTCTTAGACTGCAGGCTAGCTGAGGCACCACTTGGGGGGGTTTTCCACCGCAGCAACCTCAATAAAGTACCTAAAGTTCGGTACTTATTTTGTGTTGGTTTCCCACTGCCGTAAAAACTGGTACCGGCGCTGAATAAAAGCACAACATGAGGTGGGGCATTTCGTACTGAATTCGAACAATGGCTGTAGTATGCAGCTGGTCGATGTTGGATATTAAATGTAACATGGCATGTTATGCACATGCAGTTCTTACATCGCTAGTGAGTTACATTAAGATCAGACTTTTTCTTACATTCGGTTTTATACAGACATTACGGACAGCACGAGGGGTTAATGTTTTGCCAAAACGTTTTTACTTTGGCATAGGGAAAAAGCTTAGCTAACTTTGCAATTTTAATGATTATTCCTTGCATATATTATATTTATATCCAATATATGTTTTTAAAATCAGTTTAAAGTTTACCTCCGCTGCTTTTGGTTGGGCGCTGCAGAGACGATCATAATCACTCACCCTTGCTATTTAAATCAATCCTAAACAGGAAATTTATGTTAACTATTTTTTATTTTATGTTAACTAACTTATAAATACCCCAATATTACAACAAAATCACATCACTATGTCTGGAGACTCTCCAGTGCCGTGCTGCAGTAGTAGGCTATATATTCAGTTTCTTGTTATGCCATCTACCATCTTTATTTATAAAAGCACTTTAAGACAACCATGGCTGACACAAAGTGCTGTACACTAGAACAATAAAAGCAAGTAAGACATAAAATACAAAAATATAGCCAAGACCAAATAGCAGACCAAGGTCAGATAGCTAAAAGAAAAGTAAAAGAAAACTAAGTCCTGCTTGGGCCAAAAGCCAAAGTATAAAAATACATTTTAAGACGCGTTTTAAAAATGGACAGTGAGGGGGCCTGTCTTATCTAGATATTGTTGCATCTGTTCTTCCGACCAGATCGCAATTATTTTGTTTTACTTCGTTTGTTGCTATTTGAAGTGAAAGTGTTACAAGTTACGCCCCAAAGTACCGAAGTACCAAAGAAGTACCCAAACTGGTTTGGCACTTTCAACACTTGAATTTTTGGTACTGGTACTCGACCGGAAGTCAATGGAAAAGCGAAAGTACTGAGAGTACTGTACCGAAAGTAGCGGACTTTGTGCGGTGGAAAAGCGCCCTTGGACACTCACCAATGAAATTGTTCCATTCACTGTCTAGGTCAGCCTGGTTAGCCAAACAGCCTTTCATCACGTTGAGGCAGAATGAGTGGCAGGGCCGCAGGGTGGGCACACCACGGCACAGAGGGCAGTACCACTGCCGCATCAGGGCCCGGAGACACTCTCCACCCACATTCAGCTATCAGGGTCAGGTCACAAGGAGGGAGTGGACACAAAGCATTAAATCAAAGCGGTCAAAAGCGGGCACTGGCAAGAGACACTAATATGCGAGTAGATGCACACGCACTCACCTTCGCTGCCTTGCTAATGATGTCACGTCCAGTAGCCAATCCCTGGACTAGTGCCCTGGCGGCTATGAATGCCCTTGACACCTGGGAGAGAAAAATCGAGCGAAGTTCAGTAAAAGTCATGAGAAATAGTCCATGTTGGTGAAATAAGTGAACCTCTACAATGGGTTTGAGGCACCCTGCCCTACCCTCCAGACCCCCAGTCTGGCCATCATTAGATTAGGTTCTTCGCAGAAGAGAGCTGTTTGAAGTGAACTATGCCCTGATGAAAACAGGTGTTGGAAGAGTTGTTGAGGCTCATAACATAAGAAAGGGTCAATTTAAATTTGGGCTTCCATTAGTCTATAGTCGAGCAGATAGTTTACAAAATTGGCACCATTGCTACTCTGCCCAAGAGTAGGTATCCTACAAAGATTATTTTAAGAGCAAAACGTACAATCAAACAAAAAACACCGTAGGGTGACGAATCAGCAGGCATCCTTTAAACTAGCTAACATGCATGCTAATGAGTTTGTTAAAAGAATAACACTAAACAAGGGTGGTGTTCATGTGATGAAAACATGAATTAGACCACTACTGTTATGTGCATCAAAATCTCTCCTGAGGCCCTCTGAAATTTCTTTTAATTGGCCATTTTGAACTTGAACAGACTTCTCTTGTGAAGAACAGGTAAACACAAAGAGTGGGCAAGTCACAGGCATACTGAAATTGATTAAAACACCTTAATCCAGTTACCCTCTTGGAAAAATATATGAACCCCACTATATAATAACCTTTCAATCAATGTCCTTTATTGTTTAAACTACCAATAAAGTTATGGCAAGTTACGTTAAGATATGTACGCTGTTTGTGACATAAATTTATTTAATGTAATAATCTAATAAAAATGTATTTATTTTGACTTAGATCAGGTCCCATTTTACCTGCCATTTGTACAGAAATTCACATTCTGAAATTCAGGATCAACAATCCTTTTTTTTTTTTACACAAATGTACATTTAATATTCCTGGCAGGGCTGCCAGTTCCCCCCCACTGACAATCAGACGCCTGCAATTGGATCCAATTTCAGGCTCCCGTGCTAAGCTTGTAATTTCTCCTGCAAATTTTACAATCCGATCCAACTGTTATATTAACTAGGAGTGAGCCAAATATCTGGTTGAGCGAGCATCTGGTGAGAATAATGTGTTCTTTCCTAAGCCAATTGTCATCCGATCATTGCTGGTGAATATCCGTGTCTGTTTTCATCATTTCTTTCAGCTTTACCATCTGATTTCAGGGGAGCAGCGACGTTCTTTGGCTGCTACACATACTGTTCCTTGCACATAGGCATTAACTATAGTGGTTATACAAAGTGTACACGCCCATGTTTCAATGGCAGGTTTTCATGATTTCAAAAAATTAGATCACAATGAATATTTTCAAAACTTTTTCCAACTTTCATGTGACCTATAACCTACACAATTCTACTGAAAAACAACCCCACCCGTTAGGGGGGGGAGAGGGGGGGGGAATAAACAAAATAAAAAAACTGGCAGGTTGCATAAGTGTGCACATCCTTAAAGCAATACTCTACTCTTTTCTCTAATTCTCTTTCAGTGGAGGGGTCTCCCAGGACGGGGGGGGACGGGGGGGGACCCTTGGTAAAATTTGGCGATTCTTGGAGGAGCCAGTTCTCAGGAAATTGCTACAAATTTTGTGTGATCTTCTGTCATCAAAAGCGGCACTTTCTGAAATTTGCGGAGCGGGGGGGCAGAGGGGGCATTAAGCAACATGAGAAAATTATGAAAGGACAGCGAGTCTTACCTGATGCCAGTCTCTCCTTTCTCACTTATCTGTTTTGAGCCTTAGGTACACATGTTATCATTCTCACCTGCACACGCAGTTTGCGAGGAAGGTCCCCAAATGGCTGTAGTTGCTCTGCATGCTTGCTGACACACTCCAGGTACTCCTCACTAAACTGATACTGGGGGTTCACCAGAGAGAAGACCCTCTCCACCAGCCGGGACCAGAACTCTGCCAGGACTTCCCCAAGGCTCACACTGCCCCCTGCAGGCAAAAAGAGGGAATTACTGCATATATTCAGGCTTAACCTAGCCTTCAAAATTAGCAACACAGAATTTGTTGTAGTTGCTTCTGTTTACAATTTCCAGTTCGGCTAAACAGTCTAAAAATTAATGGATGGATGAAGAGATGGCCATGAAAGCATGGGATCCTGACCGGTATAGTATCGACGGAGCTCAGCAAAGAGATCGTGGAAGACACGGGCATTCTGGGTGTACAGTTTTCCGTAGGTCTTGGTGAACATCTGATTCATGGACTTCTCTGCCAGGTCAATGAGCTCGCGGAAGAACTCTGATTGAGGAAAACAGGGAATATAAAGAGTCCATTGTCATACCAGGAAGGTAATGAAAGCAATGGATTCTGCACAGCAAGTGATAACTTGATATGAGTTTGCATAGTCCAGACTGTAAAATGAAAAGAAATGCCATAAGAAAATGGCAAAAGAAATACATAAAATAATACATTTTATCCATCAAGATGTTTAAAAGAAACTCCAAATTGCATGAATATTATTTCAGTAAGTATGTCACAATGTCACAATTGGGTGTGTCAACAATGACATTTAATCACTTTCACCTTTCACCTACGTCATACCTGATTTTTGGCTAAAATGTATGATTCATCATAGTCTCACACACCTGAAAAAGCCGCAATCATTGTGTCTTTAATGTCACCCACCATTAAACTTGCGGTGTCTCTGCGTGAAGGTGGTGAGCAGGAACTGGCTGGTGTCATCAATGGCTTTCAGGAAGTCGCTCTCACTCTGGCGAGCAAGCACCTCCTCCATCACACTAGAACAGCATGTGTAATCCTGGGGACAGAGGCGCAGGTGCTCCCCTACACCAATCACAGAAATGAGCAATCAGGCCCCAGCCAGTCACAGGAAACCAGGCTTGTCCCAATCAAGGACACTGACACAAATGTGTTGAACCTCATCTCAGCAGCGAATGACCTCTCAGCGACCAGACCAACAAGTGATCATGCAGCCAATATCAGTACTGGGCGATGACTGTGTCAACCAATGGGAGGGCAGAATTAAAACAGCAATCAATGCCTCATGACAAAAAGGATGCGGTGTGTTTTCTACTCACGATAGGTGTACGACAGGCCATAAATGAGAATTTGTAAGGAACCAAAAACATTTAGAAATCAGTTCAAAGCGGATAATTATGGTGAATGCATTTTCATGTTGGCCAGCAGATTTATCATACAGATTAAAACACCATAAATTAAATTGTCTCAGGGAGGGAAGCTTTGGTCCCCTTAAATTATTTGCTTAGCATGAACATCTTTTTTTAATGGATAAAAGATATAAAACACATGTAATAATAATGCATGCAAGACAATGTAATTAAAGTAAAAAAAAAGCCCAATGATTTCATAAAGAACTCTAATGAATGCTGGATATCCATATCTGTGTTTTATCTGAATTATAATAAATGTCCCAGAAAAACTGCAGGTGAAAAGACTTACAAGTGGAAATATCTAATCCCAATAATTTCAATTACAATACGACTGCAGGATCCCCCTGATCTCATATATAAACGTAACATGTTATATACCTCATTTGAGACATACATTTGCACTAAGTATACACTGTTTGATATGTCTTTTTTGTCATTTGCATTATTTTTAATTAATGGATTTTCAGCAGCTACGCACTGACACCCAAACCCCTAACAACCCTCCCATTTCCCCTCTTCCCTTTGTCCTTCTCTCCCCCTGAATCATCCCCCTCTCCATTTCCATTTCTAAACTCTCCATCATCCCTCTCTCGCAGCCATCTGCTGCCCCGGCCCATGGGACACGCTGCCAATGTTTGAACACCAATGCACACAAAAACACAGTGGTGAAAACATTCAGTCACTCACACACCTGACATCCCCCTAAGCTTGTCTCAGATACACAAGCTTGCTTTCTGACGTGGCCTCTTTGGCCACCCCTGACCTGCATAATTCTTATGTACACAAATGCGTACTTTTATACACATGGATAGGGCCCCACACAGACATTGAATACTGGAAAAAAATTGCATTTATATCCACCAGTAGCCATCAGTGTTAAGATCATCTAGGGTTTTTCTATGTTTACAAAACGACTTGCACGTTTAGCAATGAAATAAACACTGCAAATGGCATATACATCCATGAAAACACTTTTTGGTGGAGCAGGTGAGTGAGCAGGTCGCAGGATCTAATCCTTGCTGTGCAGACAAAGAAAGGCATTTCACCTGTACACGTATTACGGCCGGTAGTTTTTATTCTCGCAGTACATAAAATAACGCTAAAAACCACACTAGATCCATAATCCCGGGTAAGTTTCTGTCATTACAGATATGTGGGTAGAGCTGGGAGACAGTGTGCTGACATCCAGACGAACGACACAAAGAAATCAGTCCGCTTTGTTTAAAAGTCACCGCTGGGCACACGACCGTGCCGCCACACCGATGGACCTCCCGTTTCTTTCCGGATAACACTAAAACCCCACGATCGAAAGGTCGCCCATGCAGAAGCGTGCTTACTGCACGCTCGCCCGAGTGTCGGCGAGTCTCACCCGAGATCTGCGTCAGCGGCGCCGTGCTCAGGCTGTACCCCTTGTCCGCGTAGACCTGCCGACTCTCAGCGCAACTCCGTCCCGCCGACGCGGCTCTGCAGTCGCTTTCCAGCGGGGCAAAGACGCAAAGCCACACCACCGGGGTCCATGCGAGGGACAGCTGGCGAATCATCCTGGCCGGGGAGTCCGAGGCGGCCGCGGAGCCGATTCCCAGGCTCCAAACAGCCGCGACCGAGAGAAGGAGCGAGTCTCACTGCGAGTCCGGAGGAAGCAAAGTGGTCAAACGAGGCGACGATTAGTTCTATTCTTCATGCGATCCCCCCTTTTTTCTTTAAACGCCTTATATTAAAAAGACTTCCGATCCATATATAATGATGTTATTTTCCAGTCGGTTTCTTTGTTACAATAGTGCATTCAGCCATGTGACTGAATGATACGGCGGTGGCGTCTCTGATGTGTGCCGCCTCCGGCTCTCCAGTGGGGAGACCTGCCTCGGAACAATGAGCCCCGCACGGCGAGCAGCCAGGAGGGTGAGGTGTGGAGGTGGCATCCAGTCAGCTCCTCCAGGTCCTAAAGTAGCCGCCGCCCCCCGTCTCCTAATACTTGCCCTTTAGATGCTCGCTCGCACCCTCACCCCAGTCCATCCACAGGCAACGTCCCTTTTGTTTTACGTCTCCGCTAAGACGGACCGTGCAGCCCGCTTCTGCATTTGTGCATATGCGTGTAAATCACTACGCACCACAAAACTTAAGTCGCGCGCGCACGGCCATCAATGGATTCCAGTTCAGCGCGCACGAGCCCAGGGGGCAAGCAAGCGATTACCCCCTTGTAATAATTCATAGGCCGTCTCGCAACAGTTCGTGGAAGTATATTATTTATGATTATGAAATGATTGTTTGGCCTTGAAATAACCACCCCTTATAAATATAAATTGGCTGTATTTACTGATCAATTAAGAAGTCTTCTTTAATAAAGATCTCCATAATAAAGTTGTGAGTTGAATGATTTAAAATTTGGATCTTTGTTTTGTGGAAACTGTCAATAACTTTAATTTGCCAATTTAGTATATATATAAAGTCTGTGTGCAAAACAGCTGCCACCTTGCCGTGCCGTTCCCTCAGGCTTAGATCACATCTGAATTTCAGATTCTGAAATCCACACCAGAATCGATCTGGGCAGGAGAAAGAGGGCTAAGGGCAGAAAGAGGGGCCGATGTATCTGTAAATGGTTGTCTGCACCAGAAATTTCACAGTAAAAGAAATCAGGGTAAGCAAGAAATATTTGACATAGCACGACCGTCTCCAGCATCTTCAATTCTGTGCCATAATTATATTATTAGGGAAGTAATTGTTTTATAATGTTTCGTTTAGTATTGTCACTTTGCACCTTAAAGGCTGGTTTGATACTACGTTTTGCAAAACATACTTTAATGTGCTCTAGCCCCGATACATTATATTCTTGTTTACCGTATATCTGATTTAGCACACCTGTATACCAACTTTAAATTCCGAAAATATTCCAAGCAAAAAAGGTTAATGAGATTGCCAAAAACAAATACAAATTGAATCAGAATCATTGTCTACAATGTTTTTGTGAAAACGACATAATTCAACGAATATTATCTTGCTTTTTTTTTAAGAAAATGACAAATTTAGGACAAAAGTGTAGCTCCATTATTAGAGAGATCGTATCAGTTTATGTTGGTTAATTCACAGGTCTGCATTCCGGTCTGAATAAATGCGGTATTATGCGCGACAGTCTAAGAAATTCTAAGCCAATGAGGGCAGGGGAGGGCAACTGGCCAAGAGCCAATCAATAGTGGCTTTCCAATTACCTCCTAGATTATGCGCCTTTGAAGATGGAAACCCCGTTTAAAAATTACTTACATTTCGAGGAGGGCGATATGAATGTGTCGAATGAAAAAAAGAAGTAATTCGCAAAACTGCCATGGAAGCAGAATTTCCGAAACTGCAGATACGTAGGACACCATGACTAGTTCTTCCAGTGCTGTTTGACTCGCGTAAAGCCACAGACGTAGACCTCGCCAGATGATTAATGGCAAACATTATTAGCGTGACACCTACTAATGGAATCGCACCCCATTGGCATTCTAACTTGGGCGAAAATTCGCGTCGGCCTCGAATTTGCGCAAAATCTACCGCATAAAAACTCCAGCCACTTCTTTTCGGGGGTGGCCGGGCGTGGAAAAACCGATCGCTGCCCAATCCGTGTCGAGATGGCGGAACGCGACGAGCCAATCACCGTCCAATCCGTATCGCGATTACGGCTAACGAATACCCAATCGCCGTCCAATCCTGACCCAGATGACGACTGGCGAAGAGCCAATTGCGGCACGAACTGTTTGGCGGGCGTCGCTCTTCGCGCCCAAACGACCGAGAAGCTCTTGGGTGGTTCGCGTTCAGTGTGAGGGGAAAATCCCAGCTCTGTGCAGTAATTTGCATGGCGACTTTCCCGTAACAGCCCTTAGTATAGCGATAGCTCGCTAACTTCATACCTTGCGGATCGGCTGCTAGCTCGCTGTCTCACGCCGCCTTTCGCCATAGTTGTGTGGTTGGTGTCTTTTCCTTTATAATTAAGGGACTTGCTCCCAAAGCCCTAATTGTGATTGTGACTTCTCACACTCTGCATAAGCTTTAAATATGAATGGCATGGCTAATCATTATCTGTCCGCCATCTGTATTGCGGCTTCTCAGATCTGAGCTTTCGGTAGCCGGAGACATGAGCCGATCAGCAGAGATGGACTACGACAGGTACTGACTTCGGCATTCGGGCACCGTGGTCGGTGTTGCTGTGTGCGCTGTAAAATGTAATTAACGCGGAGATGACCGGGCATAACCGCATAACAGTCCCAGCATTTCACTGCCTTCTCCCAGTACGGAGGAGTACAGCGATCTCTCCGATTTTGGGAGCGACTTCAAGGGAAGGATCCGGGCGAAAAAGCGGGGAGCCGGATCAGTGGCTGTAGGAGCACCGGTAGGCCCGCCCACCAGTGACGTCAGCGACAAATAGCCCGCGTTAATGACAAATTATAGCATTATCCTTGTCTCACCTCAATAAAGAGCAGGTGCTGTGGTGTATCCGACCTTGTGCAGCTTTCTGCTAGCCAGAGTTTATAATGTTTGTCTTCAATTTGGATTATCTTGTTGAGGATTAAATACTTTTTAGAGAGAAAGTGGTTTGAAAATTGTCTCCTGTCCTTCTGGTCTTTAGCCCCGTAAGCAGCCCCTGCGAATGGTCACTGGCCGGTCACGCAGCACCCCAAAGACTTCCACACCAATTGGGGGCCTAAGTGCCGTCAGCCAGGTGCAACAGCAGCACAAGAGTGCCGTGCAGACAGGGTACCTGTACGAGGCCGTGCAGTCCGGCCGCAGCGCAGTGGTGGTGAGGAGGGCTGATTAGCAGTGGGTATGGCCGGCCACAGTATGAGAGTGCAGAGTGAACTGAAAGAGCAGTGAGAGGTTTGGCAGGAAGGCTGGGCATGCACGGGTCTGCTGGGATTCCCTACATTACTCAGAATGTACTGCTTGTCAGGACTTTGTCTAAAGTATCACCCTGCGTACTCCTACAGCAGTGAATCATGTTCAAATAATAGCTTATCGTTAGCACAGTTTTTATTAGTGAACATTAGATGATACAAAACAGACATTCGGTGAAGGCTGATGGGAAGGCTTTTAGGTGAAAATGCATTCTGGGTAATCACAGGTTTTAATCAGCGTTCTGCTCTTCTCCTTTTCAGACTGTGGTGGACGAATGGCTAGAGAGCTACAAAAAGGACAGGGAAGCAGGATTTGTGGAGCTTGTGAACTTCATCATGCAGTGCTGTGGCTGCAGAGGTCAGAGGTCACCACTGGAGGATGTGGGGGTCACATGACCACAAACTGAACTGCAAGACAGAGGGCTGGCCAACTGCTGCTAGCCTCATAGCATGAGAACACCACTGGCCACTCTGGATGTGTTACTCAGTCAGACACCCTGTAATGTACAGTGCAGTTACATGGTGAATTGGGGTGTAAAGTGTTGGCTCCAAGGCAATTTGATGCATTGGAAATTTTTCGTTTCTCTTATGTTTTGATTTATCAGTTATTTTGATTCAAACCTTTTTTCAAATGGGGACACACCAGTGTAAAATTGTACAAAGGCCATCTGCTGAACTGTACAGCAAAAAGAAATCAAACACATCCTGCCTTCTGGGGGGGGTGGAGCTACCAATGCAAATTAGAGGAATGACATGTGATTATTTTTTCTTTTTTTATTTAATGGAAAACGAAAGATTGATCTGCGGGCCAGATATAATAATGAATTATAAACATGTTACAGACTGGTACTTTCACACCTTACTCATTGTGAACAAGCCAACAGCATCTCTCACCGTCCCCTGCAGAAAATCGCTGATCATCCAGTGCGATCCTCATTATTATAGTAGCTGCTTTGCTGACTTTGAATATTAAAGTGTAAATATCAGTCAAGATTGACACTTTGGGCTCATGCATGTATTTAGATTTTTAACGAATCTTGGCTGATACTGATATGTCAACCAATATGTTGTGCATCTGTATGGCTAACATTTCTTTTTTACTCGGCTAGTTAGTTAACTACCTCAGGATCTTCACCATTTCTATTAAAACGCATCATAGAGCCCTATTAATGTTCACCTTTAAAAGTGTGCTCTGCACCACAAAACCGGAGTATATTTCCCAAAAGTATAATAACTGAAATATCATCAAGTAGCACTTCCTGTATAAATACTAATGAGCCTTTCGCTGCCATCCATGTTTCGGAAAATTTCCGCGCCTACCTGGAAGAAGGAATATCTCTATTTTACCCCCAGAAACCAATTCTGACTTAACAGATCGATGCATTGAATCAGCACCTCAATAATAGATTCAGCGTCGATGCAACTTTACACCCCTGATGGTGTAATATGTTTGCTTGGTTGGCAATTTTGGATATGGACCAGAAAGTTGTGGGTTAAACTTCTTATAAAAGAGGCTGCAGTTGGGTGAGATGCACTGCTTAAATTGCATTTATGTACCTATCTCCATAAATAAAATAGTAAAGAAGAAGAAGTACTCTTGCTAAAATGCTATGGTAATCAAATGAATAATAGAGCAGAGAATAAATAATTGATTATTAATGTGGAGGCAAGGTCGGTACAGAAGTGTGTGCGCGGTGGTGGCTACAGATGGGGAAGGCTCAGCTGATTAGTGAGATGGCAACGGGCTGATTTATGTGCAGGGGGGTGGCACGGCCCCCGGGTGGGTGTGAGGCAGGAGGAGGCCAGGATGTGGAACACCGCAAGTTGAAAGGGGGTTTCATTTGAGAGACAAAGAGTCTGAAAGATAACGACGAAATGAGCAGATGGGTTATCTATACTGTACGTCTTTTGGATTAATGAAGTTCTTTCGAGCCGTGCAAGGACAGACTTCTCAAATTTGGTCTTTTGGAGCTGAGTTGTGGGGGAGGGTTTTCAGGGGTTTAGCATAATCCTTGTTCAGCGGTGTTTTGCCCGCTTTTCAGCTGTGCCAGTCTGCAGGCTCCCTGGGTGATGCTGTAGATAAATGGCATGTTTCTGTGTGCCCTGAGTGCCGTCAGACTGATGCATGTGTTTACATTCCAGGGGTGGTGACCCAGGAGATGCTGAACAACATGCAGAATGCTGAGATTATCAGCAGGCTGACTAAAGAGTTCAATGAGGTAAAAGTGGGTGTGGCAGAAAGGACGAATAGGGGAGTGCCCAGACAAGCGCCAAACGGCGCCACCCTGTGTTTGATTTGGGAGTAGAATATTGGATTAGGTGTAGGAGACAGTGTGAGGTGCATTGTGGATAAGTGTTCAGCTCCCCTGTGGTTTGTGATCCCCACCAGGATTCGACCAGGTACCCGCTGTCATCCCCCGGCCCAGCATGGCGCCGGTTCCGCAGTGGCCTGTGCGAGTTCCTTCGCCTGTTAGTGCAGCGCTGTCAGAACAGCCTTCTGTACGATGAGCACCTCTTCTCCTCGGTGCTGGCGCTGCTCACCGGCATGTCCGACTCTCAGGTCCGCGCCTTCCGGCACACGAGCACCTTCATGGGTACGCCTCCGCGGCACGACGGCCGCTCTCCTCGCTTTTATCCCGATACTTACTCTCTTTTGCACCACGAAGGATCTGTGTGATGGTGAATCACAGTGTCTTGCTGTTAAAGTGTCAGCATGTCTGCGTCTAACTAATAAGATTTTTAAGATCGTTTTTTTTTTTCTTCTTTGACATTTCATTTTTCATGTACTTGTCGTGGTCATATTTGTCGTTTAATTGCACCGCCATGTATGTGTCTGGCACACGTGTATGGGGAAACGTGGTCTCCAGCCATGAAGCTGATGACGGCTCTGGTGGAGGTGGCCGTGGACCTGGCCGCTCGGACGGAGACGGCGCACCGGCGCTATGAGGCGGAGAAGAGCCGGGAGCCAGAGGAGAGCGCCCCCGAGAGGCTGGAGGAGCTGCACTCCGCCTACGCCGAGGTATCCATCTCCACCTGCCCATTGCCCCCTACACACAGGTGGAGGTCGGCCTCCACCTAAACCTGGGGGGGTTTCAGTCTGTACAGATGCACGTGTCCTTTAACATATACCCGCTGATGCATGCTGTCCTTGTGCGATACTAGTGAATTGGAACCTCTCAGTTTTCCACACTCAGCCCTGAATTCCGACACTCATCCCCTTGTTCGCCTTCTCTCTCTGATTCCCCGCCAGCCGTCTCACTAAGCAAACATGGCAGGCTCCTTATCTCCCTGCAGGGAAGTCCTGCTTAAACAGCAGCAGCTGCACAGCTCGCTGCTTTTCTGTCTCTCCGTCTTTAAGTCCGTCTGCCGGCGTCTGCCTTCTAGCTCCTGGAGCAGCAGGCAGAGCTGCAGAGCATGATGAACACGGCCATAAAGGGCGTGTTCGTGCACCGGTACCGGGACCGCACTGCCGAGATCCGGGCGCTCTGCATGGAGGAGCTGGGGCTCTGGCTGAAGGGGAACCCAGCCGCCTTTCTCAATGACGGCTACCTGAAGTACCTGGGCTGGACTCTGCACGACAAGGTATCCGCTCCCCCCCGGGTGTCCGGCTCGTGCGTCCTGCGGACACGCCGCGTGCTGACGGCGCACCCTCTCCCCCACACCCACAGCAAGCCATAGTCAGGAGGCAGTGCGTATGCGCGCTGCAGGGCCTCTACGCCGAGAAGGACTTCGCCGGGCGCCTCGAGCTCTTCACCGTCAGGTTCAGGGTGTGTGGTGGAGGGCGCCAGCCGCCGTCGGGCTCCAGTCAGCCGCCAGGTCCACACGGGGATGTAGTGCTGTGTGTTGTGTGCCTAGGAACGGATGCTGTGCATGACGCTGGACAAAGACAGTGAAGTCGGCCTGGAGGCGGTCAGGCTGCTGCTGCTGGTCTCCCGGTGAGTGTGGCTGACGTGTGTGTGTGTGTGTGTGTGTGTGTGTGTGTGTGTGTGAGGGAGATAGGGTGACTGGGTGTGGCTTCACAGCCCATGTGCTTTCAGGAACACAGAGGAGGGCCTGGCTGAGGAGGACTGTGAGCGTCTCTACCCCCTGGCGTTTGCCTCGCACAGGGGGCTGGCCTGTGCTGCCGGGGCTTTCCTCTACCACAGGTGCAGGCTCCACTCCCGTCGGCCATCCTCCAGCACAGGCCGGCAAAGCAGAGGGTTTCCCTTCACTTCTCTGTGTCTGTAGGCTGTGCAGCGAGGTCGACAAAGAAGCTTGTGGCACGAGGGAACGCACAGTTGTCTTCCACCAATTCCTCGTCTCCTTCTTCATCCACACTGAGGTGCTAATCCTGGTACTGGCTTCCGGTTTGGGGCATTGCGGTCAGTGGCTTGGGGACTCTGCACCAGGCCTTTATTCCGTGTCCCTCCCAGTTCCACGAGCACGCTGCATATCTGGTGGACAGCCTGTGGGAGTGTGCGGGGGCCGAGCTCAGGAACTGGGAGTGCATGACCTCACTGCTGCTGCAGGAGAATGGCCAAGATGCCGGTGAGGGGAGGGGGGGGGGGCTCCATGCATTTGCCTACTTTTTTTTTTCGGGGTTGGTGATAAACTCTGTTAGTGTTCATCTGGATTCTTCCCCTGGTATTTCACTTAGGGCTGGAGGATGAGGAGGAGGGAGCCCTGATTGAGGTGATGATGTCCGCCATGCAGCAGGCGGCAGAGGGCAGCCCGCCAGTGGGGAGAGCCCCATTGAAGAAGGTCTGGCAGCTTCACGCTAAGCCACTGCTTTCGTATATCCCACATTGCTCCTGTCACGTCAGTGTGCCCTCTACTGCTTTGCGGAAAGTGTGTGTGTCGGTGTGTTTTGACACATCTGCATGGATTAGGTTATCAGCAAGAAGGAGCAGAAGGTACAGGCACAGGATAGAC
>JAODKM010000002.1:17533791-17544233 GCA_026780845.1 Petrocephalus sullivani | reverse complement strand
AAAAGAAGGGGGGGGGGAGGGGGGGGGGGGGGGGGGGGGGGGGGGGGGGGGGGGGGGGGGGGGGAGAGGGGGGGGGGGGGGGGGGTGGGGGGGGGGGGGGGGGGGGTCTCTGTGCATGAGGGGTGCCTGTGAAGGAACCAGAGAGGGGCAGATGGAGCAAGATGTGCTGTAGGCTGACTTCCTGTCTTCCAGTTCTATAAGGACTATGGTGACATCATCAAAGAAATGATGAATAGAATCAAGAGCATCAACCCAGTACAGAGCGCCAAGACTCTATGTCTCTGTCTGCGGCAGGTGTGGATCTTCCGTGTACCCCATGGGGACACTTTCCCTCAAAAATGTACACAGTAGACCCTTCAAAATGTACTTTGTGGAGATGTAAAATACTCCAAATGTGAAATTATATGCTTTAATTATATTTCATAAGTTAGAGTGTTTTGGCAGGAGGTTTTGGGATGCATTTAAGATATAGAGACAGTTTATGTGGTAAATGAAGGCATCCGTGTACATGTGCACTGAACAGTAATGGTATGAGTGCTGTGCCGCTCTCCCCCTTGCCAGCTGTACACGGAGCTGCCCTGGGAGCTGGGAGAGGAGGGGGTGTCTGCCAGCCCCGAGTTCAGGGAGATGCGAGAGCTGGCCCGCCGCTTGGCCATGACCTTCGGCGTCGACCTGCAGCGCGTCCGAAAGCCACTGGTGTCTCTGCACCAGTCAGTGGCTCAGAAATTTCCCAGTTTTATTTAGCCAGTGACTTGTTCTTTACCTGAACTGATGCTGTCTGGCTCCCTTTCCCACACACACACACACACACACACACACACGTCCCTTCCTTTTCTGTCTGTCAGCTGCCCCTAAAGCCCTTTGTACATGTACATATGCATATTGAAAGAAGGTTACGCATGGCTGTGGCCACCATCCGCATTACCATTTCTAAAGTTCTCCTTCTTAGAGGAATATTTCCAAAGCAGTACACTTATGTGACAGCCCACCCTCATTTATCCAAAAGCTGTGCTTAGTTTTCTTTTATCCTGAAAGCAAATTACTGTGTGTTCATTCCCTCTTCATGTTCGTCCTGCCGAAACAAAAAACACTGGCACTAGCAAAAAAAAAATAAATAAATGAAGAAATTAACTTCTAAAGGGAATAAAATTAACTGCCTGGTTTTGCTGTAACCACTGTTAATGAAACATATTTCTATGTAATATCATAAGGAAATGCTTCAATTTAGTACTGGGGGTTAAGGCTCAGGGCTTATCGGTCATAGTACTCTGCATTCTTCTCTGCAAATTGAGTACGAACATTAACATTCTCCTTAGGTTTCCTGTTTCGCAGTATTTCACCAAAGCCTAACTTTAGGTCCTTTATTGGCAGGCTTATTTAAATAGACTTCGCCTCCAACATTCGTCACTGTTCAGTCTGACTGACTGAAGAGTTCTTTGGTTTTGTTCAGTAGTATAGCTCTGCCCCAACTTTTAATTAAAGCGTAACGTTTATGTAGCTGGAGGCGTGTACATTGCTGTCTGTGTGAGGCTGAGCCTCCCTGCGCAGGGATGGCATCCAGTTCTCGTTGAAGGGCACCGGGACGACAGACAGGCCCCCCCACAACCTGCTTTTCTTAGATGTCCTCAGCGAGTTCAGCTATAAACTTCTGCGTGCAGACCGAGCTCAGCTGTGAGTATCTCACATCATTTTTACCAGCAAAACTCCAAAAAGGCATTTTAATTTTAATTTTTTCTGTGATGGGGGGAAAAATCTGTATAGTCACACATCTGTTACACAAGCATGCACCTGCTCACAGGTGTGAAAGGCTTCTTATGCCCTCTTACTCACAGAAAGTGAACAGCACGGTGTAATGTATTTCCCCTCCTCACTCCTAGTTTGGGGTTTCTGGAAGACCAGGCTCCCACCCCACTGCCTGCCTGGCCTGCCCTCATGCTATACCAGCGCTCCCTGCGGGTGGTCCCAAGACTTCGCACCCCCGCTGACTCCCCGCCGGAGACGCCGATGTCCAAACGCCAGCGGACCGAACCGGCCAAGCATGCAGCTCGAGGAGGTCTTTGCGTGGGGTGGGGATGCTAATGCGGGACATTAGATGAGTAATGCTCACTCCTGAGGGTGATTTAATTACAAGTAATATCTATTCAGGGGAAAGTACTCTGTGCCTAGAGTACAAATGGAACGTCCCTTTTAGCTCTGAGCTAAATGTGGATGAAGCACACGTAATAATTTGTCAGAAATGCAGCCCTTTCCCTGGTTTAAATCACGCTTCCAGTGTGAGTCAGATTCTGTCTTTGGAAGCAGAGGTCATAAGGCTGGGAAATTGGATGTGTGAAATGCTGTTCCATATCGGGGCACATAGTCAGTCACACACCCCCATACACAGTCACCCTATATGGGCCATTTATAGATGCCAGTTCACCTAAATGGGGGGAAAAAATTAATTGTCCAATAAATCCTGACTGATTATTCCAACGAGGGCAGAGTTCAAACGGCCAGTCAAGCTGCTGACTGATAAAACTCCGCCCACCAGGCTCTGTCTCCAGGGTGACTGGAATGGCGTCGGTGAATAGCAGCAGCAGCAAGCTGTCCATCCAGTCCCTGAAGTCCCCGGCACTGAAGAGGCCACTTGTGGGGCCGCCGGTGGCCCGTGAGGACCCCAGTGTGTCCGGTGACGAGCTGGTCTCTGAGCCCCGGTCCCAGGGCGACCCCTTGGCGAGGTCTGCGCCAGCCTGCCTCTCGCTGTCTCAACTGATGATTTTGAATAGAGTGGTGGCAGAGGGACGTGACACCTGATCTATCCTGCGTCATCTTCCTGACACTGCACTGTGCTTAAAGGGGCTGCTGCTGCCTGGCGTAATGCTAAAAAGGCTGGTTCTGCTGTCCCTGATTATTCTCTCTGCATGACTGATTCCTGTCAGCCCATTGTTTTTACTGATGACTTTTTTTCCACAAAGGGAAACTTAGTTTTCTAAAAATCTGACTACAAAATGCTAGAAGTCTGTTTGTTTGTTTGGTTACTTATGGTTAAGGTTACAGTTGGGTACTGGTTAAGATTGTCATTATTGGGATTAAGGTTTTTTCCATATAGATGGATGGACGGTCCACACAAAGATATGAATACAAATGTGTGTGTGTGTGCACGATATCATCCATTTGGTATATGGCTCTGCTTGTGTCCTCTCCCCTGTGCAGCGCGCCTCCCAGCAGAGGAGCCTTGCACAGACACCAACGGCCAGTTTTTCTCCCCCCCAGCACCCCCTCATCAAACAGTGCCCTGGACTCTCAACTCAATTTGTGAGTGTGTGTGTGTACAAGGTTTTGCTATACTTGGGAGGACCAAAGGACCTCACAAATATAACATCCTCAAAAAATGTGACTAGTGAGGTAATTTTTTCGATCCTCACTACTTCAGACTTCATTTTCTAAAAATCTGTGAATGCAATTGAGAGTAAAAGTAAAAATGCCACAAGTCTTGTATTTGGGTTGGTTACTTATGGTTACAGTTAGGGCTGGGTTGGGGTTAAGGGTGTCGTGATTGGGATTAGGGCTTTTCCCATAGAATTGGCTTTCCTCAGTAATATAGTGATACTGCACAAACGTGTATGCGTGTGTAAATGTGTCTACACCAGTGCTTAATGTCGTGTGTTTGGCTCTGGGAAGGTTAACACTTATCGAGGAAGAAGACGAAGAACAGGACGACTTTGTGGATTTAGACACAGCCACTCAGGTGAGTCATACTGATCTTTACATACGACACGCCTTTTACACTTCCTGCGCGTGCTGTGTCCTTGTAGTATGGGGTCCAGTTCAGTTAAGAAATGATGATGATGCCTTTCTCATTTCTCTGTAAGACAATTAACCAAAATAAAAGGGCCATTTTCTCCCCATGCTCAGCCTTCTAGTAAGAACTCTGTCAGCTTCCTGGAGGAGCTGTTTGACTGAGAAGCGGGGGCCTGAAGGAGGAGCGGCGAGTTCTCCAACGTCGTCACCGGTCGCGTTCTTCAGCATTGCTTTCTTCTCCATAATGCAATTTATGTGATTGTTCTTTTATTAGTCCTGTTCTTGCCTCTTTGTTCTAACAAACTGAGTGTTCATAAATATCATTTTGCTGCAGTTCCCTGTTTGCGTGCATTCTTTATGGGCGAGGAACAGATTTCCACAGAACAGGGATTTTCAGGAGCCCTGTGGCATGTGGCAAAGGGTATCATGTTGAGGTCAAAGCTGCTCAGTGTCGGTTTTTCATATTGACAGTAAATACAAATGGCCTTCGCAGCCTGGGTGGAGTCCCGCTGTAATATCCCTTTGTAGGTAGTTATTTAGGATAACCCGTTCATCTTTGAGTTCCTAACATCCAGAAGTTGTCTGTACAATGTTTATTTACATTTTGTGATTTCTATTCCAATAGCTTCCCATTCAGCTGTGTACACAGGCTGCTTATTTAGTTAATTATCTCAGGCAAAGAAATGTAATGCTCCTGGGCATATCTTATGGCACACTCCTATTAATGTTAAGGATTTTAATATGATGCATTATCATTAATGCTTAGTAAATGGCAGAAACCATCCTAGTGGATAGTCCTTTTGATTGTTGTCCAAATCTGATGATATCCATTTGTGATGATCTGGAAGGGTTCCCAAACTTAGGAGGGCCATGGAGCAGGAGATGGCATGCCTCAGTGGCCAGAGGAAATAGCTTTTATTCCACCTGCACTTTTAATTAGTTAGCTGTGGGCTAAATGAATTTGCATAAATTAAGAAAATAATATACTCTGCAGCTTCCATGTTACACTAAAGTCTAAACATTTGTATTAGATGATGGATAGCTCTGAAAGTGAAAATACTGGCCAGAAAGCAGGGGATGTCATTAATACCCAAGAATAAAGTCCAACCCTGATGTGAGACCATTATGATTTAACCACCTGATTAAATTTTTATTTGAAACTAATTATTTCCTTCAACTCAAATTAAGGGGTGGTAAATGAAGAGAACTGTGCACACTCGAATTTATATTACGGGACTGCTGGGGAAAATAATTAGCACGAACATACAAGAAACAGTCCTATCCATGCTGGTGAGTGTGAAAT
Source organism: Petrocephalus sullivani (assembly GCA_026780845.1). Classification (NCBI taxonomy): domain Eukaryota; kingdom Metazoa; phylum Chordata; class Actinopteri; order Osteoglossiformes; family Mormyridae; genus Petrocephalus; species Petrocephalus sullivani. The sequence continues at coordinate 17,539,150 of JAODKM010000002.1, read as the reverse complement.
GTTGAAGCCATGGTGCCCTTCGTTTTGCATGCAAACAATTTCAAGAAAGCAAGTCCTGGAGCGAAGTTAGAAGAATACTTTGAAACGACCATACATTTTATTCCATACAACTGGCTTTTTTCCGGAACAGTTCGATAATTCACGTGCATAACGGATTTGGAAGTAATGTACAAGGAACCGCCTGTTGCACGCGATATTTTTACGTGTTTCGAACGTCCCCATTGGGGCTATTTGCTGTCACCTCCTATCTCTCGCCACCATTGAGGGATCCGCAATAATCTGTCTCTCTAAAAGACGGCCTACATTTTTTCGCGCCGGCAGCCCTCCATATCGCTTTCTATTGGACAGCAAAAAGCACGTGATTAAGTTGCTCTCTTGGAGTTTTCGCGCCACCACCGGTACTCCACCCAAAATGCCAAATGCTCTATTCTGATTGGCTGCGCATGAAGCTGAACGCGCGCCTGTTTCCCGGCTGGATTCGGAGGTGCACTAATACTTACAGGTTTGACTTACGGCAGTTTTCAGATTTTAGCGTTTAAATATCGGGGAAAAGAGACTTTATAGCCTGCTTGGACGAATACTCCTGATTTGCATTTAGTTGCTTTCTTTTTAAAGGGAATATGGCGCCGAAGGACTACCTTGCTGAGAAGGGTATGTTACTTTTTGTAACTTGTGTGTACAGATGTAAACCAAAGAAAATGTAAAACTTAAGCAACAACATGGTTGCATGAGCTACCTGTGCTGGAATTCGGGATCAGTAAACAAAAACCGCCACTTGTAATAACACCCAGTTGTTGTTTTATTTTTATTAGCTAAATCATTTGCAAACACTATAGGTACGTGTGATGAAACATTGCGGCAACTATCCCGGTCAGTTGCGGTGGGGTTTCGGGTGTATTGTTAATCCCTATGGTGGGCAGTGCTGCGCTTTAAACTTTTTTAATTTGAAGCCGTAATCATTTTTGACTAGTTTAATTCGCAAACTAACGGCGTGGTTTCGCTCTAGCCCGCGTGACCCGGATGCAGCCCGCAGACAAAGGAGCACGCTCGCGCGGCACATGGCTATAGGGGGAGGGGCGAATAACTTGGGCCGCGCTAACTAGTTTCCTAGTAGTTCCGTGTAAGTTTACGCCGTCTTGATCGCCGGGCCAGGTAGGCTAGCTGTCACTCGCAGTGCAGGTGCCCGGCTCTGTAAGCAGCCGGGCTTGGTGGCGGCTGTTATTTACGGGCATCGGCTGTTACGGAGCCGATCCGAGTCCCGTGCGGCGCCTACCGGACTTCCCGGTGGGGCTTGATGGTTATGGAACGTGCGTGGGGACGCGTCGTTATTTACATTTCCAAGCTGCGTGGTGGTGCTTCGGGTTTCTTTGCAAAGGATGCGCGATGGATGCACGGTGCCGTTTGTATGTCTGTTTGATTCTGGGTTTATATCGGTTTTGAAACGTGAGTCCCAAAGGTGACGCTCACCCCGCGCTTGTCGCTGGCTTTTCGTGGCGACTTGTCCAGTGGCCGCCGAAGGGTGGCTCTGGGCGGCAGCGCCGGGGACGCGGTGCGATCGCGGTGTTCCCGGTGCGGCCGCGCCCCGCGGTGCCATTACGTGCTGGACCGCGAATAAACCGCAGCGCACATGCCCGGCGCGTAAAGTCGGCTTCCGTGGGGATTATCGGCGGACGGGCGCGATCGCGGCGCGTCCCGAGTGGCGCAGCGTGGTGCCGGCGTCGCGGGCGGGACCGCGGGCATCCCTGGCGCGGCTCTTAAAGCGGCTCCGCGCGAAGCACAGACCCGATTTCCCGCTTGGAGTACGACGTACATCTGCCCGGTGCCAATCGCAGTTGCGCGCGTAGACCGAAGCGCCGAGCGGACGGGGGAGGACTATTTGCCCAGCGGAGGGATCGCAGCATCCCGGCTAGGTGTGCGGGGGGAGGCGGAGAGGTGCGGGGGCCATGTGCTTCTTTGTTTACAAAAACAACGGCGGACGGCGAAGTGGGAGAAGGAAGCGAGGTAATGGTGCGGGGGGAGCGCGGGGCTGCCGTGCCCGAGCTGAGCGGCCGCCGAGCGGGGCGAATCCACCCGAACATCGCCGGTTTGTATGTCCCTTGCGGGGGGAAGCGGGCTGCGGGCTGCAGCCTGTCCTGCGTAAATCCGCGGGCTGGCTCCACATGCGCTCCTCTACTTGTTCCCCGTGGTTTGTTTATTTATTATTGTTTATTTCGCGGTCCGATCGCGCTTCTGTAAGTCACCGGTGCGTGTGGCGAGGGGCGATGCTCTGGGTTTGGTACCCAACAAAAGGACCGGGAAGTCGCAGGGACGCTGTCATTGAATGCAGCTAGCTAAGGCATCGCCTTCTTACTGCTGTTGTTAACTTGGCTAAGTTTTTTTCCCCTTTCTCACACTCTCTCTTTATCTCGCTCTCATTCGTTGCTTAATTTTGATTTAGTTTTTCTTATCTCCCCTGCTAGCTTTTAAGTAGAGCTGTTCAATACTGTTTTTTTTTAGCGGTCTTTGTTTCTGAGCGGTTGCTGGAGTGGGCATCTTTCGGAGGATTTAGGCGGAAATCCTGGTGAATCTAATGTTGGGACCCACACGTGCAAAATGTGAATAGTATGCGTAGGGCTGAATTTCGTGGTGCGTTTTCATTTGGATGCACGTAGAAATGCCTCTTATAGTAACACAAACACACATTCGGTGTTTTAAAAATAATGTTGCCAGGCCCTGGGAATAAGGCTGTTCTGCCAGCGGGGTGAGGGGGCGACGTCCGAGGGTTTGCGTGTCACGTGCTCCCGGATTTGTTTACAAGCCGATTTCAGAGCCGCTGCCCGGAACTGAAACCAGGCGCGCTGTCCTGTACCTGTGCTCATTTTTTTCCAGATGTTCAGGTTAATCTTGCGAATTTGGCATGGTCACTGTCATTAAAAGGGGAAAAAGTAATATATAGTAAATAATATAGTAATATAAGTAAAAATAAAAAACATTTTAAACTGGTATACTGCCATTGCAGATGCATTTAAGTTTCCGACACCCCGCTGACTTGACCAGGCAGTCATGTTCCGCAGCACTTTGGTGTAGCCATGATGCATGCAGACAGGCATATTGTGGTCAACAGTTGCACATTACATTCAGCTAACTGGTTTATCTTTCACTGGCCTTCTCATTGTCTGATCTGGCTATTCTTTCACCTTTGTTCCCTTTGTTTTGTGTTAAATAAGGGGCATTTCTTACATGTCTGCAAGCCTAATGTATTGTCTTTATAATTTGGTAAAGACATTGTCTTGTTTGAAACCTAACAAATGAAACCCCAGGCTCTGAAATTTGTCGAACTGTCCAAGCCATGACTTTCTTCGAAGGAAGAAGTCACTGAAGGCATTAGACCTTTCTCAAACTTCTCCCAGTTCTGATAAATCTTATTTTTGGGTGTGTATTTCTCAACTGCATTTGTTCAATACATACATTAAATGCAACATCTTGTGTTTCAGTATTGATCTTAACAGAATGGCATATATGCCTAGTTAAATGGTACAGTGGTTTAATATAGAAAGTGTTCAAGTACTTCTTGATGAACTTTCCCCATTTTTGTTTTATGTTTACAGTAACTTCAGATTCCCGATAAAGAACCTTTTCACGAATATCTCTGGTTGGCTGCTCTACTGTGTAATGACCTCCCAGCAGCTCTTGTTTTACGCCTAATGTGACATTTTTTCCCTTGTTAACTTTAGAGAAGTGCAAGAAGTTTCTGCAAGAGTTTTACACTGAAGATGATTCTGGGAAGAAGGTCTTCAAATATGGAGCCCAACTGGTGAGCACTGTGGATTTTATCAGGTCTTAGATTTGCTGGGTTTCAGGGCTCTGGATTATTGGGCTGAAAGACAGCACCTCAAATTTTGTGGAGTTGGTTTGAAAAGTTCACTAGAATGTGTCTGAGTACAGAGCAGCGGCCTACGTAAAGGGTATCACTGTTAGGGTGCTGTCAGAGATGGAAATGTTTGTTACGGTCCTGATGCTAGTGTAATTGTCATACTTGAATGCAGACTCAGCCAAAAGAGAAACGACAGATGAGAGCTGAGTGACACCATGTGTACAAATGTGACCGCCCCCCCCCCACCAGGTGGCACTGGCACACCGCGAGCAGGTGGCCCTGCATGTGGACCTGGACGACGTGGCAGAGGAGGACCCTGAGCTGGTGGAGAGCGTGTGTGAGAACACGAAGCGATACGTGGGCCTCTTTGCGGACTCCATCCACGAGCTGCTGCCCGAGTACAGGGAGAAGGAGGTGAGGACCCTACCATGGTGCTACACGCATTACAGAGTGGTGCTCCTGCCTTGCCGGTCTACCGTGTCAGGCAGCAGTGAACGAAATTTGAATTCCTAACACTGGTGCGTGGAATTGGGGGATCTGGGCTTCTCTTTCCACCTAACCCATACTCTCTGGAGAACACCACTGTTGTGTCACTACCTGTACCAACTGGTTCAGAGACGGTTTCTTTCTTCAAATGATCAGGCTCCTAAAACCACTGGTGTATCTCTAACCCGGTTGCATTATATTACCGTTGTTAATATTCAGCCTGTGTGTTATCGTTATGTGCACCTCATGCTTAATTATTCAGTGGGGCATTTGCCATGTTGCGCATATTTCTTGCTATTCATTCCTTCATTGCACTGTTTGTCCTGTCCTCCAGTGCCCTACCCCGCTACTGTAGCGTAAGAACATCACCCTATTCCCCGCCCCAGCCTTTTACATGTGTGCTGGGATTCGTTAGTGCTGAAGTAGAAGCTTTTTTCCTGCCCCTGCCGCTGTCATGTTTTTGAGCCATGTGTGATGCTGGACCGTATTCTGCTGAGTCCCTAAACCCCTGCTGAAATTTCCCCAGGTGGTGGCAAAGGACTCATTGGACGTTTATATAGAGCACCGCCTGATGATGGAGCAGAGAAGCCGGGACCCCAACGACACTCGCGACCCCCGCAATCAGTACCCGGCCGAGCTCATGCGAAGATTGTGAGTTGCTGGGGCCTGTAAATTCTAATTTACGATTTGCTTTTCAGTCTAAAATATATCATTTTAAAATGACAGAGCAAGGTTGAGTATTCTATGTGTTGAAATGTGGGTTTATAAATTTAAGTAATTTGTGTTTTGTGGTCATGCAGCCCTGTTGTGTGTTCTGAGGGTTTTACAGAAAAATAGCATTACACCTTTTATAATAGATAATCTCTGTACCTTCAGTTGCTGGGGTTCTAGCTCTCACCTCTGTTTCTCCCCCCCCCCCCCCCCCCCCCCCCCCCCCCCGGCCCTCCCCCGCCCCCCCCCCCCCCCACCCCCCGCGCGGGCGGGGGCCCGGCGGGGCGGGGCGGGGGGGGGGGGGGGCGG
>JAODKM010000002.1:17511368-17533691 GCA_026780845.1 Petrocephalus sullivani | reverse complement strand
TTTTTTTTTTTTATCATGTTTAAAGTGTTTTTTTGTTTTTTTATGGGGTGTGTTTTTTTTTTTTTGGTTGGGGTTTTTTGGGGGGGGGGGGGGGGGGGGGGGGGGGGGGTGTGATCTTTTGGGGACTTTAAGAATTGAATGTATTTCTGACGTACAAGATCTCTCTTCATGAAGGAAATCGTCACAAAAATACCTCTGCTTGTCATTTGGTCTTATCAGGTGTGTCTGATCAGTTTTAGTTTGTTAACCATCATAAGTTGAATCGCAATGATCTGAATGTAAGGTCTCTTATCCATGTTTTCCAGCTGTTTTCTTCTCTAAACCCCTCTCCCACCCCCCCTCAGATGTGTGACATTCTTTAGGGGTCAGTAATGTTTTTCACACTCCAATATATGCAGAAATGCCATTTTTATTCTGAGCGAGGTGACCCCCCGCCCCCTCACAGAACTGGGGAAATAAATGTTGAATTTGTTTTGCAGCCTCGGCATGAGTGTACAGTTGCTGATACTGTTTCCACGACTACCTGAACTAGACAGTGTGCAACTGTGCAGCTGCCCCCTGACGGAATCCCCCCCCCCCCCCCAGGAAAGGACGGCCACTTTGACACTTGACAGTGCCTCCTTGATCCACGTTGGCTGCTGTCAAATGCACAGTGAAATCTGTGCCATATCAAGCATCGGGGTGTGTTTTTACACAGTGTCCCTATGCATCTGTTTCCCTGTCATTGTTGTCAGTGTGCTGCTTTCTCAAATAACACCTTAATTTTTTGGGGGAAGGGGGATCTTTGAATGCTTTTATATTAAATAAATTAGTAAAGCAACACTGGTTTGGATCTAAAATTTAAAATCTTTAAGGGAAAAAAAACTGCTTTTAAGGGTCACGCGAAAGAGGATTTCACTGGGTAAATATGTTGGCATAAACATCAATTTCTGTATTTAAGCTTGATTTACAATAATGTCATGTTACAGTATTTAATGTCTTTGTCTTTGCTGAAGCACATACTCCCACACTTAAGGTGCTTAGTTTATTTTACGAAACGTGAAATCCTAGAATTTACATTTCATATATTGACATTTCCTATTAAACCAAATTTATAAACCCCTTTACAAAACACTTAATGCATATACTGTATAGAACGTGATATATAAGGTGTTTACCTTAATTACACTAATATTGCCACAGACAAACAAAACTTTGAACCAAAATAAGTGGGAAAAGCTCCCTTTAAAACATGTTTTACTCTGCATTGCACACACGAATTATAAGGACACATTAACCCCTAAAGCTACATTTATGGATCATTATTTTTTCTTGGTGGAAATGTACTTTATGTATTGTGACAAATGATGCCTTGCTCAAAGATCGATTTAAATTCAAACCCGTCAAAGAAAATATAAACATTATCAAATAATAGTCAGCCCCACAATTAAACTGCTAAACTGAATTACTGTGTTTTGTGCGACATCACTGTCTTGTATATAGACGCCGCATGAGCAGTTATCCGAAAACGATGTATTTTGCTTTGCCATCGCGCTAACCCACGTCGGCGCAGCAGGGATGTACGTCATGTCGGGCTTTTCTCGTACTAAAATACTGCAACGCATCCAGAAGAAAAAAATAACCGCGGACACCGGTCACCGTCCGGGTACAAGTCGGGGAAACCAGAAAGAGGGAGGAAAAGGCGACATTACAGCACGCACACACACGTGTGGCTGCACCCCGTCCGGCGTGGCGCGGCGCGCGCGCGCGCACGCGAGCACGCGGCCGGCGCGGCTCCGTCGTATGCGCATGCGCGCTGCGCGAGGGCGAATGCGGTACAGTCGCCGAGGCGCTGAGCCGAGAGCCGGAGCCGCACTCGGGAGGACGGGAAGGAGACGGCAGGCTGCTGCTCGCTGCGTGTCACCGTGGGGTTCGGCGGAGGAGACGGCGGGCCGCTTCGTGGTGCGGTAAGGCCCGCTCCGGCCCGCCAGGGCCGTGCTCTCGCGGTGCGGGCCGCCGAGCAGCGCGGCTGCTGATGTGGCCGTTAGACTCCGCGCCTCCGCTCCGCGTCTCAAAATGGCGGACGGGTCGCCGGGGCCGCGGGCCGCCGTTAGCCTCCCTGCTAGCGGTTTGGAAGCGCGGGGCGGGAGCCGAGCGGGACCGGGCCGCTCTGGCGACACCGCCGGCCGTGATTATGCCGCTTTATGTGGGGCCGGCGGCGGGCTGCCCGGGCCGCGGTGAGGTAACGCCGCCCTTGCCGTGTGCAGCGGCGCGCTCGCCTGGAGGTCGCCGTCATTCCGCAGGCTCGGCGGGCGTCGCCCCCCCGGGGCGCGGGCCGGGATGTAGGTCAGTGCTCCCGAAGCGCCGGTCCGGCTGTCACCCGCGGAGGGGGGCGTCCTGCTCGGCTGACGCCCGCCCGGCGTGGGGTGCGTCTGAGGGCCGTCCGGGCGCCTAATGGCTGCGCGGGGCGCCGTGGCGGGCTTCCCGCTGTCACCGCGCCGCCGTCACGGTTCGCCGCGGCGAGCGGCGCTTCTCACATACTGCGGCCCGGGAATACGACGATCCGCAGGCCGTCCGGCTGACGCCTTCGCCGGGTAGCGGGCTAACGGACCCCGGGGCCGCCCGGCGGAAGCCCGGCTCCGCACCTGTAGGCAGCAGTCGGGTGTGGTACTTCTGGCTTATAATTCAGCCCGGAGGTGGGCGTCCGTGGGCAGCAAAACGCCGCCTGACGATGACTTTCAAGCCCGACGGAGGCGGCTGCCGTTAGCGGCGCCCCGACCTTGAAACGTTCCCGCAAAACGACGGGGGGGGCGTCTTGTTTGTGGGTTTAATATGCGGTTCGGTATCGGACGTGAGTCATAATCGGCAAGATGCTCACGCTTGCGGTCTGTTTAAGCCACGGCGGAATGTTTTAAGGGTGCAGTCTTTCAGAATACGTTTCAATAAATATGGTGTCACGAGGGGGGGTTAATGTGCTCAAATTTACACTTTATACACAGTGCCCAGCCGAATTTAATCTGATCCATGATGTTGGGAAATGTCATATCGGCCGAATATCGTTCCGGCTTGATTCGTAGGACGTGGAAATGTAATGGGGTTTGTATGGCGTAAGCAGGGGTGTTTGTTTTGGAAGGAAGGCAGGGTAGGGACAGCCGGCTTCCCGGCCCGCGGCCGATACCCGATACCCGATACACACCACAGCCTTTTGTTAACGTCCTTCGTCTCTGTCCGTATCGATAACGAGTGCTGGCGCTCCCGGCTTTTGCCCATCGCCCTTTGCCGTTTTACAGTAATAAGGGTGGAGCCGGCCAGCGGGGGGCACCGGGCGGGAGCGAGGGAGGGGTCGCGGTCTAGCTGTTCGCCCGTTTTCTTCGGCTGTTCATTGAATCTGATTTTAGCTGAATCAGTCGGTTGTGGTGTCCTAAGGTATGAAGCCATCCAAAAGCTCCGACCCAGTGCTGTCCATGGTACCCATTTCGTGCTTATGGATGTTCCTCAGTTTAGTATAATACCCTCCTGTACCATGACTTTGCAAGAGGTCAGTCCTCCTTATAAATGCGAGGCAGCTGATGCTACCGAAAGGTATTTAAAACATTATGCCACGTGATAATTACGTATATTCCTGTGGGATTGCAGATTTTATGTCAGCTTTGTGCCATATTTACACTGAAGTGATAACTGCCAGCCAGTTAACCTTTTATGCATGAATAACATCTGCACAGCTGGTTTGCTTGAAAGGGGCTTTATAGTGTGTACTGGCCCAGATAGTCAATTTTTCAATTTTCTTAATCCTCATTTGGGTAACCATGCCATCCATTTTTCCTGAAGTAAATTGAGCTGGTTTAATCTTCTAGAAGTAGACATTGTAAAAAGAACCTTACCATTTGAACAGAAGCTCATTTCAGTTTTGTGTTTAATCCTGTGATTTTGCCAGGTTATTTGCCTCTTTGCATTTCCAGAGCAGTATTTTGGTCCTTTCAAGTGTTAGAGTGTGAAGTTTTAAATGTTGCTCATTTATATGCAGTTACCTTAACCTTGGTAGCGCCATGGGTCTGCTTCTTACCTCCACTGTGCACGGGGGCTGCTGTGTGTTTTTACATTGTTCTGCCCTGTGTGACTGGGCTTGGTGTATAGTGGTTTATACTGCTTGGCATTCAGGCACAGTAGCCCAGGATGCCAGCAGTGTTGGCATGGTGGCATCTGTCCTTGAGATTTGAACCCTTCAAATGACACTGGGATGTGAATTTAGACGAAATCCAGTGTTGGAAGCTTATTCCTTTCTTCCTTTCTGTTTTTTTTTTCTAAAGCCCATCTAGCATGTTTGTATTACTGACGTAGTGCCTGGCCATCGTCTTTTCTGTCATTTGAAATCCATGAGTGTGCCGAATAACTTTCATTAGAGTTTAATATGGTGTATTTATGGAGTTGCTAGACACAGTGCTTTAAAATCAAACAAAAATTATGCTGCCGAAGGAGGTCTGCACTCAGCAGAATTGTTCACTGTAATAAGGATTGGGAGGATAAAATATTTAACTGCTTAATAATACCTGGCACTGATCCCCTAGTTTCACAGATGCATTGCAATCCAGTCCCAGAGCATCTTAGAACTCATAAAGACATTGTGACAAGGGAAATTTCTCTTTAGCTTGTACCTTCACTACCTGCCCAGCAAGTGCAGTTCCATGTTCCATAAAGGATAATGTTTTCCTTTTTCTTAATTGTCCCCTGTGAAATATGCAAATATGACTGTAATGTGTTGAAGGGTAAGATAAAATTCTTTTCACATGTTTTAATGTAGTCTCTTTCCAGTACTTAAGTGTTTTGTCGTGCTAATTTGCACATTTAATGTTTTTTGTAGTTTAAATCCTGTCTTCATACACTATACTTGACAAAGGCCTGCTTGTTTTTTTCCCCTGACTGCTAGCCATTTCTGTATCTTTTTAGTTAAACTCAGGGAGAGAATTACACTATTGAGGATAAAGTACTGAAACACACAAGCTGGGTGATTTTGAACAAGGTGTCATGCATTAATTATGAAATTCTTTATTAGTGTGCATGCTTTACTAGCTTTGTATAAAAGTGTAAATTCAGCACCTTTGGCTTTCATCGAGTGCTTGTAGATAGCCCGTTTCTAATCATGTCTGCGACTGACAGCGTTTCCTTCCACTATGGAGCTGACATGTTTTCAGCTGCACTGGATAATCACTGCTGGACTCGTTCTCCTGGGCTTTGTGGTTTGCCAGCAGACGGTTGCTAAGTTGATTCTCCCCGCCCGTTTCTGGAGCAGTGCTGCCATCAGGGTTCTGTGTATTGTGGGTTACCAGGCGGAGTGAGGTGATAGTAAAGTGCCAGGTTGCAGAATGTGGCCAATAGGAGCCAGTGTGCTTTGAGGTAATCACAGACGCCAAGGTCACATGCATATTACATTTTAATCAGTTAACTTTCCCTAATTGAACTCTGATGTGGGAGTCGCAGCAGTTCATACCACCTCACATGTGAGTGTTTTTTTTATTATTCTGTGTTTGGCCAGTCGTGATTCGTTGTTATTTTTGCAACAGCTGCTGCCATTGATCATCCCTCAAGATAAGAAAAGGTGTAACCTGAGTGGGAAATGCATGTGCTCTAGAACCTGCAAGGTTTTGATTTAATGCTACACAAATTCAGTTTTTTATGCCATTTGTGGCTGTGTTGGTATTGGGGCATTTGTAACTCCGATCCTTAATCCTTTAGAGCTGTTAGCGGGGGCTGTCTTTTTCCGTATGGTGTACTTGGGCAAATCCTGAGGGAAGTACAGTCTTGGTGGGGTCTGATTTGAATGAAATTTACATAATGTGCTGTGCTGTTAGCATTCTGACCTCACTGTTCCTAGAATGCAAAGAACGGTCAGATACTTTGCTACTTTTCCCAGTCCCATTTAAGCAAAAAAATAAAGCCGGAAATAAACGGCTTTATATTTATAATCAGACGTGGTGGGGGTAGGTGGATTGGCAGCAGCAGTAATTTCTGCCTCCTGTTGGGTGTAGTCTGGTGCCCTTGTCATGAGCTGGTTTACTGATGTCAGTGCTCAAAGGTCAGGTGATGCAGTGAGTAGTGAGACCCTTATCTGCTTGTTATGTCACTTTGAACAAAAGCATTGTTAGTTTTCTTTAAGGAGCTATTTTGCATGGTCTTGTTTTAGTAGCGGAGTATTCCTGCATTATGAGGATGTGCGCCTTAGGAACGTCTCCAGGTCTTTTGTCTTTGTGTATCCAGAGCTGTGCTTTTTCCCTTGTGGGAGGTGGCTGCGTTTCTGCCTAGTAAGAGCTCCTGGGAGGTCTGGAATCCCTGTCAGAGTCACAGTGTCTTTGGGCCCCCGCTGTGTTCTTGTCTTTGGTGTGTCAAGCCGGCAGCTTTGTTTGCTTTTGATTGTCATTGTGGAGGCATAAGAACAATTAAAGAAATGGTCACCCCCAGGTGTTGTCAGACTGCTGTTTTGCCCACCCCCCCCAACCAAATATTTTTTGGTTAATAGTTAAGAAACGTCGTTCATAATGAAATGGAACCTAAAATTATTTTTTTATTTTTTTTTTGTATACTGTGGTAAGGCTTTAATTTATATGTATTTTATGTATTGTATTCTTAATACAGAGGGTGAGCCTCATGAGGCAGATGTAACCAGTTACGTCACAGCCCCGATGTGATGCCTGATAAAAATGAGCATTTTTCCTGTCAGTTGTTGGGGTTTTGATTAAAGGTTTTTTGAGGACGGGATTAAGTGTTTAGTCCACCAGTGGTTCTGTTGTGCCTATGTGTTCAGTCTCTCTTTTTCTCTCTCTCTTTCTGCTCCCCCCCCCCCCCCCCCCCCCCCCTGCAACCCCCCCCCCCCCCCCCCCCCCCACAGTGAGCTGTACTTCCGGGCCCCCAGCACGGCAAAACCAAGGGTGGTGCGGGATGTGCGGGCGGACAGCATAGGGAAGCTGGTGACTGTGCGCGGCATCGTCACCCGAGCCACAGAGGTCAAGCCCATGATGGCAGTGGCCACCTACACCTGCGACCAGTGCGGTGCAGAGACCTACCAGCCGGTGGGTGGATCTGCCAATCCAGGTTTCTCTTCATGGATGGCTGTCATTTTTGCAGGCTGACCCCCCCCCCCCCCCCATCTTCTGCTTCTTCAGATACAGTCCCCCTCCTTCATGCCCCTCATAATGTGTCCAAGCCAGGAGTGTGTCACCAACAAGTCTGGGGGGCGCCTCTATCTCCAGACCCGGGGGTCCAAGTTTGTGAAGTTCCAGGAGCTGAAGATACAGGAACATGTATGAAAAGTCGACACGATTACGAGACGGTTGTGTGCTGTGTGTGTGTGTGTGTGGTGTGTGTGCGCATCTAGCCAGGATTCGGTAGATGTTTCGTGTGTAGGGCTGTAATGTAATCTCTGCTGTCTTTGCTGGCACAGAGCGACCAGGTGCCTGTGGGCAACATCCCCCGCAGCATGACGATCTACGCGAGGGGCGAGAACACCCGCCTCACCCAGCCGGGCGACCACGTGTCCGTGTCGGGCGTCTTCCTCCCCCTGCTCCGTACTGGCTTCCGACAGGCAGTGCAGGTGAGCGCACGGCTTCCGCCACTGTTCAGTCGGAGTATGGGCAGTGCGTGACCTCCTGTCCTGTCCCAGGGCCTGCTGTCAGAGACATACCTGGAGGCCCACTGCATCACGCTGCTGAACAAGACTGAGGACGATGAGCTCGGTATGCAGGAGCTGGGTGAGGAGGAGCTGCGGCAGATCACAGGTACGGGCGAGACATTGCGGGACTGGAGAGGCACTGAGCACCGTGGAGTCGCCTAAGATGTTCTGTTTAGTCTGATGGCACCTTTCTCGTCTCCTAGAGGAGGACTTCTATGAGAAGCTGGCAGGATCCATCGCCCCTGAGATCTTTGGCCATGAGGATGTGAAAAAGGCACTTCTTTTGCTGCTGGTCGGGGGGGTGCAGCAGGCCCCCCGGGGTATGAAGATCAGAGGTAGGTTTGGCGGTGATCATTGTGGGTGCTGGTCAGCACTTGCATGCATCAGATCGTGTGGTCTGAAAGTGGGCATGCTTCTGGTTCTGATCACCATGTCTGCCCTTTGCCCAGGGAACATCAACATCTGTCTGATGGGTGACCCCGGTGTAGCAAAGTCCCAGCTACTGTCCTACATCGACCGCCTGGCCCCGCGAAGTGAGTGCCCCCACCTTGCTGCTTGGTTTCCTGGAGGTTTCTGCGCAATAGATGCATCTAAGACAGTGAACAGTGACAGTTTAATATATCAAGTCAGAATGGTTCAGTTACCTAAAAGCTGATATTTTAGTCATGGTTTTATAGTGATGTGTATATAGTTAAGTGGCTCAGAGTATCTGCCAGTACATACTATATACTTCCAGAAGCCGATGATAGATTTGTACACTTTTAGTAACTGGGGGGGCAGCACAGTGGTTAGCACTGTTGTCTCGCACCTCTGGGACCAGGGTTTGAGTCACTACCATAGCTCCATGTGGAGTTAACATGTTCTCCCTGTATCATTGTGGGGGTTTCCTCCTGGTACTCTGGTTTCCCCCAACAGTCCAAAAAACATGCCGAGTTACCAAATTGCCCGTAGGTGTGTGCTTGTGAGTGAGTAGTGTGTGAGTGCACTCTGCGATGGGTTGGCTCCCTGCCTTGTGCCTGTAGCATCTGGGATAGGCTCTGGACCTCCAGTGATCCTATTTAGGACACGCAATTTCAATGAATGAATGGATAGTGACCATTGGCACACTGAAAATGATGCGTTCACATTATTCAGCACATGCTTTTTGTCTAGAATTATGTATATGTGGGGATTGGACAGTATGGTGATCCAGCATCCCTAAAGCAGTTTGTGTTACGGGCCTTGCTCAAGGGTCCAGCTGCCAGCCATGGGACTTGAACCCATGACCATATGGATATGAGCACAGACGGCTGTTCATCTGAGGTAGACATGGCCGTTAGGTGTGTGACAAAGGTACATGTCTGAAACCTGGGTCCAGGTCCCGGATGAGAGGCTGGCTTTGCTGTTGGAGTTGTCCAGAGGCTCCGAGAGGGGGCACATTCCTATCTCTGGCAGTTTTTAAAGGTTGCCCCCCCTCCCCTTCCAGGCCAGTATACGACAGGCCGTGGCTCCTCTGGAGTGGGGCTGACGGCAGCCGTGATGCGTGACCCCCTCACTGGGGAAATGACCCTGGAGGGTGGGGCTTTGGTGCTGGCTGACCTGGGCGTATGCTGCATCGATGAGTTCGACAAGATGGCCGACGCCGACCGCACAGCCATCCACGAGGTCATGGAGCAGCAGACCATCTCCATCGCCAAGGTTTGCACTTACAATTTTATTTTAAGCTCTGATGGTCGGAGGTGGTGTGTCTGTGTGAGTTTTATTTTACATTTATTGATTGTGAAATTTTTGTTGGGCCCGTTTGCTCAGTTGCGTCACGCTGCCCCTTGCAGGCAGGTATAATGACATCCCTGAATGCTCGCTGCTCCATCCTGGCGGCGGCCAACCCCGCCTACGGCCGCTACAACCCGCGCAAGAGCGTCGAGCAGAACATCCAGTTGCCAGCAGCGCTGCTGTCCCGATTCGACCTCCTGTGGCTCATCCAGGACCGGCCCGACCCGGACGGTGACCTGCGGCTCGCCCAGCACATCACATACGTGCACCAGCACTGCCGCCAGCCGCCCACGCACTTCACTCCCATCGACATGAAGCTGATGAGGTGACTGCCGGGCTCGGCCTCCTACTCCTACTCCGTCGTAGTGCTTGAATCCCCACATGCAAACCGTCCTTTGGTTTCCAGTCATTCTCTCGCTGCGTACGTGGCCACGGCTTGCATGTGGTTAGCAGTGGCCCTTCCCTGCCTAACGCAGACCTTCCCTGCCAGGCGGTACATCTCCCTGTGCCAGCGACGGCAGCCCGTGGTGCCCGAGTCTCTGGCCGACTACATTACGGCCGCCTATGTGGAGATGAGGAAGGAGGCACGGGTCAGCAAGGACACCACCTTCACGTCCGCCCGCAACCTGCTCTCCATCCTGCGCCTCTCCACAGCCCTGGTGAGACCCCCCGTGCTACGCGTGCGCTCCCCTGCCGGCCAGTCGCGGAGATCCTGCCCGCACGCTCGCTGCCTCTTCCTGGTTGGTCCTGTGTGCGCTAAAGTGCTTACAGTGCAAGTAGTGGTGCTTGCCGGCCTACTGCATTGCGAGCACTTTTTTCCCACGCATGACTCCCTCCTCCAGCATCGACTGCCCCCCCCGACATACACGCAGACATAAATGAGGCCTCTGGGTGTCCAAAGTGCTGTTTTTGCAGGTAGCTCATTCTCCAGCCCTACTGCTAAAGCAGCGCTTCGCGACGCGTGGACAGCGCTTCGCTTCGCCGTCTTACTCGTGTACACTTTGCTCTCTTACCCTCTCGTTTGTGGCTTGACCCCCCCCCCCCCCCCTTGTCAAATGTATGTAACGTTCCAGGCAGAGTACACATGGGTCATACTTGGAAATCTCCCAACATCTGCATTGCCTGCCACAGGGGGGCACTGTGCCCTACCTGAAGAAGGACCCTTCAGACCTTGAAACAGTGTCTTTCAATCCATTGGTACTGCTCTTAAGCTGATGTAGGCCATGTTTCTTCTCAAATGCTGTTGCATGAGTTTCAGTGTCCAGTCTTGCTGCAGTGGTGCCCCTGACCAGTGGCCTTCGGCTGGTCCCAGTCAGCTTTGCAGGGTAGGCAGTCAGCTTGTGCACGCCAGGACCGCTGTGCAAACCCATGCAAAACTGACTGTGGTTGCCGCTAGTCGTCTTCAGCGTAGGTCCTTCAGCTGGTCAGGGCTGCCTTGGAGGGAAATGGCCTTTTTCCTCTTGGATATTTCGAAAGGTTTGCTCGTAAACAAAATGCATCTGAAGCATTCACGTCAGCGGCGTTTTCGACCTCAGCCTAATGAAGAGACTGTCTGGTGTTGAGAGGCGGAGACTCGGGCAATTGCCGACAATCCCAGAGGGCATTGCACTTGTCTCGGTCTGACAGTGCCGGCACAGCGCGGCCACTGAGGTGTGCGAGGCCCAGCGTCCCTTAGAGGTTCCCTAATCTGCCCACGAGCCTCGATTTTATGCACAGCCTGTTCCGAGCCCATACGTGCTGTGCCTCAACCCCACCCCATCCTTCACGGGCAGGCACGCCTGCGGCTGGTGGATACGGTGGAGAAGGAGGACGTGAACGAGGCCATGCGGCTAATGGAGATGTCCAAGGACTCCCTTCAGGCGGATAAGTCCAATGCTACAAGGTTAGCATGAGTATCTTAAGCAAAGAGTGCCATGTGTGACATTAATGCTCTTGCTGACCTATTTGACATCTGTGCTGGTTTTTTTTTTTTTTTTTTCTTTCGCTAGAAGCCAGCGGCCAGCAGATGTCATCTTCTCCCTCGTGCGCGAGTTGGCAGGCGAGGCCGGGCGCGGGCGAGCCGGGGCGGGCGGGGTGGTGCGGCTGGCCGACGCCGAGCAGCGGTGCGTGTCCCGTGGCTTCACCCCCGTCCAGTTCCAGGCAGCGCTGGACGAGTATGAGGAGCTTAACGTGTGGCAGGTCAATCAGGCCCACACCAGGATCACCTTTGTCTAGGGCCCGGGGTGGGGTCCTCATTAGAAGGATGCCAATAAGTGTCGGGTAACTGGCATTTCACCTCTGTTCTGGGGGACTGGTGGCATGTCATGTGTAAAAATGTCCAGTTATGTGCAGTTTTGTGCCTTTTGTCTACACATTAGCTGATTTTTGAACCAGTGGTGGTTCTTAATTTAAAACTTGCATTCCCTAGCTGTTATACATAAGGAGAAATCCTTAATCTGCATTTTTGTGGGAGTGGAGTTATCCCATTCAGACCTGTATATAAAGGGGTGTGTGGTGGTTAGCTGGTGGGAGCTGTTGATGGAAAAGACATTTGGGGAAATTGTGCATGTGTGGAACCACCCTCTGTGCTGCTTCTGTAGTTCTGCATATTTTTAAATAAATACCTATTAAAATTTTGCTTGAGTATTCATCTTTCAGTTGCAATTGCTGATCGGTATTACACACGTCCTTGAGATTGTCTGATATAAGAAGACACCTTCCCTCTGCTGCAGGAAGGCAGCAGATCTGATTCATTTCTGTTCTGACTGGGGCGAAGGGGGTGGAGTGGTGAAGCAATATTTTTACCTGAGTTCCAGTCACTCTTGGTAGTGCTTATTAGCATGATAAATAACATGAACCAGATGGTCCTACATGGCCTTGCACTTTCTTTTCCACCAACATAATTGCCACCTAAAGAGCTTCGGGTTAGTTCTGTGTAGCTCCAGGTGTGTAACATAGCGGAGATTCCTTCATCTTCTGCTAACACCTGGTGGCCAGCAGAAGGAGCTCGCCATGCTGGCAGACTTTTGACAGCCTGTCCCCTTTGTATCAGGTACCATGTCTTTCCTGTTTGCAGCCTAGAACCACCCGGGAAAGCAATGCGGATCGGAGCACCTCTTTTGGATCTGAACTGGTGTTCTGTCACTGACGTGTCTGAGGAGCAGCTTGTGGAAGTTCCTGGAGCTGCTAGTGGGCTGCCCCTTCTGTTTCGGTTTTAAGCACTAGAGTAGAAAACCATAGTGTTAGAACTATGTTTATGTGGGAAATTAACATGATTAAGCATCTGGTTATTGTGGAAACCACAGGGGTGTAAAGCTTTGCTAGCATGAAATGAGCACCTTATTCGAATTGTAAAGGGTGTGTAAGAATGCCAAAAAATGCTTTTTAAAATGTATCAATGCACTTCAGAAATTGTTTATACCCCCTGTAAGCTGGAGGCGTTGAGTGTATACATTAATTGACCATAAGAATTATATCCTGGTTCGGTCCCATGGAGAGGAGACATTGTGGATGTGACTTACAAACTGTAACATGCAGGATATCTGACTCATTGGCTTTGCCCTAAAACACAGTTTACACTTTCCTTTTAGCAAGCAAGCCCACTCTTTATTTTTCAAAAATGTCAGTCAGCATGCCCAGGGGGGGTTGGGCAGCCAGTAGGTGTTGGACCCCAAAAGTTTGCGTTATTCTTTCTTAAAGATGTTGTAATGTATCATAACGCACACATGTAAAGCGCTTTGGGGTGACTCTGTTATGAAAGGCACTATATAAAAATAAACTGAATTGAACGGAATATAGTAACACTGGCCGGGATAGCCCGTTAAGATTTGCAGGGTTCCCCAATTCCGGCCCCGCAATACACCTACTAAACCTGGTAATTAGCCGATTAAGTTCTGTTTGAACAGGGAAATCCGCGAACTGTTGGATTATAGCCCTCCAGCACTGGACCTGGGCAGACCTGGCTTAGAGGATGGACGCGCATAACACTACTCGCTCCCCTTTCCACACTTAAAAAACATCTCTATACATGTAACCTTAAGCTCTCTACATACACTGAAAATCTGTTCTTATTGCCTTTTTAAATACTAGTCAGTGGAAAGCATGCAGCCCGTGATGGAGGGCATCATATAATCATGTAAATCGTGCGGGTGAAAGGTCTGCGCTTGTTTCGTGGACGCGTAACCAAACGGGCGATTGGGCACTCGCAGTGCCTCTTGGCACACTGAGGCTCTTACTGTCGCTCCATTTATTGGCTATATGGTCTTAAGTCTAAAGATTCGATCTTGAAACGCGAGTTTACATCGCTGCAGTAGGGATACGTACCCCATCCATCCAAACAGTAATGGTTTACGGACATTGCGTTACAACTGGAGTATCTTTCCCACGTTGACGACTGATGACTTTGACGCTGATTTTGGCCCACATCAGTGGTCCGGGATAAAAAATTACGAGAAATACATTTAAACAAATATGAATACAGTCATTCATAAATCGATATCTGATGGCAAAGAAAGAAGCGTATACACGTGAAGTCTGAGCTTGCCTTAGCCTTTATCATATCTTTGCTTTACAACGTGCTTGTAAAAAAAAAAGAAACTGAAAACAGATGTGTCTTTCGATAAATGCATTTGGCTCTGACATTATGAGTTGGCGGAGTGGAAAGGTTGTTATTACCGCACTATTAAAACACCTAGGTGCACATTCCAGTCAGCACTTTAAAGAAAACATCCAACGAACCAGATACTATCTAGCACTTACTGAAGATGTTACGTTGTATTTAATGGATGGAAAATTGGTTTATTTAATGTTGATCGTGACAGCGAGGTGCAGTTAACATGCGCGCATAACATAACGTATAAAACGTTACTTATACAATTCAAAGCTTATGTCTGCCGAAGGTGAGGGCTTGTGAAGTGGAAGGGAGCACGTTTTGCAGCGTATGGGCACCATTTCCTTGGTAAAGTGCTACGCTGTCTCTATTCTCTGCGGGTCTTCCCCTCCTGAGATTTAACTGCACCCGTTGGCCGTTTGAAGTTACGCTTTTATTATTTTTTTCTCCCCACAGGCACCTTAAAGTTTTCCTTAATTGGCACTAGTAGCCCAGCGATTGAATTTCACGATGTCTTGACAAAATCGTGGTGGGTGAATTTTTTTCCCTTTATTCTTTATTTATTTATTTTAATTTTTTTCTTGGAGGGGAGGGTGAGTCAGTGAGATGACCAATGACAGATCGAGCTGGTATTGATTGACAAGAGGATCCGTATTTAAATTACCTGTCCCATTTACCTGACTGTGGATGTCGCGTCGTGATCAAGGGTAAGTACGGGTTATCTTTCATTTGCGATCAATTGTTTTTTCTTTTTTGTACGTATATAATGTATACATTTTCAGTTTTAGTACATTGGAAAGTTCTATATATCATTACGAGATTATTAAGTCAATAAATGTATTTAAGTTAACATTTGGATAATATGTTTTGCTCAGATTCAGATATTCAATCTATTTTTGAAGTAATGGTTACTGCCTGTCTGACGTCTTTGTAAAATATGATGCGCTGCTTTCTTATTGAAGTCATAATATGTATGATGAAGGTAAGGACAGAAAGATGTGTGTAGATAGCTTTGGGAAACAGGTGTTAATAATGAAGGAGACAAGATTGATCTAGCCTCTTATTTGGTCCATTTGCGTTATATAAACATTGCCCAGATAATGAAAGACACAGTCTAAAAAACAATTTGGTAATTTAGCCTTCTGCCACATAACCGAGAGTAAAGCATTAAAAAAGGAACGGGACTTTTGAATATCTAGAATAAAATATTCTGCTTTCCTTCATTGTCACAGCAGAAATTTGACTTTAACACTTTGTCTTTCATCATGGGGCCCGTACACTCTACTTAACCCCGGTCCTCTCCTCTGAGCGATGTACTTCATTGTGCTCAGGAACTACCCTACATCTGCTGAAAACCCGGCGATGATCAGATCAGGATATTTGCTGCCCTGTAGACTGTTGCATTATGTAGTGGAGAATCCATCTGCTCACAGACGCTCTGATAAAACCGTCCACTGTGTCTTAATCGGATCCTGTGGGTATTTTCCAGGTGGAGATGATTACGTCTCCAGCGATGCTGATTGGGAGCCTGTGCTCATTTCTGCTGCTCACAGGTCAGGCTTAATCCTGGCCATCACTAAGCTGCATGATTTGGATGTTTTGGGTTCTTGTGTTTAACTTAAAGGCAGAGTCGGTCCTGATGATAGTGTGTGAACATGGTGGTAATTCCTGGTTTTGTTTCTCAGAACTTGCTTGCTCTGGGTATGAGAGGGAGATAAAGCAGGGACACACTGGCAACAAAAAGCAGTCTGAGAATTTGCTCTCAAGCTGCCCCAGTTACAATTTTGCAGCTGACTGCATTGGGAGTGGTGGGGGTGGGTTGGGGTTGCCCTTGGTATATTTTGTTGCTGACTGGGGGGGGGGTGCTTTGGTATATTTTCACAATCATATAAGCTTTATAATGCCAGCACTGGGGAAGGAAGATCAGCCCCAGCAAAATCTGCCCAACAATAACACCAAACTGTTCATAATCAAACGTCTGAAATAATGCCATAGCATTAAATAAATAGAGTTATCTCACTCAGGCTTTCTGGAAGCAACCTCGCTGATGAAGCTCATAAAACAGCAAGGTAATGAAGATTCTTCCTCCTCACCTATAACTGACAGGCTCTGCCCCAGTGACAGGCATCCTGTGCACACCTCACCAGAGACTTACCATTGCCCTGTAATGGTGGATTATAATCAGGGATGCACAAGTACGCACGCATTGCATGGAGAGATTTCCGTGGCCCTTTCTGGGCTTGGCAGCACAAATGCATACTCATGTGCATTTGCACTCTTGTGACAGGAAATAACCATGCATTTAAACATTTATATATTTGTACTGCAAAAGAAGTATGCTTTAGCCCTATATCGGGTAAAATGCATGGTAATTTCTTGCCATAAGCGGCACAAATGCGGATAAAATGATGACACGTTTGTGCTGCTATGACAAGGGGCATCGCTTTATATGGTGAATGCATACTGGTGCACCAGCTATGTGTATCCCTGGTGATAATTAACTTGTACTCTTGGCACCCATCTCCATGGTATTATTGCAGAGCTGAATATTGCAGGTTCAAATGGATTTGACTGCTTTGTTGGAGCAGCGCCCCATTTGAGCTTCCCTAATTTGAATGTACACTTGACAAAAAGCATACACCGCACTGCGTGGTAACTGCATGGAATCCATGCTACTGAACAAGCGTAAAATAGCTGGCATCCAGTCTGTTTTCCTCTCCTCCTTTCTGCCTCCTCACTCCTGAAACACCCCACCACCCCCACCCTTCTCCAACTCCACAATCAGAACCAGCTGGGGTGAGCGCCGTGAGTATCGGCCCCGACGAGGCTCACGACTTCCTGTCTCACTCGCGGCCCAAGCGCAACATCGATCCCAAGTGGTACCGCAACAATCCCGACTTCCAGGCCTACTACCGCTATTACAATAGCATCGGGCACACTGAGGGGGTAAGAGTGCGGGCCGCGAGCGAGGTTGAGGTTGAATGATGACGCGATGCAATGGTAAGATCGCGACTTTCTGCACTCTCTACCTAAGTAGCACTATTCATATCTCTTGACTCCCCCCCCCCCAGCTGTATGAAATCGACCGGATCAGGATGATGTACCAGCAGATGCGGCAGCTTGAGCATGTCTACGGGCCCAATGCCTCCTTCTACCAGAGTATGATGGGCCTGCGCCTACCGAAATGTGACCCGTCAAAGGATAAGAAATGCAAAGCCATACCCCAGGTGGCCATGGCGAACCCCCCAAGCCCGCCTCTCTCCCAGGCTGACGTCATCCATCTCTGCAACTCCAGAGATCCCCTGTGCAAGCCCCACATAGTCTACCTGCCCAGCGGGGCTGTCCCTGTGCTCTGTGACCCCCGCTACCACGCCGCCTGTCACACAAACAAGGACGAGGCCCCAGCATCTCCGGCTCCTCCCCCTCCCCCCAAAAAATCCCCCCCACCTCCACCTCCTAAAAAATCCCCCCTACTTCCTCCGCCTGCCCCAGTCCGGGCCTATAAAGGGATGGAGTATGACTGTGATCCCTACTGGGACCCTGACTGCCTGATAGACCACCCACCCAGGGCATTTAAAGGGAAGCCTGGACCACCCCCACCCACGGACGATGAGGAGGACGAAGATGAGGAAGCAGAGGAAGAGCTGGACCAGCCTGCACCAGGGCCCCATAAGAAGGCTCCTTATCCCTATTACTATCAGCATGAGCTGTTTGATCCCTACCGATATTCCAACCCCGCCTCTGAGGGCCAGTAGGCTCCAGCCCCTAGGGACGGGCCATGGAGGAAATCTCTGGGATTTCCTGATTTGTAAGGACACGCCCAGGGTGACATGGGCATTGATACCATAATGCCCCCCTTCCCCCCGATGATCCTCCACACACCACACACATAATCTTTCACACATGCTTAATTTTCAGGTTTTTTTTGTTTCTTATATGTTTTGTGGAAATGTGTTGCAAATGGAATGGATAATTAGAGGAAATTTACTCCAGAAATTCCTAAAAACAGCCTATTACACTTAACTGAAAAGTCAGCACCCCCTTATCTGTGTACTTATTATGAGGTTACTTAATCAGTATTCAGAATTATAATCACCGCATTTTAGTGTAAGGAACCAAATTATCCAATATTATGATGATGATGATGATGATGATGATGAAGTTGATTATGAATAAACATGTTTTCTGTCTATGGTCATTTTGTGGGCTTTTGTGTTGGGAAGCGTGTGGGAATGAGGATTGGAAGCTGGAGCGATGATGGGGAGGAGGGCAGGAAAGCAAGATGGGGGGGAAAGTGGGGAGAGGAGGGGCACGCAAGGCTGGAGATCATTATAGCAAATTCCTCTGCTGTAAAACCCCTTAAAGCCAGCGCCCCTGCCGTGTTCCTAACTGCCGCTTTTCTCCTTCCTGCCCACCACCATCAGGGAGAGACTCTAACTGCTGTTTCAAACTATCCAGTGTATGAGAACATGCACGGTAAAAGGATGCCAACACAGCATCTCAGGCAAGTAATGAGCATTTGTTTGGTGCTGACACCTAATACAAGAGGTAATAAAAGCTGTAAAAAAAAACCAGCAAGTCCCAAATTAACTACAATACTGTAGTTTGATGGGTGCACCTTCCCCAGAGGCTTACAGCAGCTCTTTTCGCAGGTCTGATGAGGAGGAAACCAAAGAGGCTACAGAAACTGGCTGTGCGGATGGAGAGAAGTGGGAGATAAGTTTAGGTATTTTATGGGTTAATTTCACATTCCCTCTTATTTTGGATCATTCAAGGCATTTCTCTCTGCGAATACAGGGAACACCTATACTCATCATATGGACAGCCTCCCAGTGACCACAAAAACAAGGCCATCTGTTTCGAAATCAAGACAAGATCAAGACTCATCCAACGCAAGACCAAGTCAAGACCAAGTCCCAACCGAGACCAAGCCAAGACCAAAACAAAACCAAGACTTGAAAATTCAGAATCAGAATTTAGATTTTTTTAGAACATCTTTTTCATTTTATCAATAACATTTTAGTACATTTGCATCTAAGAAAAAATTCTATTGAATGCTCTTAAAACTTGTCAGCCTACAAGAAATGTAAGTGGTAAAGTATGTAAGTAGTAATGCATTTTTACAAAGCGTTATGATGTATACAACAGTGCTTAATTGTGCTTAAAGAACACTAAATCCATTAACATTAACAACCTTCGGAGTCCCAGCCCATAGAGCTATCCCACCCAACAAATTATTTTTAAACACTTTCTTGGTCAGTGCACAAATCCATATGTTATTTAATAGCCTTGATGTCTTTACAATTATTTTAAAACATAGAGAAAGGTACAAATAATCCTTTGCATGTGTGTCCAAACTTTTGACTGATACTGTGTAACATAATAATAAGCACATACAGAGTAATGAGAATGTGTGGCTCTGTAAGAGCCTTTGGAATTATTCTGGTCTGTCTATGCCTTTCTCTCCTTGAAAGCCCCCCATCCTCTGAGCAATTCCCTGCCAGTTGCAGAGCATGCTCATTGACTGGTTCATGCTGTCACAATGAACCTGACATTATTTTATTGATGAACTTGGATGAGTGGTCACGCATATCATAGAGGTTGGTCTTGAACTTAAACAGGCTGAGGACTAGAGTTTGGGGCAAAGTGTTTTAGATGATCCTTACTGGACAGAGAGAGAGACCCAAGGTCAACACCATCAGCATGATGCATTAACTTGGAATATGAGACAAATGCCAAGAATAAACATATAAAGTCACAGGCGGCTGACATGACGTCTGAGGGACCGATTTAATGTGAAAAAGGGATTGTGTGAAGAATCACTTTCTACACAGATTACTGATAATAACTTGTGATTTGGTTTTCATTTGATTAATTCATGTATGTGATTATAATGTTCTAGTATGATTTAAAACAGCTATGTGCCATGGATTTACTGTATCGGCTACTCAGTTAATATACCTCTCACAATTTGCTCAGTTGTCTTGATTGACTGTGCTAATCTATTCGGCGCTCTGCTTTTTCGTGTTCCTTTATATTGCGCGCTTCCTTCAAGCACAACCCATAAACGGGTGGAAAAGCACAGTAGTGCAGTTCATTATTGTATATATGAAAAATAAAACCTGAAAAACTGGAAACTTGAAAGCAATCCCAGATGTTTAGTGTTTATATCTGTGTATAAGTAATGTCATGCCACATGCAGTGTTATACTAACAGGTGATTCATTAGCATGGACGGATTTTGACATTCTCCCCCCTTCTGAAACAGGTTCTCATCCCTCCATCGTTGTTGACTGTTGTCATAATCCAGAATGACCAGAGCTATGTATTGAGCTATGACGTGCTCCAGCTTCACATAAATGGCAAGGTCTTGGAACAGATGGTCTCAGATGTTATGGTGGTAAGCTCCCAGGCAAGCTCAGCCCAGAAGCTGTCCTCACCAAGTGGGCATGCTGATGATATGCTCTTTTCGTGATGATATAGTATATGCTGACCAGATCTCATCATTACACCCATCCATCCATCTAGCATTTCTTCCAGTAACACCAGTCCTCTGTGGAGTACACAGAAACACATGTAACATGAGGAGACTCCACACTCAGCGGGGGTGACCAGATGACATATAATGCCAAAAATAAATTCGCTAGTGTGTTTCACTTTTTCTCCATTTTGAGTGCATACATCCAAATAAGGTAACTGTTTCTCATGAACCAATCCCACCTTACCATGAAAACGGTCAAAAATGCCTATGACTTACTTTTACTTTTTATATGCCTATGACTTACTTATTACGTTTACAGAAAGACCACCAGATGGCAGCCACGTCCCTTCTGTATTAAGCCAGAGCTCAGTCTAGCCCGAGCATAGACATGTGGGGCACTGTCCCACTCGCCGCGGTTAGTACATGGGAAGTGCATTAAAGAACTCCGAAACACACTAATATGCCAAATGAGCGCCACACGTGTATCTGTGCTGGGACTAATGCCAAAGGCAGTTTGTAAATCTGCAGTTATTGAATGGTGACTTTTACACGCTATGCGCCTCAGCACTCAGCGACTTTTATATTAAAACCACCAATAGTTGATGGTGGAATATCTAGCAGGGAAGAAATGTCATGAACTGACTTATTGCAAAGGTCTCATCCTATGATAGTACCACTGTTGGGGTCGGTGCCCATCCAACCCTGCCCTTTGTGTCTCCTGCCCTTCAGTCTAGTGTACCTAGTGTGTAAGTTCCTAGTGTGTTTCCCTTAGTCTCTTACTGTTATGCATTTATTCCTCTTACTGCTGCAGTGGGCTGAGTGTGTGGTTCTTTTGTTTCGTGGCTCATCGGTTAGTTGTTATTTTGTATTTGAGTTTCTGTTTCTCAGTGTTCTATTTTTGCCCTTTTAAGTTTTCAGTTTACCCTCCTTGTATTCTTTGGTTACTGTTCCATTTATTATCCTAGTGTATTCTTGAGTGTTGGTTAGTGTGTTTTTCTGTAATAGGTAACTTGTTCCATCTGTTGCTCGTTGTCCTGTGCCCTCCCCAATCGATTTATCTATGAGTCTCACCTGTTGCGTGGTTTTCCTTGTGTTCTACTGTATTTAAGTGCCTGTCTATGTCCTGTTCTCTAGGTGGTCATTGTGGGAATTGTATGTGTTTTGTATGGTGAATGCGCTATTTAGTTTCCCTAGTCCTGCTTTCTAGATTCTTTTGATTTGTGTTTCCTTTAATTATTTATTCTGCATATTCTTTCTGGTTTTTGTTGTGACCCCTCGTGGTCTTTTGTAGTTCTGTTCCCAATAAACCCCTTTTTGTTGTATCTGAGCCACAAGTGGTCGTCATCCTCATTCTCTGCGTGCATCATGTAACCCCACCATCAGAACCCTGACAACCATGCTTGGATTTCCTTTCCGTTCTTTCATAAATGTTTGTAAACCTGCCTGCCTGGCTGCACGACATTACTACTAACAGGGAATAAGAACAGGAAGCCAAAGCAAAGAACTGTAACAGAAATGCAGCCAATACATATAATTAACCAAGCATAGACTAAGAAACAATGTTTCTCATAAACAAAACAGAAGCCATGTACCGTGTAAACTCTTTACCTGAAGATTGCTACCATGTATATCATTTATGCTGGGCTTCACACACCCAGTTTATGATTTTATTTGAGTATTTTTCCTAAAAGACAAATTAAAACAAGAAAGACTATTATTTTAACAATACCAAGATACAAAATGCTTAATTCAAGATTCAAGATTCAAAAAACTTTATAAATCCTAGCGGGAAATTGCTTTGGCTTGGTTGTACAGTTGCTCGATTAAATTAAGAATTAAATACTGGAGAAAAGGAAAATTAGAT
>JAODKM010000002.1:17479095-17493965 GCA_026780845.1 Petrocephalus sullivani | reverse complement strand
TTATTAGGTCAATTGGCAACATGATTGGGTATAAAAAGAGCCTCTCAGAGTGGCAGTGTCTCTCAGAAGTCAAGATGTGCAGAGGATCACCGACTCCCCCAATGCTGTGGCGAAAAATATTGGCGCAATATCAGAACGGAGTTTCTCAGAGAAAAATTGCAAAGAGTTTGAAGTTACCATTATCTATAGTGCATAATATTATCCAAAGATTCAGAGAATCTGGAACAATCTCTGTGCGTAAGGGTCAAGGCCAGAAACCCATACTGGATGCCCGTGATCTTCGGGCCCTTATACGGCACTGAATCACACACAGGAATGCTACTGTAATGGAAATTACAACATGGGCTCAGGGATGCTTCCAGAAAACATTGTCGGTGAACACAATCCACCGTGCTATTCGCCGTTGCCGGCTAAAATGCTATAGGTCAAAAAAGAATCCATATCTAAACATGATCCAGAAGCACAGGCGTTTTTTCTGGGCTAAGGCTCATTTAAAATGGACTGTGGCAAAGTGGAAAACTGTTCTGTGGTCAGACGAATCAAAATTTGAGGTTCTTTTTGGGAAACTGGGACGCCATGTCATCTGGACTAAAGAGGATAAGGACAACCCAAGTTATCAGCGCTCAGTTCAGAAGCCTGCATCACTGAGGGGTTTCATTAGTGCGTGTGGCATGGGCAGGTTACACATCTGGAAAGGCACCATCAATGCCGAAAGGTATGTCCAAGTTCTAGAACATCATATGCTCCCATCCAGACGTCGTCTCTTTCAAGGAAGACCTTGCATTTTCCAGCATGACAATGCCAGACCACATACTGCATCAATCACAACATCATGGCTGCGTAGGAGAAGGATCCGGGTACTGAAATGGCCAGCCTGCAGTCCAGATCTTTCACCCATAGAAAACATTTGGCGCATCTTAAAGAGGAAGATGCGACAAAGAAGACCTAAGACAGTTGAACAACTGGAAGCCTGTATTAGAAACGAATGGGACAAAATTCCTATTCCTAAACTTGAGCAACTTGTCTCCTCAGTCCCCAGACGTTTGCAGACTGTTATACAAAGAAGAGGGGATTCCACACAGTGGTAAACATGGCCTTGTCCCAACTTTTTTGAGATGTGTTGATGCCATGTTGTTAAAGTATGGAATAGTCTTCCTGTTAGTGTAGTGCAAGCTAAGCATGCTAACATAATGCCCATATTCAAAAAAGGGGATAGAAGTAATCCGTAAAACTATAGGCCAATTAGGAATCCATAATCAAATCATAATACATTCTATATACATTCTAATAACATTCTGAGGGATAGTCAACATGGATTTAGGACAGGTAGATCCTGTTTAACCAATCTGCTGGAGTTCTTTGAGAAAGCTACAAGAGAAATTGATCACAAAAAGGCCTACTATGTGATCTACTTAGATTAGTAATTTTAACCCTTTCAAAACAACTTCTATTCAGTGTCCTTTGTAGTGGACAACAGGACTTACTACCTCCTGGTTTTACTACCTTACTACCTCCTGGTCATACTTAAGGAAGCAGAGAACTGAGTGAGGCAGACAAGATTTTAGTCAGAATTGTGGAAGGGGAATCAGACTTAGAGGTATCAGGAGGTGAGAGGGAAGAGGGCCAGACAGTAGAGCATGAAGGTGAAAACTCAGAGGAGGACATTTGGGAAGCCTGAGGAGGGACAAAGTGATGACATCCACCGTTCATTATGGAATATAAGCAATGTGTAAGCTAGGCAAGTAGGTGGTGTAGTGGTTAGGGACGCAACTGTGTAATCAAAAGATTGCCAGTTCAAGTCCCTGACCCGCAAGTACTGCTGAGGTACCCTGAGCAAGGTACCATCCCCGGGCGCTCATGTAGCTGTCCCCTGCTGTGCCACGATGTCACATGGGATAAATGCAGAGGACACATTTCATTGTTGCGTGTGTCAACAATGACGATTAACCACCTCACCTTACAGCTAGGGCTCTGAAGTTTATTGGCATTACAGTGTCTAGCTAGGGAAATGAGTGCCTTTTTAGTTGAATTTACACACGCACTCAAAGTCTGGTAACCATCACTTCAGAAAACATTGACATGCATTAATGTCATGGAGACTCACTCCAACTGTAACCATAGCTTCTAATTGCCTAACCCTTACCCTGGCCTTAAACATGTCCTCAGTGCTTTTTGTCTACATGAGGAAGACATTTTTCCATTTTTCTGAAACTACTTATTCTTCCGGGTCGTGGGCGGTCTGGAGCCTATGGGCACAAGGCAGGGAACAACCCAGGACGGGGGGCCAGCCCATCACTGGGCACACTCACACACCAGACACTCACACCTAAGAGTATTTTGGTAACTCCAATTAGTCTCAGCATGTTTTTGGACTGTGGGGGGAAACCGGAGGAAACCCCACGATGGGGTGTGAGGCAACAGTGCCAACCACTGCACCACCGTGTCCCCAAAACACATTCATGTACAGTATATAATAAGTTAAAAGCTTAATTTATAAAACTTGTAAACTTATGTGTGTGCTAAAATCGTAATAACTATACCTCTCAATTTTTACCAATTCAATTTCAACCCTACTTTGGAGAAGAATAATTGGCAGGACAACACTGACCACAATCACCAACACTGGAGGCCCTTTGGTTACTTCAAACAGTACATAGATAGCCAGGTTTTTAAAAAAATGTCAGCAAACAAACCAAAGGGAGGTGCTCGTCTTTGGAGGCAGCCTTAAAACCACTCCAGAGGAGCTGAAAACATTCTCTGGCATATCTATGTACATGGCGTGTCTCGGATACCCTAGGGTCCAGATGCCCCGGGCTTGACTATGCTTGATTATGATATGTTATTTGTTAAAAGAATATTTTAGTGTTCAAATGTTTTTCCTTCATTGGATTTTTTTTAATGCTCAAGAAGGGATAAGGAATTTTACCATAAATCCACATAAAAATTAAAGCAATATTATTACATTAAATCTTTCCAGTTTGTGATCAAACAAGACCCCATGTCCACTACAAGGGATATATGATAAAAAATAAATTAATTAATAATTTGAATTCTTTTTTGAGGTAACTACAATACTTAAATTATCTAAAAAAAAAACTAAATATCAGAACCTTTTTTCGTCTGGGTCTCAAGAGGCTATGTCATTTGCAGATGACACCAAGGTGTGTGGTGTAGCAGACACTGAACTAACAGCTCAGCAGATACAATGGGATCTTAATTAGTCATTGAGCGGATACTTGGCAGATGAAATTTAACGTAGACAAATGTAAAGTAATCCATGCAGGGAGCAGAAATATAAAGTACAGATATTTTATGGGTCCTACTGAAATAAAGGTAGCTGATTATGAGAAAGACCTTGATGTTTATGCTTCCATGTCCCACTCTCGCCAGTGTGGGGGAGCAATTAAAACGGCCAATAGGATGTTGGGTTAGCTTTCTAGGTGTGTGGAGTTTAAGTCAAGGGAAGTAAAGCTAAGATTATACAATTCCTTGGTAAGACCACACCTAGAATATTGTCTGCAGGTTTGGTTACCATATCTTAAAAAGGACATTGCTGCCTTAGAAAAGGTGCAATGTAGGGCTATAAGAAGTATTCCTGATCTGACAGGAATGTCACATGAGAATAGGTTAGCTGAGCTAAATCTGTTCAGCCTCGAGCAAAAGAGGCTGGGGGGGGGGCCATGATCCAGGTCTATAAGATTCTAACAGGATGCTGTTCAGCTAAATAGTTCAAATACAAGAACTCATGGTCATAGGTGGAAATTAGCAGAAGAACATTTCAAACTGGATTTGAGGAAGCACTTCTTTACACAGCATGTTGTTAGAGTATGGAATAGTCTTCCTGTTAGTGTAGTGTAAGCTAAAACCTTGGATTCCTCTAAATCAGAGCTATATTAGATAAGATTTTAACAACTGTCAAGAATGGCACACCTGTTTTGGGGGATTTTCTCCCATTCTTCTCTGCAGATCCGCTCAAGCCCAGTCAGGTTGGATGGGCAGCATCGGTAGGCAGCCATTTTTAGGTCTTTCCAGAGATGTTCGATTGGATTCAATTCTGGGCTCTGGCTGGGCCACTCAAGGACATTCACATACTACTCCTGAAGCCACTCCTTGATTATCTTGGCTGTGTACTTCTGGTCATTGTCATTTATGAAGATGAATTGTTGCCCTAGTCTGAGTTCCAGAGCACTATGTAGCACATTTTCTTGAAGAATCTCTCAATATTTGGCTGCTGTCACCTCTATGCGGACATGTTGCCTAGTTTCTGCCACTGAAAAACATCCCCACAGCATGACCATGCTTTTTTTTTCCTTTTTTACTTTTTACAGTCTGAGAATCCTTAATGTGCTTTTTGCCAAACTTGGTGGCAAGTGGGCTGCCATGTGCCTTTTAGTGAGGAGTGGCTTCCGTCTGGCCACTCTACCATAAAGGCCTGATTGGTGGAGTGCGTTACCTATGGTTCACCTTCAGGATGGATCTCCTATCTCCACATGGGAACTCCGCCTTAGTGACCGTTGGGTTCTTGGTCACCTTCCAAACTTCTTCCATTCCCAAAAAATGGAGACCAATTTGCTTTTTGGGACCTTCTGCCGAAATTTTTTTATATCTATGTTTGTGTATTTAGATTTGTGAATTGCCACAAATCAGTCTCAGAGGTCTACAGACAATTCCCTGGACTTCATTGCTTGGTTTATGCTCTGATATGCGCTGTCAACTGTGGGACCTTATATAGACAAGTGTGTGCCATTCCAAATCATGTTCAATCAACTGAGTTTACCACAGGTGGATTCCAATCAAGTTGTAGAAGCATCTCAAGGATGGAAATTGGATGTACCTGAGCTCAATTTTGAGTGTCATGGCAAAGAGTGTGAATACTTATGTACCTATTATGTTTAAATGTTACATTTTTTTATAAATTCAATAAAATGTCTGAAAACATTTGCACTTTGCCATTATGGACCATTTTGTGTAGATTATGTAAAATAAATCTACAGTCAAATCTATTTTAGAATAAGGCTGTAATGTAACAAAATGTGGAAAAAGTGAAGGGCTGTGAATACTTTCTGGTGGCACTGTATATATTCATAATCTTAACTGCATATTCCATTAGTAAGAGCAGAGTGTGAATGATGAATTAGCAGAGTATTATATCAGCTGTACAAAAAATATTGCGATCCACACAATATAATGGGAGACATATCACAGTTCCAAAAAGGGCACATCTGTCACCAGAACAGCAAGTTTTTGTGGTGTATAGAGAGCCACTGTATCCCAGGTAATGTAGGCATACCAGCATTAAGGGCAGACCACATCTAAACAGGAGTAACTGGACACAAGAAGAAGCTATCTGAAAGGGTCGTCTGGGTACTAACCTGGATTGTATGCAAAAAAACATTGTCACAGCTGCCCAACTCACTGCAGAATTAAACTAGCACGTCAGCTCTCCTGTTTCCCCCAGACCTGTCTGTCAGGAGTTCCACAGGATCAATATCCATGGCTCGCCTACTATAGCCAAACTTCACCTGTGCCTAGGGCTGAATGATTTATCGATATGAAATCGAAATTGCGATTTGAAACATTACAATTAGCAAAACGCAAAGGCTGCGATTTAGGATATGCATTATACAGCACGTCTGACCATGGGTTTAAAACTTTCGTGAGAATAGTTTTACAAATTCATACCCTCCTCGTGTGACAGTCCGTCTAACCAATCAGAAGTGCCGTGCTCCTCGCGTGCCAGTCATTCTCACCAATCGGAAGTGGCCCAAAGTGACTGCGTATACTCCCACACAGACATGGGAAACCCAAGGAAAATGTTACATTTGCAGTGCAGAAAAATGATTGGTTCTGCTGCTGAGCCATAAATGAATTACCTACCTATTTCATGGTCAGAGATTGTTTACAGAAAGGTCCTATTATTAGGGGTTCAAGCAGTGTTAGCCACAAGACGCTTGTTTTCTTACTGGAATAGTTTTTTTTTTTACTTTATTTAAATTAACACAGTCACAGCTTTTGTGATAGTTGCTTTATGGATCATTGTTCTCTGGTAATTTGTCCCTTTTATACATGGGACTTTCCTGAACCACTTACTTTACTATGGGTAAAAAAATGGTTGAGTGCTGTTTGCAAACTCAACACTTGAAATGTACCTGTAAAAACTTTACAATGTTAGCTAGCGACCAGGAACATTTTTGGCAAATGACTATAATACAATTTTAAGCTGTTTCGCCTTAAATTTATAGTAAATTGGGCTGAAAAGAATGTGGCATAATCTGTTAACAGCTGTCACACTAAATCGTATGATTGCAATTATTTATTTTCTTAAAATCGTTCAGCCCTACCTGTGCCAAAGGCCAACTACTTGTTCTAAGTGGGTGTGTCACTGCCATGGACTACTGAACCATTCTGGAAGACCAAGTTCACCCAATGGTTCAGGCATTGGGTGGTGCCTTGTATCAGGATGATGATGCACTACTATACACAACAAGACTGGTGACAGAGTGGTTTAATGAACATGAAAGTGAAGTGAATATCTCCCATGGCCTGCACAGTCACCAGATCTGAATATCACTGAGCCACTTTGGGGTGTTTTGGAGGAGCGAGTCAGGAAATGTTTTCCTTCACCACTGGCCACTGTTCTGCAAGAGGAATCCCTCTGGCCACTGTGCAGAACGTGAATCTGTTATTCCCAAGACAAAATATCACTATATTGACTGCAAAAGGCCCTATACCATAATAAAAAATTATTTGTCTAAAATCAGGTGTTTCAGTTTCATTGTCCACCCCCTGTAGCTGGACCTCTCTAGATCAATTAGGGTACTTGGTACTGTGGTGGAGAGTAGTACGCAGTAATGTAATTATATAACTCTTCACAGGCAGGAAACAGGCAGATCTTACAGGGCTCCTTTCCTGCTCTCCAATGAAGAACAAACTCAAGCCTAACTACCAATTTTTTATTCTAAGAACATTAATGAAATGTTATAATTAAGGTACAAAAATGTTTCCAGTGCGTCCAGTTTTCCTGATGTTCGCAGTACATTATTCTACTACTACATCTGTGAATAATGATGCGGAAACAAGAAAACAGCATCATAGTACAGCGGGTAACACTGTTACTTTACACATCTAAGATCATCGGTTTACGGTTGGATGGTACATTTACAGTATACAGTGGGGAAAATAAGTATTTGATACACTGCCGATTTTTAAAGTTTTCCCACTTACAAAGAATGGAGAGAACTGTCATTTTCATCGTAGGTATACCTCAACTGTGAGAGACAGAATCTTGACAAAATCCAGAAAATCACATTGTATGATTTGTAAATAATTAACTTGCATTTTATTGCATGAAATAAGTATTTGATCACCTACCAACCAGCAAGAATTCTGGCTCTCACAGATCTGTTAGTTCGTCTTTAAGAAGCCCTCCTATCCTCCACTATTTACCTGTATTAATTGCACCTGTTTGAACTCGTTACCTGTATAAAAGACATCTGTCCACACACTCAAAAAATCAGACTCCAACCACTCCACTATGGGCAAGACCAAAAAGCTGTCTAAGGACACCAGGAACAAAATTGTAGACCTGCACAAGGCTGGGATGGGCTACAGGACAATAGGCAAACAGCTTGGAGCTATGTTGATGTTAGGACAGTTCTAAGTTTTGTTAGGCTGCTCTGGCGGTTTTTTTTTAGGACAGTTCCAGTTAAAATCCAGGACTCGGGGCATACTTTTATGTAATTTACTTTATATTCTCAGAGAGCATGCATTCCATATCACAAAATGGCTTTTTTGAGCAATTGCACTCGTGCTTTTTAAATTTTTTATCAACACGATTAAATCTTTTAACGGCAAATAACGGCAAACCTTAGGTAGCAGTAATCCAAACTCTCAGATTTGGCAAATTAAGTGTTTAAATGTGTTCTTCAAATGTCTGTTTAATGTGTGTTACATGCATCACTGTTTAAAGCTAAATTACAGAATAAGCCCTAATAATTGACAGTTCTCATTTGTATTGCATAAAATTAAACACAATACATAAGCATATAAGTCAATTACATTACGTTAGCCACGTTACTTTATATTTACATACATTATTAAACTATGTAGTAACACTAAACAAAGTGTATTGGGGTAAACAAAGTGAATTAGGAATGCTGCAATCAGGGTTTTTTGAACCGATCCCTGATTGCCGATCACAGTTCAAAAAACATTTACGTGCATTACATTTAAACTAGAGAAATATGAGGAGGCATTACAAATTGACAAACATTTATTTATTGGAAGGCAACATATGGCAATATATGTCTTCCTATGGAATCAAAGTTGAATGTGCTGAACATTATACATAAAGTATACACAAGAAACAATTTCATTTTACGTAAGGCAAAAAAAGAAACTTCCAATAGACAAAGAAAAATACAGGGCCTTTATAAACATAGACTTACTACAAATTTAGCAATGTACACTCTCAGAAGAAAGGGTACCAAATTGTATCTTTGTTTGTCACTGGGGCTGTACCCTAAAGGACTATGAAGGAACTGTCTTGTACCATTGGGGGTACATTAATGTTGTTTATACCTTGGGGATTCATTTCTGTACCTTTAGGGTACAGCTCCAGTGACAAGGAAAGGTACAAATTGGTACCCTATTTTCTGAAAGTGTAAAATACCAGCTAAGACAGGCTATATAGCTAGCTTATATGTAAAGCATTATTCAACATTTACATGTTAAGCATCAACGGCAAGTTTTTATATATAAATATGAGCACCCCCTTGTGTTTGGAGGTCAGCCTGTTTCTCTTCTCGACTACAACATTCGCCGCATTTGCTTGCGCGCTACCTGCACTTCTGCACCGCCCGTATTACATTACATTAAGTGCTTTAATACAATTGAATCTAAATCTTGAACACAGAGAAACTTTTGTGTCTCTGCCTTTAATGGGAACAACTGAGATAGGTTACTCCCCTATGGACCACAATGGTTGGGTCCTAATTTTCAAGACACGTCAACATGTACTTTTTATAGCACATTTATGAATACACTATTCAGAGTGTGTGTTAACAGGTATGAAATGAGCACGTTTACACAGTTATTTTTTTTTATGCGTTAATGCGTATGAAATGAACAGGTTAACAAAGATGCTTTTGACCCTGATGGCTTTCCATAGACACGGGGCTTCAGGAAAGATAGCCCTGCCTACTCGATACATGCTTCGAACCTTTGACGCATGACTTAACATTACTAATTGTTACTTCATTGCACAGCATTTTTATTCCACACTATCTCTTTAAAAAATCTTTTTTATTTAAATTTTGTTTTTATTTGGGTGATCACTAACAGAACACATGAACACTAATTGACATGGTGGTGACAAAGTCAAATATCACAACAAAATTGGCGAAGCAGCCAGTCTTTATGAGGAATTTCGAGGAGTAGTAAAGCTTCTGTTTTCAACAACAATGAAGTACTAAAAAGTTATCAGAAATGTTATCCCAGCCAGCGTGCACTTTAACGTTAGCCATTTAACGATTATCATTAAGGTAGCAGCTACGGCTAATAAATCCAGAAAAAACACAGCCGGATCTCACTACTTTTTTTTCCACACCATTTAAAAAAAATCTGTGAATGCAATCAAAAGATGTAAATTGGCAAAAGTTCTGTTTTGTTTGGTTACTTATGGTTAAGGTTAGAGCTGGGTAGTGTGTCGTGATTGGGATTAGGGTTTTTTCCATAGAAAGGAATGGAGAGTCCTCACGATGATAGAAATACAAGTGTGTGTGTGTGCGCGTTTGTGTGTGGCGAGTTTATCAAGGCTCCCTTAAGTCTCAAGTATTTTTCCTCTGGGAACGTTTCATTAACATTACAGTACGAACATTCTCTGCCACCTCTGAGAAGAACTTTAAATAACATTAGCAAAAGTTCTGGGAACATTTTCTGTTAGCTTGAAGAACAATGGATTATATTTATTTGTCACTGAGGAGAGGGGAATATTACACTGCAGACTGCATGCTACTGAATAAAAATAACGAAACCTTTCTATTCATTAGCAACACTGTATATTTTCGCTAATGGCTGAGTCAAATTTAAGTGTAGAATTTTATCTCGGTCAAGTAAAATTTTGCCCTAGAGGCAGATAAAGTACATCACCTCTAGATAAAGTGTTGTCATTAACTGAGAGAATACATGGAGACAACCCAACCTACCCCAGTTGGGGCATGTCATTTCATAATAGGGCTGAGGTGTACTTTCTCTGTAGGCGTTTTTGACTATTACTATAATAGGGGCAGAGTGTGGCTCAGCAGGTTAAGCTCAGTGCCAGTAATCGGAAGGTCTGTGGGTCCTTGAGCAAGGCCCTTAACCCCTAGCTCCCTGGGGAACAGGTTTGGGGGAGGTGAGAAAAAGACCATTTCCCTACAGGGATAAATAAAGTATCTCAAAATAAAAAATATATATATATATATATATATATATATATATATATTTGTCATACCCTGCCCGTCGGATCCTCCTGTGTGCCACGCCCCCTCGTTTCCCTCGTGCAGATCCTCATGTTCCCAGTTGTTTTGTGTTTTGCAATCAGCATTTCTTTTATTGAGTCCGCCCTAGTCCTGTCCTCCCCGTTGGGTTTTGTCTATGTCTACGTCGCTGTCTATGCCTCGTACGCTAGCAGTCACGCTCACTCCCGTTTTGTCCGCTGTATCTACCCTGTCTACCCTAAATAAACGCCCCTTTGAAGGGCTCAACCCTGCAGCCTGCATCTATGGGTCGTAATTCTCAACGCCGGCGTGACAATATTATTAATGTGTTCAGTTTATTTAGAGAACAGATAGCAGTCTTACATATATATCAAATCATAATAAGACAAACCAGTGCTCTTTTTGTGTTTTTCTTATTACCAACTTATTTTACAGCTCTATACTGTACATTTATAGTTTCACTATGTGTGAACCATGCTCGTACAGTGAGCTCAGTCTTATCCAAAAATTCATAAGTGGTAAACCTGTCATTTTTTATAAAATTTAAGATTGATGTCTGATCTGCAAAATTTCAGCACAGGTAAATCGGTCACTCTCTTGCTGATTTTCCACTCTGTAGCAAATGGCTTTGACCCCTACGTGAAATATTTGAAATAATCACATAGGAATAAAAAGCCATAAAACACAGCAGTGACAGGAGTATCAGGCAGGGGTACGCTGAGGGTTAATATTGAGAAATTGATCACAAGCAGTCCTAGCCATTGTACATGGAGTAAGAAAAAAAATGTTGGGTTTCAATAAAAATTAAGGCCCAATATTTAACATAGAATTTGAGGAAGAAATTTAAAGCTTATTAAGGAGGCCCCAAAGGTTTAAAAGTTACTTTGGCAGCTCCTACCCACCAAGAGGATGTGCTAAACAGTAGCTTGACAAAACCAACGGGATCAGGTGGAATTCTGAAAGGCAGAATACTTCTGTTCTTCACTCTCAGAATTCTTTTTATCCAGAGGAAAGGGATTAGATTTTTATGGCATGTTACTGTCAGTGTAAACGGCAGGACTCAAAATTATGTCAGTAATTAACTTATAGAATATTTCTCAAGAACCACATATAGTAACCCACATGTAGTAACAAAATTTCATTTCCTTAGTCTTTAACGATTTCTCCTTGTATAGCATCTGCTTTTCTTTGAATGCTCAGAATCATTCTCAGTTCATATTATTTATTTTATAAAGATCCTGTATTCTGAATCCCTGACACCAAAATATTACCATGTGAAAGTAAGATACATATGTGGAAATAGGAATTTAATACTGACAAAAAGTAATTGTATGACTGTTTAGGAAGTGGGTAGATTTCTTTAATTATAAAGAAATGAAAAAAAGATCCATCAATCAATATTCTTGCAGTGTATGTAGTGTACAGGGCATAGGGAGGGGTGGCTTCACACCTTTAGGACCAGATTCTGAGTCTCTATACTGGCTCCACGTGTGTGGAGTTTGCATGTTCTCCCCAAGTTGTTATGGTTTACTCGAACAGTCCAAAAACATGCTAAGGTTAACTGAAGATTCTAAATTGCCTGTAGGTGTGTGAGCATGCCCTGTGATGGGTTAGAACCTTGTCATGGGTTATTCCCTGCCTTATCCCATGCTTTATCAAATTCAGCCTTACAATAAAATGTATTTTTTGGGACTAAGGTTTGCTGTTTTGTGATTTGGGAATAAGGTGTGTCGTTTTTATGTGTCTGTGTGTAATGGAGAGCATAATGGGGTAAGCACAAAGAGAATTTACCCACAGGGACCAATAAAGTATCAATATTCTCTTAAGAAATCCTGATCCCCCTGGTCGAAATCTATCCATAACCTCTAGCACCTGTAACATTAAATCACTGGTGCTGCTACTGCACAAAACACATGCAGTCTAGCTTTGAATGTGGCATGCATTGTCTATATAGAAAAGAATAAAATCTAAATAGATACACTCTTCCTAGGTATGTACATGTCTGTCCTGGTAATAATGGGCACAGCTTAGTTCCAGCTTAGAGTCTTTTAAACAGTCCAATAATACAAAATAGTTTTATGCTTCAATAGGCTGGACTGACAGAGAAAAGACCCCCCCCATGATTCCTTGGCAGCTTGTCTGCTTACCAGATACCCAGCTGGTGTGCTGTTCACAGGTAAACTGAGAAAACCAGGCAGCCCTCCCTCTGTGCCAAAAAGGTTAAAAAGTTCAGAAAATGCCCCAGTTGTTTGAAACCAAAGGGACGGAGGGAGCAGAATACAGAGGCACCATTCGTGGACATTGTATCCAGTGCATGACTGAGTTATTTGAGGCTCTGATAGGAGGCCAGGTATTACTATCAGCCAGTGATTACTGTTTATTGTGTTGTTTCTCAGTCCTCACGAACAAAGGCCTCATTGAGGCCACCTCTCTGTTTTCCACATCGACTAGCTACAGAGTACAAAGCCTTTTGTGGGCTGCTCGAACCTCTGCTGCGTATTTGTTGGCTGCTGGCATCCCACAGGCTGGATTACTGAGTTTTCCTGCCGAGTTATTGTGTAGTGGACGAAATAGGAATGAAAAGCCTATCACCACTTCATCAACAACAACAACTGAATGGGAAAAATAACAAAAAATGTTTGATCCAAATCCTGCTCACCATGATTATAGTGAGGAGATGTGGCAGTTTTCATAACTGCAAAAGGAGATCAGCTCCATATTGATGTCTATAGATTTAGAATGGGATGTGGGTGTGACAGCATTTTGTTCATAGTGTGTATGTTAACATGTTTATGTGTAATTCATATTAAAATAGTAAGATTTATTCGCTGCATCTACACTGTATATATTAATTTACTTGAATTCAGTTCCAATTTAATTCTACTTCCTTAAATTCAATACAAATTGCAATCCAGCAATCTGCTTTTAAGCACAATTCAAATTCAATTTAAATTTTCAATTACATTTTGAATGATACACACTGCATGATGGGGAGATCTACCTCTGTGTGAAACAAGAATCTGCCATGCAGAATCTGTTCTTTCTGAAGCCAACTGCCATCCGATCATCAGATATCTCTGTCAATCTTCAGCACTTCTTTTCATTTTCTGTTGCTTAATCTTTTTTGGTTAAACACAGGCCTGGCTTATGGTAATACGGCATACTTCTGGGCCGGCTTCATTGGGCGGGGGGGGGGGGGCTAGGGTGTGCCTGGCCAGTTCCAGCTTAGAACTACTTCAGTATTTTGCGTATACTGCAACAAAATTAATTGGGCCTATCACCCAAGCCTACTTTGACTATGTTGTCAGAACAACATAAATGTATTCATCACAAACAGCCTTGTGATGCCCTCCCCCCATTTAAGTCTTACTCCTCCCATACCCCCAACCTCTAAAATCCATAAAATTACTGGATGGATCAACTGGAAACGCGAAAGTCAATAATTTTTTTTTTTTTTTTACCAAAATGAAATAAGTCTTAGTCATGACAAATAAATCTGAACAAAACGGCATTTTAAACGGCATTTTGTTTTTCAATACGGGGTGATCACATAATATATGGGATAAGTGCAAATTCTATTCCTCACACTTTACATGTGAACACCTGACTTAGGTGACTGCACTAACTTTTTCCTTTTGCACATTAAAAAACTGAACACAAAACATTATTATTTACAGTATGTGAGGTTGGTGTCACAGC
Organism: Petrocephalus sullivani; assembly: GCA_026780845.1. Classification (NCBI taxonomy): domain Eukaryota; kingdom Metazoa; phylum Chordata; class Actinopteri; order Osteoglossiformes; family Mormyridae; genus Petrocephalus; species Petrocephalus sullivani. Next base: position 17,479,788 of record JAODKM010000002.1, on the reverse strand, counting down.
CCTCCTCCTCCCCAGTGTGGCCTCAGTGTGCCACACCAGTTTGTCCTACACATCACATCCAGCACACCACCTGTTTGAACTGCTGCCCTCTGCTGCGCTACAGAGCAATAAAAGCTTGTACAAACAGACTGAAAAACAGTACATTTTCTATGGCCATCAGTGCTATAAACAATGAGCTGAACTGTAAATGTGTATATACACACTATATTGCCAAAAGTATTGGGACACCCCTCCAAATCAATGAATTCAGGTGCTACAATCACTTGCAGATGTATAAAAGCAAGCACCTAGGCATGCAAACTGCTTCTAAAAATATTTGTGGAAGAATGGGTCACTTTCAGGCACTCAAAAACTAAGTCCATTTGTCCATTCGAAGCATGGCTAGGTGCTTGATTTTATACACCTGTGTACATGTAAGTGACTGGAACACCTGATTTGGAGGGGTGCCCCAATACTTTAGGCAATATAGTGTAGTTTAGAATTCACAATGCAGGGTCAGCAAATGTGTGGTACCCCTGAAGTTGGGGGTTAAGGGCCTTGCTCAGAGGCCCATGGCCATGTGTCTATTCTGCTGAGGCCAATGCTCAGACCTTCTGATCATGGGCAGAGACTTATTGTGCGTTCCATTATCCTCGGAGGTCGGAGCGCGGAACTCAGAATAACGTCACATCCGCTAAAAACTCGGGGAAAACC
>JAODKM010000002.1:17446731-17459519 GCA_026780845.1 Petrocephalus sullivani | reverse complement strand
CGCATTATGCCTATTTAAGGTGGAACGGATTTTGCGAATAAGGAAGTGGCGAATAAGGAGCCAACTTCAGCCTCGTGTGGAACAAATACTAACAACGACGAGAGGAGTCGACCTTGTAGTTAAACGATAAACCGAAAGTATGGGTACGCTGCTGTTTGTTTACCGTCTGCGCTTCCGGGTTTTCACCGTGTTAAACGTCACGACGCTATAGACTGTGGGTAATTTCCTCAGATATAGCCTGCGGACTGCGGAAAGTATAGCTCAAAAGAGCTCAAAATGTCTTGAAGAGAGCCCACATACACGTGGCGATTTGACAGTGGCGCAGTCCTAAGCTCTTGAGTACTGGGGCTTAACGCACCTTAAAATTCGCGAGTATGGATTTAGAAGTCTTCAGATGCCGTCGGTGTGTACTAAACCAGATCTCGCGAGATCACATTTATTGTTATAGCAACGTGTCGGCGTCGTCCTTTTGGAAACGTTATGCTGCTCGCTTGTTAGAGTATTGCTGTAAGTAACTCTGTTTTTATCTATGTATGTAGCTAAGCACGACGTTTAAAATGCCATGCTGTGTACATGACATTAATGTACGGTATGTATGTATACGTGTAAATATTCGTTAATTTTGTTCGGTTGCGTTAGCCAGCCCTTGCTAAACGTTAAGCACATTTTCTGAATATTTGTGTTTATAAATGAACTACCGTCCTCGATCCATTGAACTTTTGGACACGAAGTTTTTGTATTCTTAAGGTGTATTAATTTTGTGAAGGTTTAAAAGGCACGAATGTTGCGGGAAATAAACGGGAAATGCATCGTACTTTTCATGTATTCTATGAAAATCTGCAGGTATTAGAGGGTTTTATGAAGTGGTCGTCAAGCTGACGACTGTGCGGTTAACTAAATATTTATTTTTTTCAGTATATAATGTTTAATGTTGGTTTAATGAAATTGATATGATTAGAAACTTTTGAATCTTTGAGTGCTTTTTTGAGTTCGGTCTGTAAAACTGTCAGCTAATGCACAAAATGCTTAACTGATTATCGTTTTCATAAATTTAACATTTGCGTTCAATACACACATTACAAAATACATCGTTTCTTAAATATAAGTTTTGATTTAGCTTAAAGCACTAGTTATCGTTTCGGCATTTGGTGTTTATGTGCTATCACAAGAAACTGGCCACATAGAGGAATGGGTATAATTTTTCTGTTTGTCTCTGTATTTGCGTGGAGCAGTTTCGTAGTCCCAGAGATAAATCACCATGTCAGCAATCCAAAGCCTGGTTCCAGCCCGCTTCCTCACAATCATAGCCCACCTGGTCATCGTAATCACTATCTTCTGGTCCCGGGTATGAGCTTTCTTTATTTTACACACATAGCGTGGTATTTATATAGTTTTCTGTCCTGGAAGATGGCACATTTGCCTTCAGTGTGTATGAACTGGAGTGAGCCTTCCACATATTAAAAACACCCACACGACATTGTGAGATAAGGCTCATTTATTGATTATCTTATAAAATATACTTTTCTCACTAGAAATTTTTCTAATGGCACATCCTTCCGGTCTAGCCAGATTCTTTGCCTTCATTTTAAGGAATTATTGCCATATTTTAATTTATTCAGCTGTGCAAATTGTTTGTTGAAAGACATTGAAAGATCTTTTCCTATTAGGACAACAATGTCCAGGCCTGTCTGCCTCTGGACTTCAGCCAGGAGGAATACAGGAGCCAGGACACACAGTGAGACATATCCCTTACCTTAGAATGTGAATGATGGGCACAGATTTCCTGACACAATTCTCCAAAAGTGATGGGACAGTTAGGTTATCATGGACATCTGAGGAGATGCATATACTGTAAACCACTAATATTTGTTGGAGCTGGACCTAGGAAGGCACACACTCCAGAATACAGTTATCTTCCCACTGCTTATCCAGTAAGGGTCACATGAGGTCTGGAGCCTTTCCTAGACATCACAAGGTAGGGCAACACCCCAGACAGGATGCCAGTCCACTACAAGTCACACACACATAATAATATACTATTGCCAATTTTAGAAAAGAGGAGAAATGCAAATGAGAACTGGTCACTAAAAGAGATTCTCCTTCCGTCGTATGGAAATATTATGGATTCCACAGAGAGGATATTAAGCAAAAGCATGTCATCTGTCAGCACAACTCGTGGCAGCCCCACCAATTTATTTGACAAACTATTGTTTTATGAATTCTTATTGCAAAATTTTCAAATGTTGCCATGTGAATCTTTTCCAGTGTCGTGCAGCCTTAGTACAGATTTAGCAGTCAATATCTAATGCAGAGCTGTGTAGTTTTGCAAGTTATGAGAGAGAGAATTTATATTTCCCACCATTTTCTTTATGGTTAATATTTTTTGTGCACCGTTATGAGCAGATGGTACCAGGGTCACATTTGCTTCTCTCGCACTCTCTCTCTCTCACTCTTCCCTCAGATTGGTGGTTGCATTGTCAGTGACCCTTGGCCTGTTTGCCATTGAGCTGGCAGGATTCTTCTCTGGTGTGTCCATGTTCAGCAGCACCCAGAGCCTTCTCTGTATCCTTTTCCATACACGAGTGAGTACAGGCTCTTTCCATGCACTTTCAATGCCAGTTCAGCCTTTGCGCAATTCACCAGTGTCACTCCAGAGCTGATTTTCGATACTTCCGGAAGCACACTGAGACTTCCAGGAAGATTCTCACTATTAACCATCCATCCATCCATCTTCCAACCGCTTGTCTTGGAGCTTGTCCCGGGCAACATAGCATGCCAGTCCATCCCAGGTCTCACACACGGTCATAGCCCCATGTTTTTGGGCTGTGCGAGGAAACATATGTAATATGGGGAGATCATGCAAACGCCACACACACTCCACCTGTGGTGGTGAAAAACAGTAGTGCTACCCACTGACTCACTGTACCATTGATAACAATCATAACAGTACAGGTAGTCCCAGACTTGCGATGGAGATAATGTCTTCCCGTCGTAACTTGAAAATATCATGTCGAGACTTGAGTCTTTGAAAGGCCAAAAACGCAGGGAAAAAAAAATATGCGCTCTAACACGGAGACAACTGGGCATCCAGTCAACTTGAGAAAACCCGGAATAAGATGCAATGCTAAAATCGCCTTAATTTTCCATTAACTCAACTTTCATTAAATTTCCATTAATTGTGACTTGTTTTTTTGTGCTTCAGCTTTTGTGATATTTTCTGGAGAAAGACACTACAACAGCTACAGGAAGGGCAACACAGTGGGAAACAATGATGATTATGGGACAACATTTGGCACCAAACAGGGGAATGCCTTGGGTATGGTGCCCGTCCATTACAGGGTGCATACAGACAAACTCAGATACATCATCAACAATTGAGAGCAATAAGTTTAACTAATCTTGTCTTTTGATGGTTGGAGAAAAGTGGTATACCCAGAGAAAACCGTCACGACACAGATAGAACTTGCACACTTCACACGCACATACCCAAGGTGGGATTTTAGCCCCCCATGTCCAGGGGTGTGAGGCAACAGTGCTACCCACTGAGCCACCACGTCACCCATTTAGGCTGACTGGTGTCTCTGAAATGGCTTTAGAGTATCTGCCCTGGCATTCTGTCCAGGGTGTACACTTGCCATGTGCTTTATGCTAAATGTATAAGTGGGTGGAAGATGGACAGAATAAGTGAAAGGATAAACATGTAATGGCCTGATCTGGTGAGTGACTAAGGATTTACAGCTAAAATTCAGACTGGCACGTGTAATGTTTATTGGGTGGGGTGGAGCTGAGGCAGTTATGAGCCGTGTTTGTAATTCGTTCTTACGTTACAGTTCCCTGACTGCCTTTTCCTCCCACCAAACACACCACACCTCTTGCACTTTAGCCATTGCGGCCCACGCCAGTGCATCTATTGCGCTCCTCTTCTTTCTCTTTGAGCAGTGGAGTTGTGCCATCTACTGGTGGATCTTTGGCTTCTGCAGGTTGGTGTCACTCACCCTATGTACACATTTGGCCATCCCACAATGCACCACGGTTTTCCATCCCTGACTCGCATTTCCTGTCAGCACTGGCTGCCCACTGCAGCGCCTCCGTGTGCCTGTCTTTCTTCGTCTTTCAGCAGTGGGAGTGCTGGACGTATTGGTTTGTGCTCGCCTTCTGCAGGTAGAAAATCAGACTCCCCCTGGTCTCATAAATCCAGCTTGCTGATGTATGTAAAGTCGCTTGCATTGAGACATTATGCTTCAGGTTGGATTCCACTAATTAAAAGCCGTTTCAAGTGGCGTGAGATGATGGAAAGCTGATGTTGTTCTGTGTTGCTTGCCCACAGTGCACTCCCTGCGTTAATGGAAATCCTCCTGTTCATTTCTGTCTTTGGACTGCAAAAGAAGCCGCTCTAAGGACCCCATGTGGAGCCCTGGTGATCCTTTCTTTGACCTCACAATCATTTTGGTCACATGGAGATACGTGGGCTCACAAGGAGCCGCAGGAGTCGGCTGGGTTATTAACCATGGGATACAGGATAAAAGCTAAATATCAGCCAGACTTTTGCCTATACAAAGACTGTGTGTCTGCTACCAAGGATGTGACACAATTATGTATTGGCGTTTCAAGCCTAGGTTCTTTCATGGCTAAACATGCCATTTCAGCTGTACCCACGTTCTAAATAATTTTTGGATTTTTAAACAAATTTTTGAATTTTATTTTTTCTATTTTGCAATATTCTGTACTTTTGTCATTTTCACTGTGATTGAATGACTTGACTGAACTGACAGATTGCAGTGAGTCCTGTTACCATTATCTGGTTGTGTCATTACTTTATGCTAGCGTTGACAATATTCTGTGACATTTGAATTCCTGCAGGGTGTCAGTTGACCAGGTGCTGAGTGTATTTGATTAAGTAATATCTTTGATATCACGGTTCAGGACGGTATGGTATTGATATGAGTAACTACATTTCTGTGTTGATAAAAGACAAATATGGTAGTAATGAATTGATTTTATAGTGGTACACTTTATGGTATACCGTGCTTTAAATCTGTTACCGAATAGAAACCTCGCCATATAAATAAAACATTTTCATAAGCACTGTGTGATCGAGCTCGGTAACGAATTTGAAAACATGGTGTGTGAAAGATATCTTTAGTAAGTGAGAGGTTTCCAGAGAGCTGTATCATATCAGATAAAAATCTTGGTTTCAGGCATAATAATTAAAAGATGTAATATTCCCAAAGTTTTGTCTAACAGTACAGTAGTAATGTGGGTAATTCATTTCTGTGCGAGTTTGTATTTTGAAATCCTAGTTATCCTAGCATCAGGTAACTAGTTATCAAATTAAATAAGAAGAAGCCCAGAGTCAGATAAGTTGGATACTGGGCATTTATGATCTGACAAAAATTCAACTTGTCATACTAACTTATTCTACATTAGTATTTATTGTGAGGCAGTTAGTACATCCCAAGCATACAGCCATGGAACAGTTCTTGTCAAAATAAAAATTACTTAACTGTCTTCATTACAATGCTTTTTAAAGGAACCCAAGGTTTTAACTTGCACTACACTAACAGGAAGATTATTCCATACTCTAACAACTCGCTGTGTAAAGAAGTGCTTCCTCAAGTCCAGTTTAAAATGTTAATGTTAATTTCCACCTATGGCCATGAGTTCTTATATTTGAACTAATGCTGAAGTAACTATTTGGTTGAACAGCATCCAGACCTGTTAGAATCTTATAGACCTGGATCATGTCCCCCTCCTTTGCTCAAGGCTGAACCTTTCCTCATATGACATTCCTCTAAGACCAGGAATCATTGTTATAGCCTTACATTGCACCTTTTCTAAGACAGCAATATCCTTTTTAAGATACGATGCCCAAACCTGCACACAATATTCTAGGTGTGGTCTTACCAAGGAATTGTATAATCTTAGCATTGCCTCCCTTGACTCTAACTGAAAGTCAGCTGCCTTAATGACTTTCAGCCTGTTGCACTAACCTCCATCGTAATGAAGTGCTTTGAGAGGCTGGTAATGGGACACATTAAGAGCTCCATACCTCCTGGACCTCCTGCAATTTGCGTACTGCCACAACAGATCCACTGAAGATGCCATCTCACACACCATTTCAATTACACGGTTTGTCTGTCGGGTGTTGTTGTAATATTAAGTTCTTTTAAATGTTGTTAACATAAAAAAAACACAATTTATTGTGGGGTTTCTTGTGGGTACTCCAGTTTCCCTCTACAGTTAATTGGAGTTACCAAATTGCTTGTGGTGTACATGTGTCAGTGACTCGTGTGTGAATGTACCCTGCGATGCGTTGTTCCCTCTCTTGTGCCCGCAGCCTCCGTGACCCTGAATAGGACAGGTGGTTACAGAAATGGATGGATGTTTTATTATGGCAGCCATTTAATTTTAAACACATATAATGTTTACAGACAACAAATCTCAATAAATGGGCCACCATAAAAATGATGATTTCACACATTGGTGTGATTGTATTTGTTGGTCATTTGAGAATTATCTGATGCTGTACGTATTTGTAGTGGAACACACAAAACCTAGGTTTTTGTCGCCCTCATGTGGGGGCAATGACAACTTCTCTATTATTTCTTTGCTGGACTATACTGTACTTATTCTCAATTGTTTCAAATTATATTTAAAACGATACATACATCTATTTTATATAAAATAAGCTGTCATTTATCTCTTTGGCTTCAGTTGTGCAACTGGGCAGTGGATTTCCGTCCACCAATCGCTTGTTCAATTCAGAGGTTTTGATGTTTAAGAAATTTGATATTTAAAACATTTGTATTTATTTATTTATTATTTATTTAAAACTGGATGTATGGGCGAATATTTTCTTTAAACCTTCAAAGGGTCCCTTTTAAAATGATTGACAGTCCTCCAGCCGCCAGCAGTCTAATATTTTTTGTCCTTTGCCGTTTCAACCAATGAGCGTGTAGGTTCTTCTTTGCAGTAGCCAATCATCGAGAAGTACGGCGTTTGAAAACGGTAGCGGTGGTGTCTGTGAGGTGGTGTGCTTGGTTCGTAACGTTTTGGGTTTTATTATTATCATCGTTACCTTCTTCAACATCTAAATAACGTTCAAGTAACGTCATAATGCAGGTAACTAGTAATACACATTTAGTTGTATTGGCGCCTGATCGTTAAATACCAGTTTGGGGGAAGTTAACAGCTAGTAGCCTAATGATCGGTATTATAAGATTTTAATCAGATTGTTTTTTTAAAAGCTAAACGAGCACGAAACTAAATGGATACACTCCAGAATGCATGTAAAGCTTTCTACCGGAAGTGACTTGCCTATTATTATTATTATTATTATTATTATTATTATTTTCACAAACGTCCTTTCTGTCCTGCATGTGTGTATTTGAGATCGCGACACACTCTCGGAATTGTTTAACCTCGTAGAAATTGATTCAGATTAGATAGGTGCTTTACTTTACTTTACTTTACTTTTATTCTTGTCATCAGAGTAATGTAGTATTGAACGCTGATGTATCCAAACAGAATAAAGAGAATCAGGAACCCAGAGCGACCCAAGGACAGGTAGGCCGACGACACGCATTTTGTCTCTTTGGATAGATCGCTTATGGATGAATGTCATTATTGGAAGAATTGTGAATCACTTTGTTGGTTCGCCGATTTATTTTCCTTCCAGTTCAAGAAGCCGACGGGAGTGCTGGGCCCCCAGCGAATGTTGAGGAGCCCGGCCATGGCAGCCGGTGAAAAGGGTAATGCGCATGTATGACTATGATTATGGTTATCTCACTTTACATGATCATTTGCTCATTGTGGTAAGCAACTCTTTTTGTTTTTTCAATGGTCCAGGACTTGTGGCATCTACTTCTGGCACTGCCAGGAACCAAAGCACGTGAGTTTGTAGTAAAAGGGGCATTGGTTCTGTTTATGGTCGGTTAAAATAACAGTATGGAAGAGATTTAGATGATCTCCAAAAACCTTAATCGCAACCTATTTTATTTTTGTGCTTATGGTGCCCAGATTATTTAGAAGAACTGTAATATAAGTTTAAGGTGGCCGTTTTCCTATTTCAGGAAGATTTCTATTAAGAATTTTGACATTGGTCGGCCGCTGGGTAAGGGCAAGTTTGGGAATGTCTACCTGGCTCGCGAGCGCAAGCTGAACTTCATCGTGGCGCTGAAGGTTCTGTTCAAGTCCCAGATTGAGAAGGAGGGGGTGGAGCACCAGCTCCGGCGGGAGATTGAGATCCAGTCCCACCTCAGGTTGGCTTATTAAACATTTTCGCAACATGCTTGCATTGTGGCCTGAGAGATGAGTATGTCAGGCAGCTCATGACTAGGCACTTGTAAAAGTACATATTATTTACATTTATGGCATTTAGCTGGTATATTGCAGGGATTACAATCTCCCTGGTGGTGGGTGGGAATTGAACCGGCAATCTCTTGGTCCATAACCAGAGCCTCATACCACTAGGCCACCAACCCAACAACTTAACTTCTTTTCTCTCCCAATGACCTCCCAGGCACCCCAACATCCTACGCTTCTATAATTACTTCCATGACCGGACACGGGTGTTCCTGATTCTGGAGTATGCCCCAAGGGGCGAGATGTACAAGGAGCTGCAGCGGTGTGGCCGCTTTGATGACCAGCGCACTGCTACGGTGAGGGGGGGCGTGGGGGGGGGGGGGTAATTGCATGGCTGCCTTTACACATGTGCCTCTGTGGAGATATGTTGTCCTATTCTGGGCACGCAGTTCTTTAGGTACATGAGAGAGAGAGACAAAAATGAGCATATAGAACTTAGAAAGTAGATTGGCGGAGAGCTACAGCCACTGTGTTCATGTGTGATGTTAATACTCACCAGTACATGGAGGAGCTGTCTGATGCGCTGCAATATTGCCATGAGCGGAAGGTCATTCATCGGGATATCAAGCCTGAAAACCTTCTGCTTGGTTTCCGTGGCGAGCTAAAGATTGCTGATTTCGGTTGGTCGGTCCACGCCCCATCCTTGCGGTGAGTGCCCATGACTCTGTCATTGATGGTCCAGGGCGGGTGGGGTTTGTAATATAAAGCAACCTGAAGGCGATATCAGTCCCATTGTCTTCCATCTCCTTCATCTGTTAACTAGCCCTGTTTTCTGGGAACATGCTATAGAGAATAGGTGCAAGTTTCCTTTCCCCAAACAGGCGGCGAACAATGTGTGGAACGCTGGACTACCTTCCACCAGAGATGATCGAGGGGCACACCCACAATGAGAAGGTGGACCTGTGGTGCATCGGAGTGCTCTGTTACGAGTGCTTGGTGGGCAATCCCCCCTTTGAGACTTCCAGCCACACGGAGACCTACAAACGCATCGCCAAGGTGAGCATGATAATGGGGAGAGGCTAATATCACGGTACTTGGAAGTAGCAAACTTTAGGCGAAGTAGATCCTTTGAGTTCCTTATTTTGTATATGAGGTCATGTTAATGCACACATGTTCTAAACAGTGGTGGAAAATGTACTCCATTTTCTTAAATAAAAAATAGATACCACACCTAAATGTTACTCAAGTAAAAGTCAGTGTCTTCTGGTAAAATAGTACTGAAGGGGAGGGGGGGAATTCAAGAAAATAAATTTCATTCAAGATAAGTTAGAATATAGCACTGTTAGTTACAGAGCATCACAGCTAAAGGTGCACTGATCCCACTTTTTCAGTGCTGATACGATCCCAATGCCTGAGCAGAGGGGATCCAATTCTCTACTGTATCTAAATTACATTTATTGCAAATCTGACACACAGACACCCTTTTATTCAGCTGGATATTTTAGTTTACCTTTTCCCGCAATACTACAGAAAGCCTGCTTCTGTAGCCAGAGTATGTGGTATGCAGGAAGGAGACATTGTGCGTTTATTCATTTGAAACCATTCTATAAACGTAGCCACCTGCCCCATTGGATAAAATCAGTGGTTAAGTTTACATCTGTGCTGCGCTGAACAGGTGGACCTGAAGTTCCCCAAGGTGATTTCGGATGGAGCCCGGGACCTAATCTCCAAGCTGTTGCGCCACAGCCCTTCTGCACGACTCCCACTGCAAGGTGTCATCAACCACCCTTGGGTGCGGGCCAACTCCCACAGAGTCCTCCCTCCTGTTTACACACCCAAAAAGCCCTAAGCTGTGCGTAGTGCAGACCCTGCACTCTTCTGGAAGTGATGGTATTTGGCTATTTATTCTCAGGCTTAGTCAGGTGCCCTATTGGTTTTCATGATTTTTCTCTTTATTGCAATATTGTTTGAATATTTTTGCCCTTTAGACACACGTTAAGTATTGTACAATGAGTGTTAATTTTGCATAATTGTTTTAGTCTATGTTTAAAGGATTGGTTAATTTAAGATGGGTAAACTGGTAAATGATTGTACAAAAGGAGAAAGTGTAAACATTTTATTGTTGACTTTTATTTCCCTCTAATTTCATCAGTTCCTTGACTAATTTTAAATGGGGCAGGAATATTTTGCATGCTGGTCTTAGTCACTTAGAAGGAACGGTCACCCAGATTTGATGACTAAATCAACAGTCTACTAAACAAATTAGTTCTGTATTCAAAGTGGTGTGATGGGTACCACGCTTGGAAAAACAAGGAACAACGTGATCAAAGAATTATCCTAGAAATTGTGTTGTAAGCAGCACTTTATCTTTGATATGAGATATATTTACGTTTTCAGTATGTAAAGTTCAATGTTGTAAATATCCAATGAATGTGTTTGTATGTCAGTTTCTTATACATGTACTTGACATAAACTACTATGTGTTAAACTGTCTCTCACTGTTTTGTGTTACGAAAGTTGATAAATGTCTTTCAGAGTTGTAGTATTAGCAAATCCACATAAGTTTACACAGTTTTCAGTTGCTAAGCATGTTGTACTTTCTGTTTAAGTGTGCCTGAGAGGTCTAATGCACTAAATTAAGGCTATACTTATGGGGACGTGGGTTCAAATCTCACTGCTGCCAATACTGTGAAATGCTGTAAAGTAAAACCAACTATAAAACTTTACAAATGTATGGAAACTCAAGTTCCTTATTATAACAAAATTTGCTTGTTTGTTCTTTGACATTATTTTTCGAATATTTCCACCTCTGCTGCATCCAAGTTTGATCTGTTTTGAATGATTAACCAGTCAAAAACAGGAGCATTTTTAGTCGCTTCACAAACCTATTGTATTTTATGGATAGAAAACATTCAAGAAACAAATTGGCCAGTACAGGATGACAAACGACGGCGGAAATCTGTTACTGTGCCAGTTTTTCAAGCGGTGCTGTTAGCTGTGTTCAGTAGCGTTTCGCAGCAGGCACGTGCAGAGGAGGGTGCTGGGGGTGTCTAAACGCCTGATCCCCTTTCACTCGTGTGATGTTCCAAGTGCCAAAATCTTCAGAGGGACACCACTGCCCCCTCTGTTTGCAATAGGAGATGTTTCCAATAAAGAAAAAAAACCCTTGCAGCTCAGTCACCTCAGTCACCACAGTTGTACCCAATTAGAAAATCACTAGTCCACAGTTTCATTAAACAGTTGTGCACAGTGACGTGCGCAGACTTTTCTAGAAGCTGGTGCATGTCTGACCAGGGGGTGGGGAATTCCTATCGGTATTTCTTTTCTGATCAGGGGTGGGTTCACCACAGGAGATTTTGCATGATTGTTGGAAAAGGGTTGTGGTAACATAAAAGGGGTGGGTTCACTTTCATCCATTGAGGTGAAAGGGGCTGGTGCTATGGCAACCTGCCCACCAAGGGTATTGGTTCAATTTTTACATTGGTAGGGACCAAACTAACTCCAAACACCCCGTCCCCCTAAATACACACAGTACTCCTGGTAGGGATATCCATATCCAAATCTTTGCTCTTGCCCCCCACCCGGCCCCAGCACACACTCCTGGTTCACCATACTATTCAGCAGGGTACTCCTTTATTTTGCTGTGCTCGCTACAGCTTGCAATACATGAGGGGCTTTATTTGTGTGCTACAGCAGGCTAAGCTTCTGTGCCTTTAATTGGAAAGCAGTATAATCCCATGTCTGTGGGCCTTTGAGCAATGCTCTTAAACCCCATCTCCAGGGGCACTGCATACTGGCTGACCCTGCGTTGTGACCCCCAGGCCTGAATTTTTTCTTGCATTACAGCAGCTCTATTTGCAAAAAATGTTGGTTATTTAGCTTTCTTTAGGTCATTCTGAATTTCTCTTGGAAGACGTATAGTACCAAGTAACTGGATTTGAACCAATGTCCACACTGAAACTGGGTTGCTTTTCTCCTGTTAGGAAATAGCTAGATAGTGTTTGGGAATGCATGGAACAGATTACACAGTGCCACGTCAAATACCAAGAAAAGCAGTTTGAGGGTGGGTGAAGGGCCAGCTCTTGTGGATTTATACCTCAGGCTCAGGTAAGCTAGAGACTGACATGGTTTCTTTCCTGTCTTACCCTGAGGGTGCTAATAAAATCTTCCCCCATCTTCCGGTCACTGTCCTGTCCAATATCCCTCATATTTGAAGTTTTACACAGAAGTATGCAGCCACTGAAGAAAAGAATACCAAAGAATACTGGTGCTATATTACGATATTAATGGCATGGAGGATGTGACCAATCATATCACAGCTGTAGAAGGCTATATCTGTCATTGCATCAAACACAATATTATGATTCATATACACTCACCTAAAGGATTATTAGGAACACCTGTTACATTTCTCATTAATGCAATTATCTAATCAACCAATCACATGGCAGTTGCTTCAATGCATTTAGGGGTGTGGTCCTGGT
>JAODKM010000002.1:17431330-17446611 GCA_026780845.1 Petrocephalus sullivani | reverse complement strand
GCAGTTCTGAAGGCGAAAGGGGGTCAAACACCGTATTAGTATGGTGTTCCTAATAATCCTTTAGGTGAGTGTACATAAACAATATATGTATACATGTATATGTAATACAAAAATCCCCAGTTGAAACGTAATTACACAAATCTTTACCTATTATTATTCTTTTATTTCTTTCATTATATTGAACAGGATACAACATGTACTTCAGTGTAAATATAGCAATCTACAAAATCTGTCTGGAACCCCCTCCTGATCAGTGGGGTCAAAAGTATATTCTAACTTTTAAAGAAGAGTAACAGAAACCCTGTTACAGGCCTCTAAATGCCTGGTTCCAATAGCTGGTGTGATATTTCCATATGACAAACCCTTCAGTGTAGACTGTGTAATTCTGCCTACCGGAGATCATACAGAGAAAAGCCAGTCTCCCATTTAACATAAGCAACAGGTGGCATAGTAGCTGGGGATGCTCTAACTGTGCTGGGGATGCTCTACCTGTGCTGGGGATGCTCTAACTGTGCTGGGGATGCTCTACCTGTGACCGTGGGTGTAATTGTTGCAGCAACATACTTCTGCAAAATGAAGAAGTATAAAAATTTTATCAGTCCTAAGGCAAAGCTCTTGACAATTCTTCAGACAATCTGCTTGGTGAAATTTTGTTCAGAATTAATATGGCTTAAAAAATGACGTTTACACATTTTTCATATTATATAAATGCAAACAGTACCATATGACAATTTGTTTACTACTAAAATTACTATACACTGCTAATGTTCTAGATAAGTTATGTTTTTCTTGCCTTTCACAATCATCAAAATAGCCTAAAGCTGGAATTAGTCAAACGACCTATGTTAACATGCATGCTAACACAATTTCCACATAATTGTGAAAAATGATAAATTCTGATAGACTTTAGATCATCGTAATTAGACTAATATGCACATAATTTCTGACGACTGTGTTGTCTTTCAGCAAAACTTATCTGCCACTCATAACTTGATACATGACAAGAATCTTGGTGAGGCTGTATTCATAAATCTCTGTCCATGATTCTGGCAGTAATATATACGTGATTATCATCGTCGTCACTGATAAGGACATTATATACATATATCACGGGCTGATTCAGCAGCAAAACATGGTTCACTGTATCCGTTTTGATCTTATGGTTATCTGCCTTTTATTGTCTCTATCTCTACAAATATATTTTACAAGCTGAGAAGACGAAAAGCCCACCACTGCAGCTGTGATTGCCAAGTTTGGATCTGGCCTCCTTGGCCCCTCTTGTCCAATCCACTGTACCTTGAGATTTTGTGATACATTCTCATGCTTTCCTACTCTATACTAATAAAGTAGTACCTGTGAGAGCTAGCTTGAAAGAAAGGGGACTGGGATATGCTGCACCAGAAAATTCACCATAAGGTTTTTGCCCACATAGCCCTCCTCATCCTTACTCTATAAACTTAAAGTGTTAAACAGTGTTCGTGAGGTTTTGCAGTAGATGAACTGAGGTTTCTGTCTTTCACTCTTTGCTGATTGATACTTTAATCGTTTTACAGTTTTATATTTATCATACAATTCTGAGCTCACTTGAAAACAATGTTTACTGTGCTAACTTGTATTTTTGTAAAACATTTGCATCTGAATGGGACCAAAGTGCTTATCTGATTATATACCAGCCTTGCACAATACTATTAATGTGTTGGAAGAATGCTTCAAATGGAGATTGTGCTCTTTCACCATATTAACAAACAACCCCCTAGTTAAGGATTTGACTGAGAAGTTGTTCTGGGTGAACATAATGTATATTTGTATTCTGCAACGCTAACCAGTATAAGGATGCCCAAATGTAATCCTTCCATTAATTCTCCTTCTGTTCTCCTTCTGACAGTATTATACACCAGAGTCAGTCTGTGCAGCCCTGCAGGTAAGGGAGGATCTTGTATTTGTCACTCATTTTCGCACTGACATCATCAGGAGCAACCTAGCTCCTGATGGAAATCATTCTCTGAAACCTGCAACTAGACATCTGTCCTGCCATCAGTCACTCTTCCTAACCACATCAAAAAATATATTAAACTTTGCTGCAGAATACGCTACAAAGGCAAAGTTCCATTAATATTGTTTCAATTTATCATAACACATGAAACTGTAAATATGCATATACATAGTTCCTATAAAGAACAGTTACACACAAATGAAGTATGTGCCTCTTTTATAATAATTTCCAGTTTTAAAAGATATCATTTACTGTCTAAGGCTGCTCGAACTAATGTGTATGTGGTAAAGATTGTTAGGCTTTGTGTCAATGTGACAAGAGGTCTTTAGCAGGGTGACCAGAATATGTGTGGTTGAGTTTTATTTAGTCAAGATGCCTAAAGAAAATAATCTGTACATCATGTGTTTTGGGTATGTGGGATGATATAAATTACAATTCCATGTCTATATACGCAAAACTGTCAGCATACCACTCGGCAAGCAGGTTCTACATTCGGATCTCACAATATTTACAACTCCACAGGAGACTTCCACTATATATAAGGCTAACTGTCTTTGCGGGCATTCACAGCCCTCCACTCCCAGAGCCGCGTGACTTCCCTGGGCGGGCAAGGAATAAACTATAACAACGTCATGCTCTAACACGTGGAATTCTGCATGCGAGGATTGTGTCGTCCCGTAATGTCACGAACAGTGGTGCGCTTAAAAAGTGTAAGCTAGTATGAAGTCGTTCTGCTTTACTACTGCTGTTAAACAACACTATAAAGGAATATGATAAATAGCGTCAGTGCTGAAATACCCTTGTAATTGGTATGAGCCTGGAAATGTTGCAGCTTAAATGTAAAATCACTAATTTTATACATCAAAACAAATGAAAAAGCACACATATAATCATCTTAGGTAGTCTGTTTTAGTTTCTTACATGACTAGAATTTTGTAATATATAGCTCAAGTGTCCAGAAGTGAATTTTCGGCATTTAATATTTGTAAACGTGTAAACGTCTTCAAACGTGTGTTCCTTAAAAGCACTTATAATTTTGATGTGTTTATTTAATTATGTTAAAAGTAATTTAACATCAATGTACAACGTAGACTGGTCATACAGAAGTACAGAAAATAAGAAATAGCCTATTAATGTCCAAACATATAACTGACGTGTACACATGATCTGTATTGATAGCTTGCTAAGCTTTAATTTCCGCTTTATAAGCATAAACCCCATTCAAATGTGCGCACTTATTTGATATATTACGATGCGTTATGACAGTGGACAGTTCTGTTTGAGCTTCTGAGCAAGCAGGCAGCAACGTGACAGTAGAGACTCGTGCAGTAGACTATGGTCTACTCAGCCAATGGGCCGATTGGTGGGCGTGGTTTTCTTGCCCGAGGAACCAATGGCTTCTTAGGATTTAGCGCAAACCGTTAAGTGCGAAGGCACGTGTACCTCTCCGTGTCTGCTGGCGTGGGGAGGCAAGATTTGTGTTGAACAATAGGCAGACATAGGAAGACGTCAAGTCAACTAGTCTAACCGTTCGGAAGGAATATACCAGCTGGGATTAATGCACCCGTCTAGCTCCCTACTTGATTTTAAGTATATCGGTGTACTAACGAAGAACATTAAAAGGATATTACAAGCGACAAGTGAGCCAGATATTTCAGCGAAAGGGTAAGATTAACTTTGGCTAACTGTCAATGGGTGGTGGTTCTCTGTCATCAGCCTTTTATTTTTTGTTAACCTGACTGCCGCCTGCTAGAATTAGATGATGTTTTCACGGTTTTCAGCGCTGTCATCTGGGCGATGCTGTGTAGTCCGTATGGGCTGTATAATTGTAGATTTACCACAAGGGACTTGCGGTTTCATTGGACTCCATTAACTCACTAGGCAGTCTGAAGGCTGGATCCCGTGCTGTTGACACTAGATGGCCACGTAAGGGGGTCGGAGTATAAAATATCGCAAACGAAATACTACTTGTTGGCTACCAGTTGTCTGGATCTCTGAGGGTCGCGTGTTGGTAAGGAGCTGCCTAGCTCACCACTCTGCGCGGAATCGTAACACTCCGCGCACTGCGTTTGGTTTCTCTTTCCAAACCATCAACGCCTCTCGCCTCCTGTTTTCGCTATATGGATGCAGTCGCCCCGTATGGATGAGGTTAGGGCGGCAAAAGTTTACTGGTGCACGTTTCATTATCTGTATACGCCCCGATTTTCCTTCGCGTGTAATGTGTCTCATTCCACGTTTGCTGCGTCTCGTCTGCTGTGCCGTCGGTCATCAAGTAGGCCTTATCATATCCCGACGGGCGTCTGCTTTGTAAAACAGTAATGGGACGCGTTCGCCACACGCAGACACGAGGCAGCGTGCGTGGAGTCGCTGCACAAAGTCGACGGCGAATTTCGCCCAAGTTGAGCATCTGCGAGAGGCGTGGCACAAACCAGCCACATAGCCCTGGCATTTAAATGGCGATGTTGTGCCACATGCATGATGTCGAATTCCCGCGTGAGATGGCGCCGCACCGCGATCAGTCTTTCTCTGACGATCGGGTCCATGGTTTTGGTTTAGGGGAAGCTCGCGTCCGCCCCTCTTAGCGGCCGCCCGCACGGACGGCGGCGCGTGGCGCAGATGCCGAGCCTGCGCGCGCAGCCATCACGGGCGAGCACGCGCACGGACACGAGGCGTGCGCTCGGAATCGCTGCGGCCGATCCCGCGCGAGCATCTCAGTCGTGCTGAGCTATTGGACGATGGTAACGCCAGGAGGTGTGATTCGGGTACATGTAAACAAAGATCTGATGTAACCTAAACACTTTATACTTTTATATACTTATGCATATACTGTTGGTTTCCTAGAGGTATGCAAAATTATGGAAAAACGGAATTATTATATAACTTAACATTAAATAACCAAATATCTAAATTAATTGTTATAATTGCAAACTGAATATAACGATAAAGCACATAAACAGCATATTTTAAATAATAGTTATTATAACTTAATTATACGAAGCTTTACATCTGAGTGCATAAACTGCAGCTAAGTCAATTGTCAATTTACTGTTTTTTTCAATATTGCCTTTATTATAGTAGTGATCAACCCACTCCATCCAAGTTTAAAAAAAATTAAAGGGAAGTTACCTTGGAGCAGTTTCTTAACTTGGTCTTGGAAATTAAAATGTAAATATCTGTAAGTTGGTATTATCACTGAACAAAATGAGTATAAACTGGAAATATGCCATGTCTGGCATTTGACTATGCAGAAATAATTTTTTTGTATCTCCCCTTTTTTCTGTTTACCTGTATTTATTTTCTTTAAAGCAAAATGCTACATTTCATTATAGGGACTGGATTACAGAACCAAACCACAGAACTACTTGTGACATTTACTGAAGTGTCCTATATATAGTGCCATAAGTATATTACACTTTTTTAAAAGTTATAAATATGGTTTATAATTATACATTTAAATTATGTCACAGTATATGGGTCAAAAGAAACCATAAAAACTGAAATTCATAAGGGAGATAGTTGCAAGTTGTTTTAATGAACATTAGAAATGTGGTTTTGTAGGCAGCTTGCACCACTGGTCTGAACAGAGGGAGGATTTACTGCTTTTGGTCTCAAGAAACGGAAGTTGGCTCTGCACCTATTTTAGCATCCTGGTATTTTAAGTGCATGTAAAGGTAAAAGTGAACTTTGCACATTTTGTTAGGAAGCCATTTTTTCCCATTTAAAAGGCTGTTTATACTAGTAGCTTTAAAATCACTTTGGTTCGTCCCCGTGGTCATTATATTATTAGAATATAATATAATAGATTAAACTTTATGGATCCCAGGAGGCATTCCTGTGCATTCTTGTTACACCCAGCCATGGTCCTCTGCATGCTGTATTGTGGAAGACCATAGTAAACCTCTCACCATTCATATGTCTCCCTTTGGGAGGTGGAGTCTTGAGCACAGAATTCCTCTAGCCAAAGTTTGGTTTAACATAAATAAACCTGCAGTTTGTTCTCATATCTCCTGATTCGCTGTATTGAAATCCAGCTGGTCCATGATGCTTTGAATTTGTAAAAAAGGCTACAGCAAAACTAACAGAAAGATAAGCAGTAGTCGCGTAACGCAGTGATCTTGTCCGGTGGTAAATGGTCAGAGTTTTAGCAGCCTACACAGTTTCACATGTTACCCCAGATCCCCTGTTTCAGGAGTGATGACATACCCTAGTTGAAATCAGACCGTTAAGCTTGGCCTCAGTAAGAGAAGAAAATCCAGATGTGGAATCGGCTATGATTTAAACTCCTATTTACTTGAGCATAGCTCATTTCAACATGTATGTGTTGTAATGTCACCTTAATTAACAGCTGGCTGTATTCCTCCAAAAAGGTTTAATTAAACCACCAGGACAGGGGTGCAGTGGCCTGGGTACCCAGGTCATTGACCAGCCACATAAGTAATAGCGAGCTTGTGACAATGCAGATACAGCAGTTTTCTACCTCATAGTCCACACAGATAAGATGTAACCATTTTAATGTGTAATTTCCTATTGCACAACATGGCAAATACCTTTAATGTGACAAGGTAATAGCTTGAAAGTATTTTTTTTTCATGAAAATAGCTTATTCTTTTTCTTGACTTTTCTTTCAAAAACTAATATCATTCACTGGAATTTAATGACTTTTCAGCATTTTCAGTTAAAATATTGGACAATATCATCCTCAGTTTTCTCATAGAAGCCTTCAAAAAAAAAAAACTCCCAAAACTAGGTTCCAAAATAAAGCTTGCAAATTGAAGCCTTAAATGGAAAAAGAAAAGCTCAAGGTTTGCTCATTTATGTGGGGTGTTTATACCCAGAGGCTCCTGAGCTGTGTCAGGGGAGTGTGTGGGTAGGCCACCGGATGGGTAAAAGTGTAGTACTAATCTAGTAACCTAGTAAAATCCCAAATAAGAATATATGGCAAAAAAAACAAAAAGGTTTTTAAGTTTCAATACTTTTTCTTATTATATGCAGTGTCATGAAAAGTGCATTGCCCTGTCTGTTTTAACATTTCTTGCATTTCATTTGCCCAGTTTTATGTAGTTAAACATATGTTTCATGTGAAATGGAAAAATAAAAAAATTGGGGGTTCATTTACATTGTCAGTGGTGATCAGGTTTAAGGTGTCATTGCTAGCTGACTCAAACCAAATAATGGGTTTAACCTTTTCGCATTTATACGTTACATAATTTTGTCTACAAAGTAGATTATATAAGTATCGAAACGTGTGATTTGTTGCGTCATGTTCCCGTTTATCTAAAGAGGAAAAATGCTTCGAACAAAAATCTGATACCTTTCATAAAAAAATGCTGAAAATGAGGGAGGAGCAAATGTCATGTGCCGTATGTACCTGTAGAAAGTACGTTATATAACACCTGTCACACTTAAAAACAATTCCGTAACGGCAGGAGAGGATGCGTTTCCTCTTAAAATGCAGTTGGTAGTTCGATTGTATGAAGATTTAAATATGTGTTGAATAACGTGAACTACTTTTATTTTGAGCCAAAGAGTGTTTATGCCGTGAAATTGTAATATTACATGAAAAAAAATATATATGACACGGGAAAGCTGGCTTCAGTGAAATTTAAGTGGCGTGCTTTAGAGCAAGATGGTCGGAAAAGCAGTAGTTTCCAAGTTTCGCTCTTGCTGCTTTGCTGAGCACATTAGCAGGTGGCTGGGCTGGGCTGGGCTGGGCTGGGAGAGACTGCAGCCGTGGGCACGTGCTTCATGTGTACCCATAGCAGGGCCGCTGAGTCAGGTCCTCCAACAGCCAATCAGATGTCACGCTGGCTGCTGGGCTCCATACGGTGGGCGCGGTCAAGTGAAGGGGAGGCGTTCCGCGTGAGGCCCGGGCGTCCGTGTCCGCGTGCCAGTGTGCTAGTGAGCGCGCCCGCGTGCGCCCGTAGCTCGCGGTGCCCCCTCGTGGAAAGCGCCATGGCAACAGGCGAAGGGAGCGCGGCGGCCAGGGGCAGCGCGTCCGCGCTCCGACGCCGCTTGGGGCAGCCGTGCGTGCGGCGTGCGTGCGCTGCTACGGAGCGTCAGCGCCGTGGCGTGTCGATGCGAGCCGCCGCGTTACATAACCGGCGCTTCCGCTACCGACGTCTCGCTTGGCGCCGCATGTGATTTTTTATGCGTGTGTTTACTCTGCTGTGATTCAACGGTACCTGAACATCCAGCTTTGTATTACCTGATATATGACGCCTTGAAAGGGCTTTTTAGTGTTCAAACATACAAGTCAAGTAGGTCTTTGTATTTGAACTGGTTTGATTACCATTTCTGAATATATATTTTTTGTAAATGAATATTTAATATTACAGTACAGTTTTCATTCTGGTAATTTGTATTGTGACTAGTCAGTTGTGGCATAATATGACTGAATATACAAGTCCTGTTTCAGAATTCTTGTAATTAAATGCTTATACATGTATGATTGTATGGTTTTTAACAGGATAATAAAGTTGTACTTTGTTATATGATTTTGTGACACAAATAAAGTTGCTGTTTTCCAGTAGCAAAATAAAATCCCTTGAGTCTTGACTGAAGTGCTGATGTTTTGGGGTCTGCTCTTAGTTGTACAGTGTGAGGTTTTCAATATGGGAGGAGAGAAGCATACAGCACCCCCAGTGTGTCGCTCTGCTGTCTCCTTAGCCCCACCGACAGGGCTGTTGGCCAGTTGTAGGTTTCATAATACCGTGATGAGAAACCGAGTAACCCAGCATCCAATCTCACCGGAGAGGAAATGAATCCGCGTTTCTCTGAAGCTAAACGTGCCCTAACATTGAACTTTACACTTTATGTTTCAATGATATGTCACTGGTTAGATCATTGTGAGGTTGTTTGGCATTAAACCATCCCAGGCAGCAGAGGACACGAGGCGGGGGTACACCCTGAACAGGATCCCAGTTTGTTTCAGGAAGATAGATGGGAGAATATCTGTTTTGCAACAAAAAGACAACTTTACCCCTGGAATTTTCTCAACCATGCAACCCACTGCAAACTCGGACTTTTACTTTGTTGTTCTGGTATGATCATAGGTACCCACAACCTCAAGGGAAAACAAATCAGATTGAGGTCTGTTTCTTGGGGCATTTTCTTTTTAAAATAAAAATTTGTTGTTGCAGATGAATGATGTAATTTGTATTTGCATTCTGGTGTTAAGACACCATCATGCCCTTCTCGTTACATCTTTATGTTCCGAGTATTGATTTTCTGCTATTTAATATATGATCTTTATGTTGATTTTAATCACTGATAGATGCTGTATTACAATTCAACGTTTACAGAATATTATGGTAGAGTGACTGATATTTGGGGAGCATTTTTATTTCTGTTTACATCCATCTGTTTTCAGTAACACATGTCAAAATTGGGCCATCATGGTGACTCGGTTGCGTCACTTCTCCAGGCTGTGAAGTTCAGATCCCTTCCCCACTCTTTAGGTTCACTAGTCAAATACTGGATATGCAGTTGAATAGGTGGACATATAGGTGTTTGGAACCTCACATTTCAAACACAGAGTAAGTGTTTTACGTTACGGATGAGGTGTATCTGAATCAGTCTACCAGTCCACTATCACAATCTGCACATACATTTTTGTAAAGCATGCTGGAAAGGTGCTATTTGATGGAAATTTCATTGTTAATACAAGGAGAGTAGAAAGTCCACTTAGAGATGGGATTAAAACCCCCAACACTGGAGGTAGGAAGCAAGTGTGCCAACCACTGAGCCGCCTTGACATCCCAACAGTTCAAAGTTTCAAACCTTATCATGGAAAAATAAAATTTTGAGCGCAGGAACAGGACTATTTTTAAAAAGTTGACTTAATTCTATATTTTACTGTATGTAACTTCTCTGATTGAATTTTAAAGGAATTTTAAATTTTAAATTCTCCTCCTCACTCGGTGGCAGCAGCAAACTTCAGACGACTGATTTTTTTTTTTTCCTCAGCATATACTAGATAATCTTGGAACAATCATTAAAATATTAACAGCACACAATGTACAAGTTCAGAGTGTACCTCACCCTTGTGCCCTGTGCTGCCTAGGATAGGCTCCTCCCCCCCAGACTCGCCACGATAAGGTGATGGATCGATGAGTTGTTGCCAGTTGTTTTCGAGCCTGACTGTGAACCAGGGACCAATAACTTGTACTCATTTACTGCCTCCCTGCAGGTTTTATGTTGGTACCTATTACTGTTTACAGTCTCTGTAAGATTCCAGAAAAATTGTTCTTTAATTAAAATATGTGCTGGTGTCGGTCCAGACTTTGATCCGTGTTGTTTTGTCTCCTCCACAGGTCCGTTTGAGGTTGAGGAACCACAAAACGGAGTGATGCGGGGGCAATAGAAGGATAGAAAACGACAAAAAGAGATGTTTTTGCTGTCTTTTTCTTGAAGACCAGATTCAGTTGTTCTCCTGCCTGCTCTCTTTCATCAGCCACCGCTTTTCCTAATAAATTGCATTTTTGTACCCATAAGGAGCACAACCAAATGGTTTAATTACATTTTGAATAAAAAGCTTCACCAAGCGAATCTGTTGGATTGCACACATAAAATAGATGATCTGTTCATAATTCTTTTAGCATTTAAGCATTTTCAAACATGATTGCATCTTTCAGTCAGACCAGCCCAACTTAATCCGGGAAGCTGAGAACTTTTTGAAGAAGCCAAAATCCAGACGAATTTGTTTCCTTTGAATATGAGTGATGACAATTCAGACTCCGCCCCCAGCAGTGACCCGCGAGGGACAGGGGGAGGAGCCGGGGAGGAGACCGCTCCCAGGGCTCTCTCTGGCTCTGGTGAGACTGGGACCTCCCCGAAGGGGATCCAGGGGCCGCGGGGCCTGTCTAGGCAGCCGGCAGCCGCCCACCCGGACGACACTGATGCCCTGTCCAGCGGGAACGACTCGGGCGAGCGGGAGAGCGAGGGGCGGATGGAAAGGCAGAGTGGGTCCCGGGGACGCCAGTCCACCTGCAGCTCCCAAAGTTCCTCGAGTCACAATGGGAAAGATTCCGGCTTGATGCTGGAGACCACCGAGAGCAACAAGAGGTGAGGAGGAGGAGGAGGGGATGAAGGGAGAAGAGCAGGGATAGGCTTCATCTAAGGGGAAATTTGGAGGGTGCATGACTGTAGGGGGTGGTGTGTGCTTTTGTGGGTTAGGACTCAAATCCTGTGGCAAGCAGAGTGATCTCACAGTTGGGCCCTTGAGCAAGGCTCTTAACCCCAGTTGCTCCAAGGACTGCTGGCCCTGCTGTCTCTGTATATGTTGTTTTGATAAGTGCCTGATAAGTAAATTAATGTTAATGAACATATAATAGAATGGCCAGACTTCAATGAACTCATTGCACTTGCATTTTTCTGATTTGTTCTTGCGTTTGCATTTTCTGCAATACTTCGTCTTCTCAGAGTCTATGTGGAGTAACGGCAGCTATATGGCTGAGAAGCTCAGAAATGTCTGAGCGTCAGATGTCTGGTGCTAATGAGAAATCAAAGAAATTGCCCCACCCCCCTTCCCCCCTGTAATAGAATGAAGGGACGATTGATTAGCAAGCAAGCGAGTATCTAGAAACTGGTTCCACTGCCTGTTTCTATCAGGAAGTGAGTCACCGGGGTTCAGCACAGGGCCAGGTCATGATGGGAGGTGGTGGTACGTGGGCGGGCCAAGGACGACCTTCTGGTGAGCTGTGCTGGTAGATGGAGAAAGACCTAGAGAGGAAAAAATGAGATTTAAATTCACCATCCATTCATGGCCTCCAACCTTCTGCAGCTCCAACTCCCACAGCCCTTCGCCTCCCAGCAGCTCTGCGGCCTACAGCTTGCTGAGCGCCAGCTCCGAGCAGGACCATCCCTCCACCAGTGGCTGCAGCAGCGACCAGTCAGCCCGTGTGCAGACACAGAAGGCGCTGAGGAAGGCCCTGCGGGACCTGAAGGTCCGAGTGCCGGCCGACCGCAAGAGCCGATCGGGAACGCTGGACACCCTGAAGTACGCCCTCAACTGCGTCAAGCAAGTGCGAGGTGAGCCGCTGTGTATTTCATCCAAAGGACGTTGTGCGGTAGTCGAAAATAAGATTAGTTTGAGATGTTTCTTCTTGGTGTTCTAAATGTGTGTGTGTGCTTGTTTTACAGCCAACCAGGAATATTACCGCCAATGGTGTGTGGAGGACAGTCACAGCTGCAGTCTGGACCTCTCCGCATTCACTGTGGAGGAGCTGGACAACATCACCTCCGAGTACACCCTCAAAAATACAGTGAGTATCTCAATTACAGGAATATACCCCAACAACAGTGCCCTGGCTTTGGAATGAGCACCCCCTCAATCTGTCTGTGTCCTCTGTAGATATAAAGAGCCCCCATTGCACCGCCGCCTTTTGTTGGGGGGGCAGCCCAGTTTTTCTCTTACTACAATCTGCTTGCCACAGATTGACACTCTCTTGCTTATTCTGGATGATCCTTTGCCTCTAACGGCGTCCCTCCCTGCCTGTCCATCAGGACACCTTCTCCATGGCTGTGTCCTTCCTGTCAGGGAAGGTGGTGTACATCTCGCCACAGGGCTCCTCTCTCCTGCGCTGCAAGCCAGATAGCCTGCAGGGGGCGCTCTTCTCCGAGCTGCTGGCTCCACAGGATGTGAACACCTTCTACAGCAGCACGGCGCCATGCCGGCTGCCCCTGTGGTCTGCCTGCATGGGCTCAGGTCAGGCCCTTTGGAAATGTCAGACTAAATTTAGGCAGGGATGGAAGCTCTGAAACGTAATGACTCCTCCCCTTTCCGTCGCAGGTCCCTCCCCCATGGACTGTACACAGGAGAAATCCATATTCTGTCGCTTGAGCGGCGGACGGGTCTACCAGGGCGCAGTGCGGTACTACCCCTTCCGCCTGACCCCCTACAGGCTGACCCTGCGCGACTCGGAAATGGCTGCCGCCCAGCCGTGCTGTCTCATCATCGCCGAGCGGGTGCACTCGGGTTACGAGGGTAAGCTCCACCCCCCTTGCACCACAGCTGCTGTATCTGTCTCCGCAGCCGCTGTCTAAACCATGTATGCTCTTCGCTCTGTCTCAGCTCCCCGTATCCCTCCTGATAAGAGGGTCTTCACCACCAGCCACACTCCAAACTGCCTCTTCCAGGATGTTGATGAACGGTAAGTGCGTTTGTGCTAGTCAGGAGCATGTGCGTCGTTTCCGAGTGCACGGATAGCGGGGGTTGTATAACAGGGTTGTTGTGTGGCAGGGCGGTCCCTTTGCTGGGTTACCTGCCCCAGGACCTGGTGGGCACACCTGTGTTGCTGTATCTTCATCCTGAGGACAGGCCCATCATGGTGGCCATCCACAAGAAGAGTGAGTGCCCGACCTTTGAGCCGCTCAGCGGCCTGCTCCTCTGAATGCTAGCATGCCACTTGTTGTCTGGCTCAGTGCTAGCATCCTCCTGCTTTAAGCTACCAGTTAAAAAGCACTATGCATTGTAAAGCCAGCATGCTGCTAGCCCATCCCTGTCTGTCTGTCATTTAGACCTTGCATAGGGCTGCCAGTCAGTCCATAACCGCATAATAAAGCACGCATGCCATGCTACGCATCTGCTGCATTTTCACGGTGCCTCTTCCCTGAACCCCTCCTCCCGTTCCACAGTCCTGCAGTTTGCGGGGCAGCCCTTCGAACACTCGCCCCTGCGCATGTGTGCCCGCAGCGGGGAGTACCTCACCATCGACACCAGCTGGTCCAGCTTTGTCAACCCCTGGAGCCGCAAGGTGGCCTTTATCATTGGTCGTCACAAAGTGCGAACGTGAGTTCATGGTTCACCATCTGATGTGGTCAAAGATGCTCTGTTTTACTGTAATTTGACATGTGACGCTCTGTGTGCATCTCTCTGTCTGTCTTCCACAGAAGTCCCTTAAACGAGGACGTGTTCAGCCCTCCTGAGGGTGGGGAAGGCCGGGCCATAGTGCCCGAGATCCACCAGCTGAGCGAGCAAATCCACCGGGTCCTGGTGCAGCCTGTCCATGCAAGTGGCTCCCAAGGCTACTGCAGCCTGGGCAGCAACGGCTCCCAGGAGCAGCATATGAGCGCTGCCTCGTCCAGCGACACCGCAGCTGAAGAAACCATACAGCTGCGCAAGCCTGTAAGTCCCAGACGCTCTGTGAGTCCCCCACACAGGCCCGTGAGTCCCAGACGCTCTGTGAGTCCCCCACACAGGCCCGTGAGTCCCAGACACTCTGTGAGTTCTATACACACACCTGTGAGTCCCGGATGCTTCATAAGTCCCTGATGCTCCGTGAATGTTATATACAAGTCTGTGAGGCCCAGACACTCCATAAGTCCTGTACACAAATCCATGTATCCTGTCTACAAACCCATGAATGCAACAGAGGCTCCCTAATCCCTCTGTCCCCCTGACAACACCTCTTTGAAGTACAAATGTGTTTGAGACACAAAGATGTATATGAGCGACCATGGCACACTTCCAGTACATCACTGTGACACCCCCCCACCCCCCAATTCACTTTCAGATGACATTCCAGCAGATCTGCAAGGACGTCCACATGGTCAAGACCAGCGGTCAGCAGGTCTTCATAGAGTCTCGCCACCGCCCCCCACCCCGGAAAAATCCCAGTCCTGGTAAGTATACCGCTGCCGATGATGCTGTGTCCCAGCAGCCCTGCAGTAGGCACAAACCTCCCTTCCACTGCGTTTCCTCTCCTCTCTCCTGGCTGCAGCAGCAGTGGGCATCTTGGGAGCCACAGAGCCAGTAACGCCGGTCAGAGATGTCAGCAAAGAGGCCTCGCTTCCCCCCGAAACACTTACGGTGGGGCCTGTGAGGAAGGAGCCACCGACAACCTACTCTTACCAGCAGATCAACTGCCTGGACAGCATCATACGGTGTGTCTCTGTCTGTCTGTTTGTGTCTGAATAGATTATTTGCACACCCTGAAAAACTTTCCAGTTGCATTGTGCTGATGTCACATCCTGTTTTCCAGCTACCTGGAGAGTTGCAACGTGCCCAACACTGTCAAAAGGAAGTGTGGCTCCTCCTCCTGCACGGTGTCGTCTGCCTCCGACGACGACAAGCGGAAGAAGGCATCGGGCACCGGACAAAGTGAGAAGGCACCCCCTAGCTGCGCTCTGACCCTATTGAGCTGGGTCTGCTGCAGATCAGACATATATCATAACCTTATAAAGTAAAGCCCTTGGCAGCCTTCATATATGTATATTTAATGTCTCGTCTATTCCCCCCGCCCCCCCCCTCCCCCCCGCCCCCGCTTCTCGCCTCCTGCCCCGCCGCGCT
>JAODKM010000002.1:17410353-17421934 GCA_026780845.1 Petrocephalus sullivani | reverse complement strand
CATTACAGTGCATGGCATACGTTACAGTGCATGTCATACATTACAGTGCATGGCATACGTTACAATGCATGGCATACATTACCGTGCATGGCATACGTTACAGTGCATGGCATACGTTACAGTGTATAGATCCATAGCTTCACATCTCTAGAAAAGGGGATTCGACTCCTGCTCTGTGAGAGTCTGGAGTTTGCATGTTCTGCAATGAACTGGCATTTCACCCATGGTACCCCTTCCTTGTGCCCTATACTGTCTGAGATAGGCTCTTCCCCCATAACCCTGTACAAAGATGAACAATTGAATGATGGATGATATATGATATAAAAATTATATCAAAAATACCCATGTTACTCATCAGTGACTAAATATACATAATCAACGTAAGAAAGAGACTTTAAACATTCTCCAGTAGAATTAAAAGCTCATTACCACCAGTCCTGATCCATAACAACCATCAGAACCTATTTTCTGTTTATGAAGTTACCATTTAGCGACTTAACCCACAAGCCTGGCAGAAGGACCATAGCGTGGCTCTTTGAGCTCCTGTCCCACCAAACACAGCCACAATTGCACGTTACGGGGCCAGCTGTGAGGGCCAGTTTGCATTAACAGCGTTCCCAGAGGAGGTTTAGTGAAAGTGTGCTAAAAATGATTTCAGACATGCACTATTTCCTTCTTGTGGTTACCTCAGCACTGCCCTTAGGTTACAATCTGCATTCCGAGCAAAAAAGCAGACTGCGAAATGTTTTAACACTAGAATCTTGCCACACCATACCTCAAGGATTGTCCCCGGAAATGGGGTAACATACAGCAGCAGTTGCTCACTACTGCCATCTTTTCACATTGATCACCTCTTACAGGTAGCTACCACAACATAGGAAGATGTCAAGTGGCAGTCAATTAGCAAAAGCTAATTAATAGTGACTTCAGCCTAAGTGAAAACTATGGCGCTCAGCTAGTCATACTTAAGAAGGAGCCTGGAAATGAGCCAGTTACAGACAGAGCAAAACTCCGGGAGGAAAGAACAAGTGGCCAGCCATACTCCCATGCAGAGGTAGATAGGCGCGCTCAGGCTAAGCAACGGCTGAAGCGGGAAGCAGGGAGGGAGAGAGAGGACAAGTAGGGAAGGAGGGAGGGAGAGAACGAGTAGGGAAGGAAGGAGGGAAAGAACGAGTAGGAAAGGAGAGAGAACGAGTAGGGAAGGAGGGAGCGAGAGAGAATGAGTAGGGAAGGAGGGAGGGAGAGAGACCAAGTAGGGAAGGAAGGAGGGGGGAGAGAACGAGTAGGGAAGGAAGGAGGGAGAGAACAAGTAGAGAAGGAGGGAGGGAGAGAGACCAAGTTGGGAAGGAGGGAGGGAGAGAACAAGTGGAGAAGGAGGGAGGCAGAGAACAAGTAGGGAAGGAGGGAGAAAGAGAACGTGCAGAGAAGGAGGGAGGGAGACCAAGTAGGGAAGGACGGAGAGAGAGAACGTGCAGAGAAGGAGGGAGGGAGAGAATGTGTAGGGAAAGGAAGGAGGGAGAGAATGAGTAGAGAAGGAGGGAGGGAGAGAGACCAAGTTGGGAAGGAGGGAGGGAGAGAATGAGTAGGGAAGGAGGGAGGGAAAGAGAACGAGTAGGAAAAGAGAGCGAACGAGTAGGGAAGGAGGGACAGAGGGAGAGAACGTGCAGAAAAGGAGGGAGAGAGAACGAGTAGAGAAGGAGGGAGCTGCTTTACGAATAGTTGTGACGGTGGTGATGGTGACAGGCGTGTTGTAATGTGAAAGACGACCTAGCCACTTTAACGACGGACCTGATGCTGTGCCAGACCCAAAGTGCCGAGTGCAAAATATGTGTACTTTTGGGCTATATTCAATCACTGGAGCATAAAATACCAGTTATATATAAATCTAGCTGAGGGCAAAACAAAATTTGAAAACAGTCTGAATTTCCAGGTCATGCTTGTGTGATCCGACACAACAAGGTTTTACTAAAAAACACATGAGTCTACATACATGTAATGGGGAATTTAGTTCATAGGACATAGCCCATCCGTCTTCCAAAGTCTTATCCAGCACAGGGCTGTGGGGCCAGAACATGGAAGTTTTTTTTCTAACGTTTTAGATGCCAAAATGTTCAGTTTAGGGAAGGCACCAGCTTCAACACTTACATCACTCACGTTTAGCATAGTGAGTTCATTCAGCTAGACCACACTGCATTTAACTTGTTAAAGGTTTATTCAATATCTGATCATGGAAGTTTCACTTACATAAAAATGTTCTGAGGACAATGAAAAACTATTGGTTCAAATCTTGTGTCAGATGTCAGACCAGCCAATCAGATGTCTTATGCTGCGTTCACACCGCGAGTGGCTAGAGCGTCAAAGCGACCAGAAGTCATTCATTCCCCACGGGAGGGCGCGTCCGGCAGGTGTCGAGGCCCAGTCAATTTTATGCCATCAACTTTATGCCCAGTCAACTTTATGTTAATGAGCTAAGCCCAGTAAACTTTATGGTAATGAGCTATGACGTGGTTCCAATGGGAATGTAAAAATATTCCGCTAAAGAGAGCGCCGCAGAACACAACCGTGTAAACTTTTGTTCCAACCCAACAGTTCCCACGCACAATAGAGGAGAAAGTGTATGGAATGGCAGTACAAAATGCCCGTGGCATAAATCTATGCGTTTTAAAAAGCAATATAGACTTGCATTTTTATACCGTGTCAACATGCTACAAATGTTGAAAAGGGACTTTCAATACAAAGATATAGTATTTTATTAAATTATTTTTGACGTGTCGCTGTTTGCGTGGAGGGACATAAATTAAAATGAGGCATAGACAAAATTAAATAAGTTTTCGTGAAATAATTTCATGTGCTTTGACAAATATCCCATCGGCAGCCGGCACAGAGATATAAGCTACACGTTTGTTTGCTTTGTGGCCAATTAAAAGTTCTCAGAGCCTCGCATTCTG
Source organism: Petrocephalus sullivani (assembly GCA_026780845.1). NCBI lineage: Eukaryota > Metazoa > Chordata > Actinopteri > Osteoglossiformes > Mormyridae > Petrocephalus > Petrocephalus sullivani. Next base: position 17,418,986 of record JAODKM010000002.1, on the reverse strand, counting down.
AGCGGCCTTGTCCCCGCCCACTCCATGACGTCAGAAAGCGCCTCTGGCGTTCGCTAGCATCGTGCGCAGGGTGGCAAAAGCGAACGATGATGCTCTTGCCCCTCGCGGTGTGAACACAGCATTAATCTTCGCTCCTCTAGTTTTTTGGACCGGTCTCCTCTACAATCTGACTGGTTATCTCTTTTAACCAATCATTTTTCATTCTGCCTTCAAAACATTTTTGTGTTTACATAAACTCAAGATCTGCGGACATTGGGTTTTAATTGTTTAAACATGGCAGAATCACTTGAAAGATACAATTCTAAATATCACCAGTTTTATTCCTATATACAATTGTCTTTACAAGAGTACTCCAAACTGTTCCTTCATTCGGTATCTTGTTTGTTACATTTGGCAGCCATACACTGTGCACATGATAGCTCTCATCCGGACACATGTCCTGAGTCTGAACATCTCAGGATAATCCCAGACTGTCATGCTGGAACCGTCTACGCCACTCTCCCATTTCCTTTTCAGGGTCGTGTGGCCCATTTGTACCCACCTGGAGTAGTTCCCGTTCCTACACACTGGCAGGAAGCCTAGGTGGCAAGCAAAGGGAACAAATACAAAAAATATAGATGGTTAGCCGGGCAGGACAAGTTGCATCTATGTTCATATGTGCAGTAACTGGCCAAAAAAATGGTGAAACACACTGACAAACATAGACACACACCGAATGACAACATTAATTTGTTTCTTGACTTTCCTGCTATTCCAAGTTAGAAACCATGTTTTGGGCAGACATTACCCCCGCCTTCTCCTCTCTCCCCCTCCCTCCAGATTTCCCTCCCTTACCCCGGTTCTCGTCCTGCTCTCCCTCTCCTTGTCTCCACGCCTCTCGGCTCCCTGCCTGCCTCCCTCTCTGTCCGCCAGGGTCAGCTCAGCTCGGTAGTATGTGTCGTGGGGCAGGCACATGTGTCCTCTGCGTCCTGCTCTGCCTGTGCTTCGGCTGGGCACAGGGTCAGGGCCACAGCACAGAGGCCGGCAACTTCACCAGGTAAGTCACCATATGTCCCAGAGGCAGGCTCTCAATGTGACGTACCTGCATATGTGTGCGTGTCTGGCTGTGAGGCAGGGCATGTCTCCATCCATTTAAATTATATGTGTATACATGTGAAGCTGCACTCTTCGTTTTGTGCGTGCTTGTGGCCGAGACATAGTGAAGACAGGAAAGCATCCATATATAATTCCAGGCTATTATGTCTGTATCGGCCGAGTCCTGATTGCTCTGTGGTGGTTACAGACCATTTCTGCTCTATGAGCAGACAGAGCACGAGATCCGGGGTTTACTGGCCACGTTTTTTTCTGGTAGAAATAAGGCAATTATCGCTTATTTTCTCTAGATTATGCCGAACTCTAAGAAGCGGCGTCAGATACTTTAGCGAATTCCCCTTGAATGTTTGTGTGTATGATTAGGTTAGACTGGCATGCCGACGAAAGAGCTTAGGGCTGGAGTAACATTCAGCAAAATACCGACACGACGAATCACATAAAAAAAATTATGTCGTGTATGTCGTAAAGTTGTAAAAATATAAAAGGGACATCTGGATAGCGTGCCCAGGCAGAGGCGAAAGGAGGAAGTGAGAAGGAGCAGTGGAGTAACGGGATAGAGGAGGGATGGAGGCCTCGAAGGAGACGCTGAACCTCGGGGGGAGATGCTAGTTGTTGTGAAGCTTGGGGAGATGAAGGATGGGGTGCAGCAGTTAGTGGGACGTGTTGGACCTCACCCAGCCCGCCCCCTGTTGGTCACAGGCCTTGCGTGTGTGTGTGTGTTTTAACCATACAAACAGGCATTAGAATGCACACTGTGTGTGTGAAATGCCAAGAAAAAACAGCCATAGCATTTGTGTATGTTGTGCTTTTGGCATTCTCTTACAATAAACTTTCTGTCTAAAACAGCTGTTAAAAAGCTTATTTAGGAGGCAAGGAAGGATCTTGCAATAAAAACTATGAAGGGAATGTGCTGGAACTAAGATCAATGTCTGCAGTATAAAGCGTGTGTGTATGTGAATGTTTGCAGAAATGTCATTATACACTGACGTGTGTGTATGTTTACTGTAACCATTAATACAGCCTCTGTGAGTTTTCTGGGTTTGCATGTGCATACTTGTGTGTGTGTGTGTGTGAGTGCACGTATGCAGGCCACATCGGAGTGTGCAGTGTTAGTTTACTCCAGCAGACCAATCTCTATAAAAACACAGGTTTTGAAAGCAAGTTCATCACACCCTTCTGCTGCTGAAGTCAGAACAGATCTGGGCTTTGATGAAAACCCACAGCCTTTTTCTATCACCCTGTAAAATGATTGCGATAATATCACAAAATCATATGCAAAGACATACAGATGTTCTAAAAGCAAAAATATGTACAATTTTGAACACTTGTCAATAATTTGTTTTTAATGCTGGGTTTAACGCTGGGTTTTTGGGTTAGCAAGGTAACTTGTAACTTGGTAGTCTGGGCTAAATGTAAGTGACCAAAGATGAAGTCCATTTAAACTGGTGACAAATCACCTACCTCCTTGTTTCTCAGTCCTGCTCCTGGAGTTCCACCTGCCAGTAAGTTTTCGGTCAAACCCACACTGCTTACAACCTACCACCTTCATTACTGGCCCATTAAGAAACACCTGATGCTAATTAAGGTCGGGCTGGAGTGAGCTTCCCGGTAGGTGGAACTTCAGGCACAGGATTGAGAAACACTGTTCGAACTAATCAACAAATCTGGTTTCACGATACAGGCCCCGGGTTTAGATTCATTGGAAGGTGGCCAGTTCCAATCCCAGGGGCGGTAGAAATAAAAAAAAATCAATTTTTAGTAATGTTTTGCATAGACTTTAGGGTAAACAGTAAATAGCTGGCTGGTGCTGCGGCCTCATACTGTATGGTCAGGGGTTCGAATCGCCCCTCTGATGTATTTGCTTACATGTTCTCTCAGTGACTCTCAGTATGTGTCCATAGTCCATAACCACGCAGTTGATGGTTCAGATTTCTCTGAATTGTTTGTGAGTTTTGGTGCTGTGGTCAGGATTTTAGTGATACCGAGGCGTTTCAGCGTTCCTCCCGCTCCTGACGTGACTAAACACGCTCACAGCAATTATTATATTTTCTTTCGAGTGGACTATTTTTCCAGTACCAAAAAGATTAGCCAAGAACTTCTTTACCTCACTGATAACTGTTTGTTTTTAAACTTCCTGTATGTGAAGAGACTTCTTTAAACAGCCCTGGTGTAAGTGTGGTTAAAACTAAAATTTGCATAAAAACATTATCTCATTTTCTCCATTTCCATATTTCCTCTTCCCTTTTCTGTCCCTCTGGTCAGGCCAGTGTTCCTCTGCGGCGGTCACCTTGTTACGGATTCTGGTTATTTCGCTAGTGAAGGCTTCCCCAACTACTACAAAGCCAGCCGGAAATGTACCTGGTACATCACTGTGAGTCTCCCGCCTCGTGGCCCACGCTGCTCTACCTATACATCACGCATACCCTTCCGTAGCGCAACACACCCAATCAGCTGTAACTGTCACCACGCCAGGTCCCAGAAGGCCACCTGGTCATGCTGTCCTTCCGCATCTTCGACCTGGAGGCCGACCCGCGCTGCCGCTACGACTACGTAGATGTCTACAATGGGCACTCCCGCACGGCGCAGATGCTGGGCCGGTTCTGTGGAACTTTCCGGCCCGGGGCGCTTATTTCCACTAGCAACACCATGATGGTGGAGATGGTGTCTGACTCGGAGACGGGGGGCCGCGGCTTCCTGGCCTATTTCCGTGGGGGCAAGCCGCACGTAGATGGTGAGGGGGCGCCTTTAATCGCCTGTGCCGTGATCACCTGCTTACACCTTCTTCTCTCCCGGTTTTTTCCCTTTATGACACCGTTTTTCCTGGGATGAGGATCTTTATCTTCTTTTCTGCTTTGTTTCCTTCCTGCATCTCTCTGGAGGAGTTAAATTAAGGTAACATAAGCATAAGCAACACAATGTTGTTTTGACAGGATATGTTCTGAGATATAGTGCAGTTATATAACTTCTTATACATTGTTATAACGCAAATATCATAGAAAGTGGCAACACTTTACTTGAGGGGGGACCATTAATGTAGCAGGACACTCTTACTTAATGTACCAATGAACCAGAGTCCTGGTGTTAGATACGTACTGTTCCCATGTCCATTCTTCATTCATCAGTCTCAGTTCATGAAAGGATGACACCAAGCGGCCTTCAAAAAAATTGGGAAACATTAAGTGGTGTGGAGTGCACTGCTAAGACACTTAGTATCAGGCTCCTAGAAGCAGGACTGGAGACCCATAAAGCGAGGAAGAAGCCATTCATCAAAGAGAAGCAGGGAAGAGCTGGCAAAAATGTCCATGTTTTACATAGATGCATACCCATAAATTGAGAAATAGTGAAACTGAAAATTTTGCTCTGGTCCCTTAATTTTTTCCAGAGCTGTATATTAGTTCATGATTTGTACTTGAGTTGTAACTGAGTTACTAAGTTACTTGTGCCCACCCAAGTAAAGCGTTACTACAAAACACTGCTCTGGTCCCGTCTCCGTTCTGCTCGCCCTCTTCCCAATTGGTAACAGTCAGTGTCAAACTCAAGTACCTTCAGTGACATGAAACACACCTTTGCTCGCACGGACAGAAAACACCAGTCACTAATTCAAAGAATGGAACATTACATAAACGCAAGATGAAAACCGTCAGGGTTTGATTAGAGGTGAGAATACAAACGGCAAGCAAAAGGGATTTCTGTTCCTCTGTTCCTCCGTCTCCAAGAGCACCAGTTCTGTGGAGGTCGGCTGACAAAGCCGCAGGGGGCGGTCAAGACGCCCAACTGGCCGGAGGCAGATTACCCAGCAGGCATCAGCTGTTCCTGGCACATCTCTGTGGAACCCAACAGGGTAGGACCCTGAGACCGCCGCTCCCCACCCCACCTCTTCCGCTCTGACTAGGGGGTTCTGTGTGCTTGGGCCCAGCCCAGGTGCCCAGCTTGTTGCGGGGAATGAATGGTGTCATTGAAAGTACAGCAAGTTAGCGCATAGCTAGAGGTCCTTCATCTAAGCAAAGCCACTCCTGGACATGGCTGTTCATCCACCAGCCTGCCAGCGAGATATGGACGTTATGACCGCTTGGTCTATTAAATTATCGATTCAATCAGGGAATCATTTGGCATTATGCTGTTTGTCAGGCGGGTCATGTGGTGCTGAATGTATTTCCTGTCACACAGCTGATTGAAGTAAAGTTTGACAAGTTCGACCTAGAGGCGGACAGCTACTGTCGCTATGACTACGTGGTGTTCTTCAACGGCGGCGAGACGGACGACTCCCGTCGGATTGGCAAGTTCTGCGGTACCGAGGTGCCCAAGTGAGTCTCTGGACTAACATTTGGACATGACATATGGCTGGGATAATTGAAATCAATCATTTATTGTGCTAAATAATGCAGGTGTCCATCTGTTACTGGTATTGAGTTTCTTTCTCTCTGAAAGGTTCACTCATTAGCAGCTCCAGCAATTACTGTGAAGCTTTATTGCTGGGAAAATGTGTGAGGTACTAATACTTGTCTGAATCGTCTAATATTGGCTTTGGAGAGAGAACCCCCTCATGCATCATGCAATCAAAAAAGAAAACATTGATTTTCTTGTTAATTGTTCTTGGGAAACTGCACCTGTAGTATATGATAAGGTTTCACAAAATCCGCAAACTTTTCCTATGATCCTGTAAAATGTTTGACTTTTAGAAGTATCTTGCAAAATTGCCCATTGTTTGTGTGTGTGTGTGCATGTTTGCGTGTGTGCACATGTGTGTGTGTACCCTGGGACCGTCTGAAATCTCATCCTGTGTGTTTCTCTGCTTTCTGCCCTAAGCTGCCTGCCCCCCCCCAGAACCCTATAATAAATAAACAGCTGGAAGATAGATGGATGGATGGAAAATACTTATGCTGTATTTATTTTAATTACTCTGTAGCTTATTATTATTTCTTTAGCAATTTAGCTGTATCACACCATTTTATTGAAGTAAAGCTATTTCTGTCTCTGTTTACCATGGTCTGTTTTTCTGTGCCCCCCTCCAGGACCATAGTGACCAGTGGGAATAACCTCCTGGTCCAGTTTGTGTCTGACCTTAGTGTGACCTCTGACGGCTTCATGGCCAGCTACTCCAGCATACCCCGTGGGTCCAGAACGCCTACTGCAGAAAACGATATCATCCCAGAACCTAGAGTATCATCTGTGCCTTCTAGTCCTAAGCCCAGCAAACCTGTCCTTCCAACCCCAAAACCCAAACCCAAATCAAGCCCTAAACCAGCAGTTAAACCAACAGCCACACCAGCTCGTGTCAAGCAGACACCGAAACCAAGAGTAACACTTAAACCTCTTCCTAAACCTGGAATCAAACCCCAGATCAAGCCAGGCAAACCTACTCCTAAAACTCAAACTAAGCCCATCCTCAGACCTGGAACCAAGACTACTCCCAAGCCTGGAACCAAACTCATTCCCAAACCTGGAACTAAACTCATTCCGAAGCCTAGCACCAAACCTGCTCCCAAGCCTGGGGCTAAACCAGTTCCGAAACCAGGAATAAAACCAATTTCCAAGCCTGGAACTAAACCAATTCCAAAGCCTGACACTAAACCAATTCCAAAGCCTGACACTAAACCTATTTTGAAACCTGCAGCAAAACCCAAGTCCAAAGTAGAGACTGAAATAAACAAGCCCAGTCAAAACCGAACCAAAACAGTGGTGAAGAAACCTGGAGCAAACCAGAAGCGTGAGTGTGGCAGATTGTTCAAGTGTTTTTAGGTCTCCTACAGAAAGTGTGCTGTCTGCTGTAGCCCAAGCAGCTTCATGTTGCTGTGTGGCGGTTGTTTTGTTTAGTTGTTTGTGACATTTTGGTTTTGCATCTTGCATTCTGACAGTATATTGCTGCATATGTTCCGGTATTTATGTGTAGATGTGTATGATACTGATGGTGCGTGTGGCCTTGCAGCTCTAAAAGACGCCTCACCGTGCCCCCAGCTGTGTAAAACCAACACTACCCTCGAGGCTGGGTTCTGCACTAGTGAATTTGGTGAGTCACACAGAATTGCGCAAATTCGCCAAAATTGAAGTTAAGGGTTGCATTCAAGCATGCAAATACTTAAAAAAATACTCTTTCTTTAAACCTGAAACCTGGTTCTAGACAGCTGCTCCATCTGAACCTCACCACCAGAAACCCAACAGGGAGAATGAGTCTTAGCTGGACAACATCCATCATTATGCTGACCCATTGCTAATTAGGAATGCTGTTAAACATGGAGAATATGCATATCTATATTTCTGATACCTGTAAGTCAGCTACAATGAGATTAGTTGGCTACTATTCCTTGAGGACTACAGCATTGCTGAGATACCTCCAGAATATAGACGCCTGCATCAGCATTGTTTTCATAGCTATATTTGAGGCAAGGTTATTATCAGTACCAAATAAACTGACACAAAAATAGTAATGTGGTCATTTTTTTATATCAAAATTAAAACAAAACTAAAAGTGCAAGTAAGACACGAAAACAAAACTGAAACTCCAAAACTAACTAAAATAAAATAAAAATGAGCAGAAATTAATTTTTTTTTAGTTTAAAAGCCTGCTTATAGGCTATCAGCTACCGGATGTCCCTCCTCTAAATAATCGACAGTGAATATAGCCTATGACAAGCATCTCAAACAGACAAAATTTTGTATTCCTGCACAAGATTAAATCGCGATTCAGGCAAAAAGATTAGATTAGGGATGGTCAATGAAAATGACAGAAACATAGAGATGCATTGGTCCGACGTATTAATTTTGGCCAATAATTAATCTTTATCGGTATTCAAGGTTAGCATCACCATCGCTAAAGACATAACTACTACAATAATGGAGATGACTGCATTGGATGAACAGACAAGGGATTTCGTCGGCACATTTGCCACTTAGAAGAGGTCACAAAGTACCATTATTAAATCTGACTGGCAAATCGATCTTTCATTTTACAGAGAATAAAAAATAATGTGCAGTTGTCATGCTATTCTCCGTCGGTAAGATAGGCAAGTTTCTCCACTGGCCAGCATAAGATTTAATATGGACCTATCTGTAAAGCACAAATTATGTATCTTGTAAGCCCCGCCCCCCATAAATATTTTACCCCCTCCATCTCCCTTGATGTATTTTTCAACCAAATCCCTGGGCTTCACAGGCAGGTTGTGTAAATTGCCAGCCTTGATACTGCCAGCTGCTGAAGAGAACAGTCAGGTCCTGAAGCAGATGGGTAGGCCTACTGCAACAGCACAGCTGAGAGAAGTGTTTGAAATCTATATTTTACGGTTATGCTCTAGGGCAGGGGTCATCAACTATATTTGTCAGAGGGCCAGAGTTTTACCAGACAGTCTGCTTGGGGGCCGGACAACCAAGAAGAAAATCAAATAAAAATCTAATTTTGGCTTAACATTAGGGCTGTGCGATCTTATGGCGCATGCGCAGTAATCACCAGGGCTTCTGATGACGGGTGAAACATTTGGCCAGACGCCAGCTTTTCGGTACAATACGGACTTTTGCTTACGCCCACAATTTGGTTAACAGATTAATAG
>JAODKM010000002.1:17381733-17410253 GCA_026780845.1 Petrocephalus sullivani | reverse complement strand
TCCTCACAATTTTGGAATCCAGTCGCGGGCCGGATTGAACGGCTCAGCGGGCCGCCAGTTGATGATCACTGCTCTAGGGTATGGGCACTGTGTGGTATAGGGTATGCTCTAGGGTATGGGCACTGTGTGATATAGGGTATGCTCTAGGGTATGGGCACAAGTGATATCCAGAGCAGAACATAATGGGGACCATGCAATAGGTTGCCAACCACCCCTCACTCCCCCATACATACCCAGTCTACCAAAGGCTTCTAAAATTAAACTAAAACTAAAATTAAAACTAAATTATACAGCTCAGTAAAAATACAAACTGAAATAAAAATGGATAAAATCTTATTAAACTAAACTGAAACAAAACTGAAAAGGAATTAAAATTGAAAAGAACATATTCAAGTAAAAACTAATTTAAAAGATGGAACTAAAATTCCCTTGATGCAAAGCTCAAACCAAACTGTTGCTTCTCCCCGTTGTGCAGCGATCACAGGGAAAGTAGCGGCTGTCGCTGCCGGCGCCAACAGCAGCCTGTCAGTGACCATGTCTGTCATCCGGGCCTACAAGCCTGGGAGGCTGGCCATCAGCCAGGCGGCCCTGGCCACATCCATCAAGGTGACCTCCAGCTGCCCGCAATGCCCCAGTCTACGCAAAGGTACAGACACACGCCTCCTGTGCCCTCACACACAGACACATATGTATGAATGCAGTTTAATTTTACAATATTTCCTTGTTGTCTCCTGGGTCAAGTTTCATTTCCATTTCTGCCAATAGACCATTTCCGTCTCTGTGTCACAATCTTTCTCATTCATAGCCATACTGAATTTGCACATCAGCAATCCCCAAGCTACTTAAACATTTCAAATTATTTTTGCAACTGTAATTTGGGGATTAGGCACAATGTACTCTAGTCTGATAAACAAGAACTATAGTATTACATAGAAGAGGAAGCTATACCCCTCGGGTGACATTCACAATGACATGGGCTGGAGGATCTTTGATTGGTGAAGTGGCAAGATGGAATGACCTCGGAAATGTTGCATTTGTGCTGAGGTGCAGTATTGTCTGGAAAACAAGATCATTATCATCCTACAAGGGATTGTGTTGAGGAACTGCTATGTCAAACAATGAAGAACAGCAGCATAATTTCTCATCCTCTGCCAAATGACCAGTTATTCACTATGGGTGTGTGTGCGGTAGGCGAAAAAATATAACAAGCTTGACCTTGTAACTGGATGCCAGCCAGAAAATCATGAATCAACAAGATTCTTTTTTACAACCTACAGCATGTACCACACATACCCTATAAAAAGACCATGGTTATAGGACACCAGTATAAATAGCTAAGCAAATCATTCCTCCATGCAACTATTAATACTGCTTTATAAAATCTGAGCACTGCATCAGAGAATTGAATTGAGAAATTGACAGTTCAATGGGTGACTGGCATGTGGACCCTTTCTCTTCCTCAGGGTTGAGCTACATCATGATGGGCCAGGTGGATGAGGAGGGACGCGGTGTTCTGGTCCCCAGCAGTCTTGTTCTGCCTTACAAGGCAGAGCACCAGAAGATCCTGGCCAATCTAGCGAAGCGGACATGCTGACCAGACGGCCCAGGTGACCAATCACAGGGCATGAAGCCAGTCAAATAGGTGATCGCAGTACTGAAAGCTCAGGCAATTAAGCCTGCAATGAACAAATTGGAAATGAAACTGACATTAAGGAAACAGACAGTTCATTAACACAAAGTTAATCAAGGAGGCATAAGTAGGCCAAAATGAAAAACAAAAAGTATTTTATACAAGTGGGGCAAACTGCCACACAGACAGCATGGCTCAGTAAGCCTTTACAAGGCCTTTGCACAAGCAGCCTTCACGGTTAAAATTTTCACCATATATCTTCATAAATATCATGCTTTTTATAACTTATAATTGCCCTAAGCAAAGGATGTATAAAAATGAATTCTCTGATGTTTATGTATTCCTTCGTTATAAAATATACCTTTCGGCCATGGTGCGTGTTGTTTGGTTTCATTGATCAAAGTCATATGAAGCGAAACAAATCCTTCGTTTTTTTTAAACAGAGCTTAAAACCTGGCGACAGCATGGCTCACTCCTCGGGGGTCTGGGTTATAAGGGCTTCCTCTTTCTACTCTGCTTTCCTTCCAGAATTTAAACACATGCAGCTTGGTCAATGGGCATCTCTAAAACTACCCAGAGCCCTGTGTGCGTCCTGGGACGGGACTCGCAGGCCCTTCAAGGCGCCTCCCCCCCGGTGCCCTTGTGTGCCTACTATAGGCTACCTGTGACCTGTTCCTGATAAGTGATTGGGAGATGGGTGGTTAGGGACCAAAAGGAAGGTTTAAGATGTTAAACAGTGGTTTAAACATCAGTCTTTCCTTCACACCTTCATGGAAGAAATATCACTTTTCATGGAATATACGACCTCAAATAAAATGTCATTAAGCAATGCTTGTATATCAATACTTAGAAATATTTTTAATGATGCAGTGCTGTGCAGCATTAACAGCATTCTTATTGGCTATTTGTACATGACTGACAGTGAAGTATCCAATGAGAAACAAGCATACTCAGCATACAGCGCACTGAATGTAAAAGGGTATTTCCAGGCCATGCATGTACTGGCGAGGAGCTCTTTGGTTTATGTTAAATTCCATTCTTAAGCTTGTTGATAAACAGGCACAAACCAAAGTGAACAATCCCAGACACTTTCTGGAAATTTAACACTGAGCCAATGAGGACACATAGTGGCAGACTGTGTTACGGGTTATGCGGCATGTCAGGAGACCAGAGGGTGAATGCATAAGCTGCTCAAGCCCTGGATTGGTTTACAATATGCGCTGCTGAGCAGAGACGTCAACCACCGGCTTTGACGCGCATTAAAGCTCTGACCCATTCATCATAAGACCGGCAGGCAGTTCTACCTCATTTTAGCATGTCTATCGCTGCCAGTTTGTTTTTTCCACAGTTTTACGTTTCAAACGTGCCGTGTAAGTGACCGTCTCAGTATACCTGTGTGTGTTACTAGGCACACCTTTGAGCACGGTCAGCTGCTTATTTTTTTTGGGGTAGGATCGAAACAGAATCTCCGGCACTTCCCTCTGCCCGTCACACACAGAGATTCGCCGGCATGGGAAAGTGACATGAGGAGACGGAGAGGGACAGCGAAACACAACGCCTCTGGGACAAAGGAGGGAGGAAGGGGAGAGACAAGCCAGCAGGCTCATTCACTCCTAATCCCCAGGCACATGTCTGCCCTCTGTCTCCATAAGCACGCCCACTTCTTTGTACAGCCAACCATCCATCTCATGTTTCTCCGACTGTCACGGTGAGGCCAGTGGGGGGGGTCTATGATGTAACACCCAGCTAAAGGAGCCCCCAGCTGCCCCTGTAACTCAGCCACGTGACACACACATACACACACACTGCCATCACGACACACAATAGTGACTCAGCAGTGTGCTAGTAAGAAGTGTGATCGCACCAATGGCCAGCCACCGACACAAACAGACGCCTGGCTTTTTCCTCCAGTCTCTCTTCAAGCAGATTCTCGCTCGCTGCACATTTGAATAATCAGAGCTTGGCATGGAAATGCAAAACAGACTCGAAGATCATTTGTGTTGGCATGAGAAAGTTTATTGATCCAAGTCAGAGATTCGTGCATATTCCATCATTATGAAAAGTGACAAAAGTTGGAGATGTAGGTGTATCATTTCTCAAGATCATGGTATACATTTAATACTAGTACACACTCAGTAAGTGAAAGACACCTAGAAAAATCTGCATTTGATTCCCCCTGAGAACTATCCGTTGTGGTCTCTTTGACATCACATTCATCACCTGTTTTTAAACATTCTCCCTTTCATGCCTGTGACGTAGCAGCGACTTTACGAGCATCGCAGAGGGAGAGATTTACCTAATTATAACATCGGCGTACAGTACGGGTGCATGACCGCTGCAGACTGCTGCAGACTCCATGCCTGAAATAGAACAAAAATATGCCTCCCACCCCCCGCATTACAAAGACAGTGACTTTATAGCCATGTGGGCATTCTAACTCGCAGGAGACAGAACACACAGAAAGGCAAGTCAAGGGGTTTACACTGATCAAGTCTTCATTTTGATTGTTGCAGTTTTACGCCAGTCTTGGCAATGGTAAGTATATCATGGCGAATTGCCAAGCCTCTTTAATTGGCCAGACACACAAACACATGGTCGGATGCTCGGACTCTCTGATTGGCTGGACACATAATCACCAGGGTTACCACATGGTATAAATAATTCTACATTCATTCCAGAATGAAGAATAACCAATCCCATCCTTAGTTTCACATCAAAAGCTTTTTTCCCAGTGTGCAAATGAATATCAGAAATTACTACTTACAACAGCAGCACTTCTTGTTAAACAATCTAATTTAATATTTTAAAACAAAAGTATAACTGTTCAGCATCAGCAGCATCACCACTGCCTCCAGAACTCCAACCAGAACTCTGCTCATTAAGAATTAATCTTTAAAACCTCACAATAACTCACACTGAATCTCTGGATATAGGAATAGTCTTATAAAGGGTGCCTGTGTCATTTTTTTTTTTTTTTACATTTTGCAGATAGACAGAGGAGGTAAATCTGGATACGTTTGATAAGCAGGCTTATTAAGCACCACTGTTTAAAAACTGGCCTGTAAATGGCAGCAACACCACACCAAAGAAAAAAAACTCGAAAACAGCAGATTTCATATGACACTCTTGCTACTTTGAAGCATCGATTGTAAACTTCGCCTGGAGGGTTAGGGGTTAGCCAGTCATGTGGCTCCCAATCCGCTTGTTAAATGTATGATGAGTGTAGCTGTCCTCCCAGGTGCATCAGTACAGCAGTTCAGCAGAAGATTTTGTTTCAACCGCCCCATTGAGTTCTCTGTGACTGTGACTCTTTATACGCAACTGGTCTGGACTTTTACTCCCCGGACTTGATTACCCACCTCTGATGTTACATCATTTTCAGTTTGCAACGCACAACGAAACAACTGAACACATTTCTTGACATAGCTGGAATCTAAATTCACAAGTAGATGTGGAAAATACTATGCTAATTGTTGCTGTGAGTTTAAGGCTAATCCTGGTTACAGTCAGTCATAATCGGTGGCTCGGGAACATCTCAGGTTCCCAATAAATGACACAAGCACTGGGGAGAGAGAGCAGGTGATTAGACCAAGAGAGTCTATCGGCTCTCATATACCAAACTTGTATATGCAGCCATCATCTGAATGTGTGTACCACCGGAGCAAGGCAGAAACAGCCTCTGCAAGTTAGTCTCCCCATGGCATTTAGGCAAATTCAGCTAAACATAGGTGACCATACTTTGTAGTACAGAACACGTCATTTAATCAAGTATAATTATATTTTCCATTTTGAAGTTTATTTGTTATAGTCTGCATATAAGCATCTCATGTTATTCTGACACGTCAATGAACACATTGCCTTCCTAATTGTTTTTGTGGTTTTAATAATAATCTCAGAACAAATTCAGATTTCCCTGCTGTACTGAAATTGCACCGAACAGTGAACCCAAAATTGTGGTTTGTCCCGAACTGTGAATTTTGTGTACCATTACACCCATAATGAAATGCATAGCATATAAACATTGAATGAACTGTAATAAATGGCTGTTTAGATTACACAGCCACTTCCTCGTTGCTTTCTCGCTGCACATAAAGCGGTAGTAGGACAATCCTTTATTTTTTATATGTTTCAGATCTATTAAAACACTGAGGCACACAACACCACAACATATCAGCCGGTTCCGGGGCTGGTCCAGCACTATGTGATTCAAACGCCATGCCTTAACAAGTGGATTGGCTTCACGGGTTACTTTAAAGGGGAAACGAAAAATTGGTGATTGTAATATGGCTTTCTGTGCAAATTATGGCTTCTGCTATTTTCTATTTTACTAAAATAAGCAAAACGGACCCTCACAAAAGGGCTTCATGGTTGATGGCACTGTTACCTCCAGGGATGGTGGTTTCGTCCTGCTTCTGCTGTGTGTGTTTGAGTGGCATTTGCAGGTTCTCCCTGAGTCATTTTGGACTTTTTTTGGGGTCCTCTGGTTTTCTCTAGCTGTCCGAAGACATGCAGTCAGGCTACTTGGGAATCTATAAATTGCCCACAGTGTGTGTCTGTGTCTATATCTTGTGTGATGCTTTGGAATCCAGTTCTGTGTTCCCCAGCCTTGTGTCCAATGCTGCCTAGTGTAGGTTCCAAGCCCTCCTGTCACCATGTACAGAGATAAGTGGTTGATGGATGAATGGATGGATGGATGGATGGATGGATAGACCCTCACAAAACTTAATGCCTCATCTGTAATACATTCCATTAGCCTAAATAAATCTGCCACCAAAAGGCCCTCCTAAGCAGAACCTTGGCCTGTTTACTTACAGCCTCTTAGTTCTGCTAATCTGGAGGCACAACTAGACTACAGCCAAAAGTATTTATGTTGTGTCTGCTGCTCCACTTCCTCTGAAGGCTTTGAGAAGAGGAAATGAGACCTGGGTCGCGGGAGGGAAGCAGTGGGGGGGTGAAGAGTGAGAGTGAGAGAGAGTAGGGGAAATGGTAAACGGTGGGAGAATGGGAAGCACGTGGAAAGAGGCGGGAAACGGGTGAGGAGAGACGAGAAGCTACACTGACTACATTCAGGCAACCAGTGACATTCAGAGCAGCCTGTAGCTGTACAGAACCCTGTCAAAGGAGACACTGGCTTCAGTGAGTCACAGCGGCCAGTCTCCTTCATGCTTCTCTTAGAGCCGCCCAGGAAAAATGGGACAGAAGCCACATGACTGGAGGACTGCGAAGAAGACTTGCAAAGGGGACTCCTCGCTAAGGAAACGCTCAAAGATACCAAAAACAATAATGACTCAATTACAACCACCATACCCTGCCACTGTCACCCAGCGACATAGAATCATGTTTAAAAGGGAATCAATGGCTGACAAACTGGAGTAACAATGAACAGCAGAGAGCACACAGCTGGAAGGGGAATACAGTACATATGGAAAGCAGCAGGACAATGGAGAGAAAGGCCAAGCCTATCCAGAAGGGGAACATAAGGACAAACTAGCAGAACAATGGACAGAAGGGGCAGACTTATTGAGAACATATAGAAAGAAGCATGCAGATGGGAAGGGGGCAAACGGGGAGTGAGGGGAGAATGATTCTGCACATGTACCTGCGGCTGTCACTAACCCCATTTGGCGGCTGTCACTGACCCCATCTGGCGGCTGTCACTGACCCCATCTGGTGGCTGTCACTGCCTAAGACCCCATCTGGCGGCTGTCACTGACCCCATCTGGCGGCTGTCACTGACCCCATCTGGCGGCTGTCACTGACCCCATCTGGTGGCTGTCACTGACCCCATCTGGCGGCTGTCACTGACCCCATCTGGTGGCTGTCACTGCCTAAGACCCCATCTGGCCAAGCACAAGCCACAACAAAGCCACCACCTCCACACTATGATCTTTCAAACCAAACAAGCAAGGTGCCCCTGAATGTCAGACAGATGACAGATTCTTCTGTGGATTCATCATGAGGGGTGGAGAAGGTGGTGAGGAACTTTGTGTTTAATGTGCATGCCCGTGACGTGGGGGGGGGGGGCGGTCTTTGTGCGTTTCCTGGTGCGTGCCCCTCTCTCCTGAATTTGTGTACTGTCACCGGGACGGTCGATCATTTGTTTAAGCAAAGCCCCACCACCCCAGGTAGAATGCTCTCCACCAGTCAACTGCAGCATCTAGTTTCCTGCTAATCTGCTTTAAAAATGATTTGTTCTACCTGAAAAAAGTCACATGCTTGTCATTTGCCACTGATGACAGCAACTTTAGAACAGTACTATATAACTAGATAATGATTTTACAGTACTTGTGACAATTATATTTATTTTAATATAAGCTATATTCTGCTATATTTATCAGTTACTCAAACCCAGTGCTTAGAAATCAAATGTTTTGCATGTTAACTTTAGATCATAAAAAGACAATTTATGAGAATCAAACAAGAAAATAAATGATTATCATTTGTATAAAGTGTACCCTGATTTGGAAGCTATGAATCTTTACAATCAGAATTTCTTAAAACATACAGAGATGTATGTATTTCCCTGGGAGCAACTGTGCGTCAGACCAGAGGTGCTGCTCCATTGCTACTCGACTGTGTTGACAGCAACGAGGCGTGTACCTCCTATTCGCACGAAGGCAGAGACAAAGCCGCTGACCACCTGCATGTACAGCAATGACCTCGAATCACAAAAGGCCTGAAATTAAGAACTAATTTTCTCATACACGTAAAATGGAACACAACCTATTGATGACAGAACAGAAAAAAAGCGATGCGAGGAGGTCAGGGCTGGCGTTCACTGTGACTTGGGGCGCTCTGCCTTGGCCCCCTGATTTCGGCAGGCCCCCCAGGAAAACCAGGAGATGATGGCGCCAATGCAGCCCTGCAGGGTGAACATCACACCGTAGGTCGAGCAGAGGGTGGGCCCTGGCAGCGGGGCCGGGGCCAAGGCCGGCAGGGTCAGGGCTGGATGCAGGGCAAGCACACGGATTTCAGCCTTGATCATGTGCAGCTCGTCCAGGATGGAGAGGAAGGTGCAGCAATGGAACCACTGGTGGCTGTGGCCCCAAATGTCAAACTTCCCAGGGGACAAGCGCTCGGGGAACTTGCTAATGTTGAAGAGCGCGGACACCAGCAGCCAGAAGCAGTGCCGGGCGAAGAAAAGGCCAAGAGATCCGGGGGAGGGAGCCGAGGACTGAGCCGAGGAGACCAACGGGTGGAGGAGGCGGTAAAAGACGGGCGTGGATGCCACCGTGAAGGGCAACAGGAAGACCATGGTGCGGATGACGTAGCGGTACCTCCTCCAGCGCTGGCGGGTGTTACAGCAGGCCAGGGTGCAGATGAGGGCCACCACACAAGAGCTGGGGATATAAAAGCTCTCAAAGAACATGTGGAACTCTGGGAGGGCCGGCGGGGACGACGAGCGGGAAGGCGGAGGCAGAAGGGGCCCCTCGGGGACCGTCTCCCCCCCCCATGTGGCATTGTGGTGCCCTAGTGCAATGATCCCCGCCCTTGGGTGGATGTAGTAGAAGTAAGCTAGTGAGGAGCCGACAGTGTAGGCGCTGATGGTGCCGTAGTCCACAAAGAAGCAGATCTCTCGGACGAGCAGCGACATGGAGTTGAGGAGGTGAGCCATGCTGCTGGCCATCAGCAGCAAGAAGACGCCGATGAAGTAGTTCCAGAAGGGGTAGAAAAATGGGTCGCTGAAAGCCGGCCAGCCCTCGCAGCCGAACAGCTCCAGGAAGTGGAAGGCAAAGACGAAGACGGCCAGGAAGTGCGTCCAGAAGTTGCCGGTCTCATTGGTGGGCCGGAAGGCGGAGGCCAGGCACTCGCGGAGGCTGTAGTTGGGGAAGCGGTAGCCTGAGAGGATGAAGCTCTCTGTCACGCGCGGCGGCACGTCGGTGTGCCGCAGCAGGGGCTGCGGGGGGCAGCTGCATCGCAGCAACATGGCGAATCAGGAGCCGCAATCCAATCACCTTAATGAAATCCTGCTTAACGGCCACATCGGCTATTGTTTGCTGCTGCAATTCGTATGCGGTCCGCTGTCTTCATTGCCAGTCAGTGGCATTCAGCTAGAAAGACTCAGTCAGACCAAGGCACGCTTAAACCAGCACTCTAATTTCATCAATAAACTTATTAAAGTTGTGCAAACTTCTTTAAAATGACACTAATCCTTTAAGGAGTCAAGTACAGCTCTCTGCAATTACTCAAAGTCCAAAGGGTTGATTTCCATAGAGGTTTTTCTGGTTGTAATCCAAAGTCCAGCTGAAGTACTATGTCTGCTTGCCGACTTTTGCCCATAAACATTTTCTTTCCCTGACAGCAAAGGTCCTTGTGATGTACCAACACTTGGGCTCTAACAATAGTTTTGATTTCAACGATTTAAAAAAAACGCATATCCAAATGCCTGGGAAAACGTGTTATTGTTATTTTTGTTTCTGCTTTATCTTTGGGTTTCTCCTTGACCTTGTAATTTGTTATAAAAAAAAATACACAAACAGCAAGTTAATATTTTATCTATTTTGCACACGCGCTCTGTCATTCAGCTCATCGTGTGATAACGAATTATCTGTAAATAGTTTTCTATTTCTCGACGTCAGGTTTTATGCATAGCAATACAGCATTATTTTAAATTAAAATAGCAAATCATTATATGCAAGTAGGCCTATTTTGTTTTATTAATGTGCGGCATATTATGTTCGACTCACTGCTCAACGTCTCAAACAGCAATATAATTTTCCCAAATCACCAAAAAGGTGATTTTAACTTGCATCTGTGTAAGGCACCTTGTGAAAATAGGTCATGTGGTTCCAGATAGCAGAATTAACCGAATATATTTTGCAGTACCATATGCTGTATTATTGATGGCTCTTGGTGCATTATGTATGCTTCCATTAAATGTATCTATTTACCTGCATTTGTCGCTGATCAATGACTCCAGTCGATTTCGGTGGAAAAAAAATACTTGTCACCTGTACCTCATTTAAATCCGCAGGCGAGGTAACAGGTCAGAATTTTAAATCGCTTCGGGACACGGTGTTTCACATGAATCCTACTGTTCATCACCTGTCAGTGTTGCCTTTTGAATCTGTTTCAGTTGTATCCGACGCCGGTGATCGCAGTATTTACGTAGCTTCCACTGCCGCATGTTTGGCAAAGGTTATGATACTGGAAATCATTATCCATTCCAAGTTGCGCGTCAAGACAAGTACATTTTTATTCCTCTGCCTATTTATCTTCCCCGCTCTGAATCATGCGGATCAGTTCAGATAAATGGTGCGAATAACAAAATGGTAGATCGGGCGACCGGCTGATATTGAGATCAACTTAAAGTAGCGGAACTGGAGTCACCTTCCCCTCTCGGTTCGCCGGTCATGCGGGTTAAAGCGCCACTTTCTACCACCCCCACCGACTCCGCCGTACATAGTCCACGGTACCTTCACAAGTCTTGCGTAAAACAGAAACGTGGTACCATGTCCTCATTCTGTAGCGAAATCTTGATTGAACCTCACAGTACAGTAAAAGCGGCCAATGCAGATAGACGCAGTCCGATGCAATGGTCTCTCTGATGTCGTATACAGCAGGGAAATTATCAAATAGCAATGATGACAATAATATGTTCTGTTAAAAAAATACAATGTTACAAGCGAGGAGTCTTATTCTGAGCTGCCGGTTTTTGTTCAATTCTGTTGAGTGCGATAACCTGCACGGTGTGTCCGATCTGCAACACCGCGCACGGCATTTGCCTTCAAGTGCCGTCATGCAGTCGGCAGCTTCCTCGCTCTCTCTCTCTCTCTCTGTCCCTCTTTATCGCTCTCTCCCTCTCTCTCTCTATTTATCCCTCTCTCTCTCTCTCTTTCTCTCTCTCTCTCTCTCTATTTTTCCCTCTCTCTCGCTGTCCCGCTCCCTCTCTCTCGCTTTCTCTCTCACAATCGCTCTCTCTCTGTCCCTCTCTCTCTGTGCCACACAAACACACGCAAAAGCGAAAAAAGGACGTACACCAGACCAACACATGCCCGCCGCTACTCTATTTGCATAGTTGCCATTTCTCTGTAGAGGAACCTAAGAATTTACAATTCTGCCATACAAAGTCAAGACACCGTAATTACATGTTTTATCAAAACGTCTCTTGGCTCTGTTTCCACTGACAAAATATGCTAGTTCAGCATATTTGCTCGGTATTGAGGAGAACACTGTCATTTACCTACCTACTGTATATATGATTGTGCAGTCAAAAGCACTGAACACCTTTTTCGGTTTCAGTGTTAGGACAGTTACTTTGTTCTGCCTTTGTATGGCAGAATTGCCTAATGGAGGTACATGTATCTCTTTAAGAGTCACTTGTACTTCTGCTCTCTCACCTTGCACCCCCGGCGAGTGTGAACCGCTCCGGTCGTGCCTCCTCAGCCTTTAGGCTGTGACAGGTAGCTCCTACCTCAACTTACGATTTACAGAATAGCCTGGAGGTGCCTCTCTACCTAGCAGAGCTGCTAGGATCAGCTGATTCCTAACCTACCGGTGGCCACTGCAGGGTTTGAGTTACTGCTTTTAAACTGATCTAACAGAACCCAAGTCACTGACATGGAGTCACCTGGTGGCCACTTTTAGGGCGGGCTTCGGCACGGATTAGCTAATCCGTTACTAAGTTACACAGCTGCTATCCACAGCCAGGCTGCTGAGGGGAGACATAACAGAGGCTTAAGTAGTTTCTCTCATCTCACAGGCCTACTAAGTAGGAATGGCCTCCGTTGTTGTGAATGGGTTTGAACACACCGTATTGGAGTTTTGCAGACACACAGATGCGGGTGTTATGTTTCAAAATGTCTCTTTTTCCTGTCTCACTTTTCAGTGGTGTTGTCATAGTTTATAAGCCATGCCCCATAGAATCCTTTGTCCCAAACAATGACAAACTGTGCCATGGCTGTCCCAGGTCATTGCCTAACAGGATGCCCAGGTCAGGTCTTTTTTTTAAATCAGATCTTTAATTTCATATTTTATATTGGTTAAAGGAAATGCATCAATGAAATGTAATATTCAACACAACTGTAAAGACATTGTGTGTCAAATAAATATGAAATAAAATATTGTGCATCACGGTCATTGATGCTCTCACTTTCTAAAATAGGCAGTATAGTTCACTGTGCCCCAAAATGTGAATTTTTGTTGTTTGATTAACAGGCTGATTGTTAGAGTGATGTGACGCATGTTTATTTGGCTTTGTACATACTGATTACAGCTTCTTGGGGGCATTGACGTGGCATATTGTGAGCAGCTAGCTTCTTCTCCCTGCGGGTGATTTTAGGAAGCTCAGTGGGCGGGCCCTGATTGGCCCCCTGCCCTTGCTGTATCTGGGGTGGGTGAGCCTGTGGAGATGTGGTGTGGACTTGCAACCTTGAAGACAAGGCGAAAGATAAATGCCTTGTTGTAACTGGAACAGGAAGATTCTGACGACAGTTCTGCTAAGATTAATAGCCACATAAATGCTCTGGCACCCTACTGGGGCAGCATGTTGTCTCTCCTGGTGATTTGCAGTGGACAGCAATAGAGGTTGATAAGTGGAGGTGAAATAGTGCCTCTTGTGGCCCTTGCCATGTGCTGCACACACAGGTCCACTCGCTGAGCTCACAGAAGCAGGCAGGCACCCTTAGGGACTGCCCTGGAAGTAGGAAGTACATAAAAGCAGGAAATTACTTTTCTGTACGTGCTTGCCCTTGATTTAATAACCTTTGACAATTAAAAAAGTTATTTACTGGTTGGGCCATAAAAACAGAAAAAAAAACAAGTTTCCCGTTCTTAATGAACCTAGAGTGCTAGTGCCTGTGGTGGCTGTTACCTGAAACTGGGAAAGTGTGCTTTGCCAAGACTCAGTAAGTGTAAACGCATGTCTGAATCCTGCAATGACAGGCCTTGATCCACAAACCCCTACAGGCAGACATACTCCTTTCACCTAATAACAGATAAAAATACTTGTCAAAACAAGTAGGTCTTGTCAGCAATTGTCTGAACACTGGAATCTGACGTCTGTGTTCTTATTTGACGTATCAGTGCACATCAGTGCAGTTAATGTTGTGCAAATGAAGAACGTTGATTGTGTTCAGATTGCTTCTTTTGGGGAGACTATAAGTCCTTGGCACCTTCATTTCCACATTCTTAAATAACTAGCTCAAGAAATTAGCAGCCAAGAAATGTGCACCTTACTGTCTTACTAAACCTCCAGATGTACATTTCTTAATTTGAAGATGCTCAAATTGTTAAGCATTTAAAGTTTTATCCATCCATCATCCCAATCACTTATGCTAGTCAGGGTCACCTGGTAGCTTGAGTCTATTGCAATCTGCACAACACAGGGAGCACAGATAAACTCCACAGACACATGGGGCAGAGGTGGCACCAGTGTAACCCCCTGGACCACCCATATAAAGCTTTATCTAGTACAAAATAACATATACAGGACTGCACAAAAGTCACATCAAAGAAAATGTTTAAAGCTATTTATCTGGTGCATATTTGCTCAGAAAAAACTATTTAACATTAGAAGATATGCAAGTTAACAAAAACTTTTTGTTAACTTTGTTAGTTAATAAAAACTAACAAAAACTTCTTCTGTTCCCCAATAAGTGACTGACGTCTTGCTGGAAAGCTTGAAGAGCACCACTTTGGTTCCTGAACTCTCCTCAGGAGCAGCCCAGCCATCCCATGTATTCCATAAATTTTGCAATAAGCTCAATTAATTAATTGTCTGAGATAAATTACTCATTGGTCCACTGAAAAAATACACGGTTGTTTTGGATGGTCACTGCAAACACTGGGGGCCGTTAGGAGAGGTTTTGCAATGGCAGCTTGACAGGCATAACATCATAGTTCTACACCAACATGAACATCATTTAAACATCACTTTCATTGTGTGTATTTATGCCTAAGACTTTCACACAGTACTGTAAGTGTGCTGTAAACATATGGAAACATAAAAAAAAAACAATACTGGCGTTCTGAGCACCTGTGCGCTGCCAAGGTTGCTATCTCTCAAAGGAGGTGTGCCGTGCTGTGTTGAAGGTCTCCTGGGATCTTCTGGGCTACATGCTCACCTAGAGCACACGAAAGCAGCAGCAGACACACACGCACACGAAAACACAGCCATAGAAGCAAAGAAATGCAGATGCTCTTACGGGCAGACGCAGATAGGTACTGTCTTACGCTCCCTCCAGTTGATTCTGGCACAAGAAAAGCCTTTGCCGCCTTCGACATATGATTGGCCCGTCATAACATTTGACCCAGATGCCTCTCTGTTTAGTCCACCTTTCTGTAACAGTACTGAGCCTCTTTAGAGTGAGGCAGCCTCCTGGGGGAAGAGAAAGCCATTGGTCTTTGAGAATTGCAGCATAGCTGCATTGACAGCCGTAAATGGGTTATGAGATTACTTAGGTCCAACTGTTACAGGTCTTCAGAGGATGTCGTGGGAAAACAACGAAGGTCAGATGATTTCAATGCAAACAATTGCAGGATTTCTGTCTTTTTAACAATAGATCACGGGGAGGGGCCAGCGCACATTGAGATAAACAATCAGCAGTGTGCTGAAGGTACAGATGACTTTGGCAAATCTGGATGGTCTTGTCGATGGAGGGAGTGTTAGGTGAAGGGGAGGGGATGAAAGGAGAGGTCACAGCCTTAAGCGCTATATTGTGCTAACGGTGTTAATACTTCCGTTACAGGAGCTGGTGTTAATCAAACTCAGCAGGAGGACTCCCTTCTACAAAGAAGAGATCAAAGCTAATGGGGGGAGGAGTGCACATGACTCACAGAGAGTTTAAAAAGCGAAGCGTAACGTAAGAGACACTGTGGATGATGAGCAGTGATTGCTTCTTACATTTAGCTATTTGAGTGTAGACTCTCTAACTGCAAACATTCAGTGGTCCTCGATCTTAATCTTAAGAGGTGAGGATAGTATACAGGCATCAGACTCATTTATAGATCCAAGGCCGACTCTAATTGACAGCTTGTGGTCCACAAGAAAAGGGTCCTTATGGGAAGAACGTCAGATTCTACAGGAAACCGACATTAAAGTTTCAAAAATGGGCCCTCAAAGCTTTACGGCCAGGTTGAACAATGGGTGGAAGAAAGCTAATGCAGAAAATCCCACAAGGCTGCAGAGTGACGGCAGCCAAGACACACACATGCCCAATCATTAGCCAAAAAACAATGCGTATGGGATCCCCAATGATATGAATCATTAAACACTGCTAGGACCTGAAAGAGTTTATGCACACACACACACACGGATGCATAAAACGTTCCCCTTAGTCACCTAAATGTCACACAATTACATCACATACATGCATTCACTCCGCATACCCATGCGATCATAAACGCACGCCCTCATGCATTCTCTCATGCATTCACACCTGTCCTTGGATGCATATACCGTCTTCATACACGTGCATTCACACACACATTCACTTCTTCCACCGCTCCAAAACACGCATCAGCACGCATCACTCTCTCAGGTCCTCTCGCACAGAGAGAAGCGCACAAGGAGACGCCATGGAGGTGATGCTGCGGTGGATGGTGATGGGGGGGGGCAGACACCCTGCAAAGCTTGGCAGATTCTGGGGGGGCAGGAAGATGTGAGCAACACAGGAAAGTGAGATCTCTGAGCATCTCTCTGGCTGGATTGTTTGGGGGTCTCTTTTAGTCAGACACTGCATGCATATGAGTGTGGACAAGATGGCCTTGAGCTCAGAGGCCAGTCATACCCTGCCGTAAGGTGAGACCAGGGCCTGGGAGGGAAGGTGATACAGTAGGGTGTCAGATTCCAGATTCAACGCGCCTCCTTGGGACTTTAACTATTACTTACAAAATTGTGTTCCTGTATGAAAAAATTGTAACACTTCACTGTGGGACCACAAACACTTAGCAGTAACTTTATGCAGTTACATATCATGAATAAAAATCACCAACCAATCATGAACAAATATAGTAAGTAATACCAAGCAGCTGATATAAAAGATGTCATGATTCATTAATGATGAACAAACATGAGATCAGTATTTCACTTGTGTTATTCAATACTTGCCCCTTCACTATTTCCTTCAGTAGTTCACAAAGGTTTACAGAATTTACAATATTAACAGACATAATAACAAATATGGTTACTGCTTGAAACAAAAGATGATTGGTATGTAACTAAGACTTAGTTGGTGGTCAATATTACATCAGTAATAGCATAATACTGCATTATTTTTGCCCCTTCAAGTAAAATGTTACAGAAAAAGTACATTTAAGATGAGAAGTTTGAATAACTGTCCATTTGTTTATAGTTTGTATTCAGTAAAAAATCACAGTGATAGAACCTGTGAAAATGATATCTAGTCTATATAAGGAATTGCAGCATTTTTCACTGCATGATTCATGCCCTGTAATAATAAATTATACATACATCTTTAACAAATAGGACAGTGTCTTCAGCCATCGACCATACCAAGCGGCTAGCCAAATGGGGGTGTCGCCTGCAACCTGCTGTATTTCAGGCTGCACCTCCATATGGGGGGGCATTGCCAAGCTGATTTTGGGTCAGAAGATATACCAAGTCAAAATAAGGAATAAGGAAGCGGCAAGAGAGCTGGAGAAAATGACAGAGTGAGACAGAAAGAAACAAATAATCAGAAAAAGCCAGATCAGCAACAAAAAATGCTGTTTATGCACATGAAGCAGCATGTTAATGCCCGGCACATAATACTCTTAATGTCCCATGGAGTAGGAATGAGGGCTGCATACCTGGGTCCCCTGAGCCCCCCCAGCTGCAGCGTGGGTGAAGGGCGGGCTGGCCAGCACTGCACCGAGTCTCCTGCACCCCCCCTCCCCCCCCCCGGGGTCTCACAGCGGTGCTGATGAAAAGTGCGTGGTGGATGGCCGCTGAAGAAGGAGAGCGGGCAAAGCTTAGAGGAGCCACAGACCTGGAATGAGATCATGCTAATACTTTACTGAAGGCCATGTTTGTAGTCATTTATAAACATATTCATGACAAATAATAATGCATTCATGAAACATTTTAAACATGACTATAAATATTTGTTAAAGGGCATAACAAATGGCAGCCTCTCCTTTACTAAGGCTAGTTGAAGAATGGGTATCTCTTACACAGGGCAGGAGTGCCTGGCCGCCCAGATACCGAGCCTGAGTCCGGGTCCAAGTCCAATGGGGCCCAGAACAGCACCACCAGTGGATTAAACAGAGCATCACATCTGACAGAAAGAGAGAGATAGAAGGACAGGTGGAAGTTCAGCTAAGCCCCGTCCAGGAGAGAGAGTCCTGGTTGGTGAGAGATGAGGAATAACGCGGAATGGAGATGTGAGAACAGAAAAGAGAGATGAGAAAACAAAACAGGAATGGAATGAAATGTCACAAAATAACTAGGATGCTTCGACTCCTGATAATTGTGGCAAAACCTTTGTCTTCCAAGGTTACAGCCTGGGCTGATCTATAAGCAAGAATATATCTCTGCAAAGATGAGGCTGATGGGCAGGCCTCCTGACACGAAATTTCACACTAGATGATTACATCGTTTCAGTAGCACTGAGACCCCCTATCCTCACCCTCATTTTCTGTAAAGTTTCCTGTCTGGGCTTGGGGTCGTCCCCTGCTTTTTAGGATCTCCATGTAGTTCTGCAGCAATCTCACGATCCTCTGCAGCATACCTTAACGTTCTTATTGCTCGCTGCAAGTCGTATGGCCACCTTCCTTCTTGCTGACCCACCCTACAAGGGGAATGTGGAAGTCCAAAAGGAAGTGGCGGGTGTCTTTCACCACCAGCTCACTGGCCTAAACAGGTTTCTGTGCCCATGACAGCAGTGGGGAAGGAACACAGTGAGCCTGGAGGACCTCCTCACTTGCTTAAATGAATTATTCCTGTTATACTGACTTCTTAATTATGACCTTAGATAGTAGTCCTTTAAACAGACTGAACAAGAGCATATTACAGTCTATGGTGACCCTTAACGGTCAATCTCATTATTAACCTGCCCCCTGTGGCTGAGCCATGGAAAGGCGGCAAATGTCTTGCAGCCCTGCTCACCACGTATGGCTCCTTTACACACATCAATAACTGATTGGTCAAAGTCACTCCGCCGAGCCGTGAGCAGGTGCCGGTGCATCATGCTGCCTTCTGCGAGGTGGTTCTGCAGCCTCAAATGCAGGGCAGGCTAAAAAATCGCTTTTCTCCCCAAGCAGTACAACTGCTGAACAGCCTGCCCCCCTCCCCCTCACTACACTGAACTGGACAAAACTGAAACCTATTTTATCTATTTATCCCATTTCCTCATTCCATTGCCCATTTCTTCAACCTAATCAGGCTTTTAACTGTAATATTTGTCCTACCCGATGTCTAAGTCTAGATTTTACTGTCATATATCTTACGTTCATATGAGCAATGAGGACAGAGACTTTGACTTTTTAACTGTTTGACTTTAACTGTCTGGTGGCACTATCATAGCACCAGTCTCAACAAGACCGAGCAGCAGGAAGGTCACACGGGATACGGAGGCGTAAATACAACTAACAATGTAAATAATCAGGTAAACATGAGCCGAGCGCGGCTGAAAGCCAGCCACGAACTCGGACGTTTATTAAGTACTGCAGGCGGAATCCCAGAAAACTGCTCACGGTCCCATCCCGCTGAAGGCAGGGGTCCGATTTGGGAGCAGCTATGTGCACAGTCTCTTAGGAGAGG
This sequence comes from Petrocephalus sullivani, assembly GCA_026780845.1. Lineage (NCBI taxonomy): Eukaryota > Metazoa > Chordata > Actinopteri > Osteoglossiformes > Mormyridae > Petrocephalus > Petrocephalus sullivani. Next base: position 17,390,922 of record JAODKM010000002.1, on the reverse strand, counting down.
AATTTGACCTCAGCTGTTGTGAGTCTTTCTGTGAAAACTAAACTGTGTAAAACATTTAGCAAAAATTTTACTCCCCTTAGCGAGAAGAATGTGAGGATTAAAGGCATTTTGTAATAATCTCGTTTCCAATAAGTCTTGTTAAAAGCCACATCGTAATGTAATCCAAGTATATCACAGTAGCAGCACAAACTAGAGATACCCACAAAGACATCAACATTAAGATATGCAAACTGATAGTATTCTTCAAATGTATTCATTGGATAAATACAGTACAATATCTATTATAACTGTTAATTTTATTCTTTCTAAAAGCTTTCAGTGTTCAGTAAGATTTGAGTAGCAAAATAATGTTTTTTTAATACCAGTTGAGGTAATAGGCAACATAAATATTACTAATATTTTAGTGGCCTTGCTGGTCTCTTACTTAATGACGTGAAACATAAAAGCAGGAAAGGAAAAACTAAAAATATCCTAAAGTTACACTAGGTGGCGCTTTTGCCCAGTCAAACTGACTCGAGCATTATTTATGAATGCTGCCTGTGGAAGATAATCGCTTTTCATCATTTTAAACCAGCTAAGGCTGGTTTAAAATAGTCTAGTCTATATTGAAGTCTATATTGAAGTTTTTCTACTTTTCAGTATTAACAATGCGTTACCCCTGAACATGCTATTCATTCTGTAATTACTTATTATTACTCTCTGTGGTCTATCAGGTACACCAGCTTGCTAATACAAACAGCCTGCCCCTCCAGGTAGTTGCAACTGAGTACATGCAGAAAAAGGCTCACTTCAAATTTGGTTGACTGTTAAAGTGGCTAAGCTGCCGGATCTAAGCGATATGGATTGTGCCATACGTGGTGGTTCCAGAGTGGCCAGAATCATTGACGCTAACAGGAAGGACAGATGTGTCAATAGACCAGCAATGTGCAGAAAGGTTTCTCAGAGCACACAACTCGGCTACCCCTTGAAGCGGTTCTGGAGGCAAGAGTGGGTCCTACCTAATACGTCTGTAGTGTCCTCTGAGAGTATTTGTGTTATTTGCACACCTTATAATTAATCCAATAAAGTGTTAATGAATTGCCATGACAGTCTGATGCAATATCATTGCACATGATTCACTTGTTTTCAAACCTGAAAGATGTTTACAAATTGAGATAATGCAAAGCTTAGCAACTATCTTTATAGTATACCAGATATATGCTGTTGAATGGGTTCAGTACAGAATCAGGTTTTTAGCCCAAGTTTGTCTGCACATACAAGGAATTTGTCTCTGGTTGTGAGTAGCTCTCAAATACACAGCAAATACATTTAAGAACAGACAATACAAATACAGTACAGTTAATGTACATAATGTGGATTTGTTGTTGAAAATTGTTTAAAAGTGCTGGAGTGCATGTCTGTGCAAGGCGAACTGATATAAGTACAGTATGTACAAAAGAAAATATGTACAAAACAATACAGTAAGTACAGTGAGCTCTACAGCAACGAGACATTGCTTATTAAGGGGATGGTGGGCAAATGTGCATCTGAGCCGAGGCAGCTGGGTCAGCTGCTCAGAGGAGTGATGGATTATGGGAAGAAACTGTTCTTGTGCCTGTCTGTGTTGGCACATAATGATCTGTAGCTTCTAGCAGAGGGGAGAAGTCCAAAGAGGCCGTGGCCTGGGTGTGAGGGGTCTGCGATGAATTCCCCTGCCTGTTTCCTGGCTCTGTATGAGTACAGGTCCTGGAGGGAGGGCTGGTTAACACCAATGATCTTTTTTGCACACTTAACTATTTGCTGTATCTATTTTGGTGCTTGATTTAAACCAGACTGTGATGGACAAGCTGAGAACAGATTTGATGCTCACAGACCTGATGCAGATCAGTAGCCCGGGTGCCTGGCTGAACTTCCTCAGCTGGCACAGGAAGTCTGTCCTCTGCTGGGCCTTTTTTTGTGATGGAGATGATGCTGGTCTCCAATTTCAGGTCCTGGGAGATTGCAAATCCCAAACATGAGAAGGTTTCCACGGCAGACAGAGGGCTACTTATTTACTGTGATATAGAGCTTCTTTTGAACTCCCTGCTTTAGTCTTACTTTTTCTTTTGTCCTTCAATCTCTTTAATTTCCATCTATCTATCTATCTATCTGTCTATCTCTGTCTCTCTCTCTCTCTCTCTCATTCTCTCTCCTGCAGCTGGCTGTGGGTTAGTTAAGTCCCGCCACATTCCCTGCGTTCTCAGGAATTCTCATCTTTCAGCACTCGGCTGCTGTGTGTCTCTCCACTATTTCAGTCTCTCTCTATCTCCCCCGTTCCCATCTTTCCTTGAACCTCTCTTAGTTTCTCAGAGACCTTCTCTTCAGTTGCTCTACTGAAGGCCTGTGAATTCAAGTTAGCATAATTATAAATATTTTCGAACTAGCATCTTCTTTCTCTGTTTTAGAATGTGTTATATGTAGGGTAGACTATACTAATACTTAACACAAAGTATCTAATTCCATGTCCATTTCTTTATTCTTGGGAAACTCTCTAATTATTTAATTGATTCATTTACCGATCACAATCACATTTAACCTACCACATATCATTTATAAAAGTTAGAGGACTAGGCCATGGTGGTGCGACTTGGCAGACTTGAATATTTCCTTCAGTGAAATATTTAGGTTACCAAAAGAATAGACTGCAAAGTAAAAGAATATTTACAAATTTAATCAAACCATTGGCTACATGAATACCCCCAACAATGGTACTGCAATGAAGCACTTGTTTGCAGGGTCCAACAAGAACGCATTTGAAAAATACAAGGAAAACATTGATAAAGCATTACCTACTGCCTAAAGCTACAACACTTTCAATATTATTTCCCTCGTGACCTAAAACAGTTCTATGACTATAAACTGTGCATTTGTGGTGAATTGTGATATTCTTAACATTTTAGCCCGCTGTCAGCTTTTGTTATTTACTACCCAAGTGTGCCTTGTGTAAATATGCAGAATTTACACAATTGTTCTTCAAACTGAAAGACATAACTAGCTAAGATCTTTTTTGTTTGCTAAAAGGCACTTTTCAGTATTTCCCAGTCTCTCCCAATATTACTCTCTCCCTCTTCCTCTTTCTTGACCCCATATGCCCCCCCCCACTCATTGTCCAGAGAGCAGCATATTGCATACTGACCTCGCAGTTTCTCACGCCCCCGCTCTGCACCGTCCTCCCTCTCTCTCCCATTCAAGTCTTTTTCATTCTTTGTGGACTAAACAAAATAGATAAAAGTCAATTTCAGTTATTAAAATCACATTTGTCAATCTAGATAGAAATCAAAGGAGCATTTTCTATTGAATTTATTGGGTTAATTGCTTCATTTTGGCTGTCATTATAGAACACTGATTATTATTTATTCTTGTAAATGCTATTTAATATCAGTGTGTGCATATATGCATGCTCGTGTGTGCAGGAGTCTCGAGTCGCATATGTTTCATAAATAATCCGATCATTTATTATATGCACACTGTAGTGTGGATGTGATTGTGTGGGCGAGCGACCAGAGTAAAAAGTACATGCTTTTCGTCTCCATGGCTGCAAAGCCAGCTGTGCAACTGCATCACCAAGACATTGACAGATGGGTAGATGAGATAAAGGGGCTAATAGGCTAAAGATTAACCTAAAGGGGATTGGGTATCTGGTGGTAGAAACAAGAAAATATGAATAGAAAAAAAATGAAAATGGAAAACTCCAGAGGCAATAAATATAATTACAAGAGTTCTTGTAAAAATCTCATGGCAAACACTATCATCAGGCATGGCCAGATAAAGACATGTGGCTTTTAAGACACAACTGATACTTATATAACACACATTTAGAGTTTGAAGATTTGATCAACAGAGATCCTTCAAAACCCAAATGAAAACTGCATTTATAAACAGAAACGAGAGACAGTGGGATCACTGGCACTGTAACAAAATACACGCACGTAGTACTCAAGATTTGCTCAGATTTTTCTAAGTTACCTTAACTAATTTAATACTGTGACTCACTGTGGACAGAAAAGGAACGATGTGGTCAAGAAAAGTAAAAAAAAATGAAAAACTCATTGGAAATGGGGGAAATCTTTCATATGTTCAGTGTTTAACAAAAATAATGTACCGTTTCTGAAAGTTACATTTTGCAAAAAGGTATCGAACTTGCAACCTTTTTCAATATCAGTAGGAAATTTTCCTTAGTAAATACCCAGTTTCATAAGATCCAGTGCCTTTCTCGGCCCATCCCCCTGCCTTTGACTGGTGCAAGTATCTGTCCATCACCTGAAGAACTTCTGAGAATTGACGAAGAACCGCCCTTCGGGAAGGGCGGAGCCTTCTGGCCACACCCCCTCGTGTCCTCCGTTGGCACCTCAGATGTCAATCAAAGCGCGGCCACGCCCCCTCCAGGCGTCCGCGCTGCTCCCCTCGCTTAAGATTGACAGTCAATAGCGGCTCGCGGCAGCGAGGTGTAATTGCAGAGAAAGAAAACTTCTGAGGCAGTTACGGTCCTCAGTTTGCCAGTCTGGTTGCTACGGTTCCGTGTGCTTCGGACGCCACGGGAGAAGAAGGCGGGGAGGTCCGAGGACAATCTACGCGTCGAAAGAGATAATATAGGAGGAATATTTATATTTAATGGCTGCTGGGGATGGTTCCCAGCTGCCGGCGACTATAGCGGCCAGCCGGAGCGTGGAGAAGGCGCTCGAGGAGGCCGCCGCGAGCGGGGTGCTCAACCTGTCTAACCGCAAGCTGAAGGAGTTTCCGCGGACGGCCAAGAACCACGACTTGTCCGATGTCACGCATGCAGGTGAGCGCCGGGTCGCGCCGCCGGTACCCGCGACGCCGTCTCCAGGTCGTCGGCTCGCCTCGTATTTCCCTGGTTTCCTTTGTTATATTGTGTAATGCCCTGCGTTTGTGCGCCCTCCGACGGCTCTGCCGGTGCGCGGACGCTTAGCGCTATAAGCGCGCCCACAGCGCCCCCTCGGAGGTGGGGTTCGGCCGCGGCGGCGCTCCGGACCGCGCCTCCGGACTCTCCGCCGAAGTTCCGAGTCGCGCGCTCGCTTCCTGTTGGGCGCGCGCTGCGTGCGGCGGGGCGCCTAATGGGGGCGAAGCTAGCGCGCCGTCTCCCTTTGCCCCTGTCATATGTAATTTGTTTTCCAGGTACACTTGGATTCCGGTGCTGGGTGCTGCTAGGCGATGGCGCTCGGGGGGCGGGGGGGTCTTGCTTTTATAGAGCTGAGCGGATGCAGTTTGATAAAGTCGCTATAGCTGTGGCGATGTCTCCCTCCTACACTCGTGCAGTGCATGATCGTGGCCATCTGCTCCCGCCCCGTTATACCCCCCAAAATATTACTTAGCATGATTTATAACCAGTTTTTATAGAGATTAACTGGTTAGAGGAAATGCGGTATAGCGGTTTTCTGTGTCACGTCATTAGTCACGAATAGTAAGATGGCTTATTTAAACGGAGCCTCACTGACTGTAAACTTTAAACTCTTTGCTTCTCAGTGCTCATAATTCTCAGGATTTCAGTCTGACAGTGAACCTCACCACGTGATGTCCTTAACAGCGAATATTGCCCTGTTTTCAGCAATGTGTTATTGAACCTTCTTATACGCAACCAACAAGGCGCAGCCACGCTGCACTGTACAAATTTATCTTTTCTCATGCGGAGCCAATATTTATGTTGGCAAATTTTTGCATCGTAATTTCAGTGAGTCAGAGAGCATATACTCGATTGAAAAGTGATTTATTTTTACCATCTTGGCTGAAATGAATGGTCATAGAATGCTTATGGTCTTTGCACATGGGACCTTAATTCATAATTGAATTTTTTGGTATCCCTTACAACACTCAATGGACGAGCAGAAAGACATTCATCCCATGATGGTGTTGCTATTTTAAATATTTAAGGTGTGTCTGAGGATATTTATATATCATACAGCTGTTCCTTGAGTGTCTGTGTTAAATATTTAATTCAAGCAGTGTATTTAACTTCAGACCAATGAGAGGTGGAGTGTGCATGAATGTGTGTAGGGGAAATTAGTTCTTCTGTGCTCTTTAATATGTCATAGCTTTCCACCTGGAAGGTCAGGGGTTTAGATCTCCCTCTGTGTGGACACTCAGCCAGCACTGGTTCTGCTGTGACCCATCGCTAGCAGAAACATCACTGCACTAGCCAAGAGTATCCACTAAATGATTAAAGTCCCCAAGAGGATTATCTAAGAGGCAGGCTGCCATATTACAGTAGTACAGCTAGTGGCTCTTGTTGCTGGGAGAGAGGATGTGAAAATAAATAATTGTTGTTGTATCCACACACTCATGTGACCCCCCAAGGCCTTAAGACACAGCGGCTTCTTGTTCTGAGTGGAAGGAACAGAGGGAGGGGTAACGGGATAAAGGGGGCTTGGTCAAATAGGCTCTTTAGCGTTTGGCCTTCATTATCTTTGCAAAGTTCTTTCTCTCCTGGTTGCCATCTATTAAACATCTTGATCCTGTGCCCCATTTGCCTTTGTCCTGCTCAAGTGCCTCCACTATAAACTCTTTGATGTTGGCCATGCTGTGCTAATACAGTTGTTATACCTCATGCTCAAATCTAAAAATTGCTGACTAACAAATCTAACACTCAGATGCTATTAAAGTAAAATGCTCTGCTGAATAGAAAAGGGCATTTTGATGGATACCATGGCAGTATGCCGAATCCAGGGCTTGGATGTGATGCCAGGATAATGTGATGTAGAACTGTTCAAGATGCCTGTGTGCATTATTATTATTATTATTACTATTATTATTATTATTTATTTTCCCCGCATGGCCCAGGGTTTCTGTGTGTGAATTTTGCACATGTTCCTCAGTTTTCTGCTGGCTAATCTGGTTTCCTCCAGTCTCATTACTACATATACATAATAAACAATTTGAACATGTATGCATAGTATAATGGTATGACTGGCCAGACCGTCATGGTTGTAGATTAATTTCTCACCTCTCGCTGTAATGCAGACTTAGTCCCTTTTTTGCATGGGTTTCCACTGGGTTTTCTGGTTTCCTCCCAAAGTCCAAATCTATTGGGCCGCACAATATTGAAGAAAAAATATCCCAGCGTGATGTTTTTTTTTTGTGGGTTGGGGGGATTCATAAAGCAAAAAAGGACTTGATCATTTACCTAATATAAACCATATAGTCAAATGAAACTTGAGCCTGTGGAATACAATGTCTGGCCAAAAAGTCATTTTAATTAAAATCTGCAAATACTTAAGACCCAATGATGGGATCATTATTGCAGCTCAGCAACATTATGCAGCAATAAAGTGAAGTCAGCTGAGTACCTGAATCTACTTAATGGCCAGGTTATCCCATCAAAAGATTTTTTCATTGCACATGGCATGAGCATGTTCCATCTAAATGGGAAATGAATAAAAATCTGGATGAAGGAAAAATGTTGATGTTATATTGCCATGTGGAATCACTGCCATGCCGAATGTACACCATACAGAAAGCTAAAGGTGGTCCAACAAAATATTAAGGTGTGACCTTTTCTGACCAGGTAGTGTAAGTTGGTGGCATTTCTGTGAGTTGTGCTGACACAGCAGTCCTGACAAATCCCCTGCTTCTGGTTTATAACACCTCAGTGGAATCCAAAATTGTCTTTTGCTGAATAGTTCTTATCTTCTTCTCATTAATTTTTGCTAAATTTCTCACAAATGCGCCACACTGTCTGATATGGGATACTAGAGTAATCGCCAAGTTTTCAAAAAAATTAGAGTGAGTTACATATTTCTAGAACTGCAAAGCATTGCAAGACTAATTTATTGGTTTTCATTATTGTCTTTTGCTTCTTACTGCTGGCAATCTAGTGTAAGTAATACTTAGAGGTCAAGTGCATCTGGCCCCCCTAACAGGACAACTGGCTCCAGTCTCCCCCCCCCACTACTGATCCACTGTACCATGCTGAAGCATTGAATCTTTGAATTTTTCCATCTCAACCACGTGTCTGGGGACCCGGACTTTTTCACCTAAATAACTATATTAGGCTCATATCAAAATAAATAGGCTCTATTAGTAGCTTTGTGCGCAGTCAGGGGGAGTTTAATGCACACAATTTAACCACAAAAAAAAACGTAATGGAGCTTGATGGGAGATTCCAGAAAGCAGTCGGAGTGATGTTGGCTGGAATTTAACCACTGCTGTGGGTGAGGTCCCCCAGCACCCCCAGTACCTGCTGACAAGAGATGCTGCCTTTCCATAATGATGTAGAGATGGCAGCAGGCAGAAAAGGGGGAAATATGATCGTATGGCAGGATTTCCAAACAACTTTTCTCATTTAATTGCAATAATAACAACACCTTTCCATTTTCACTTCCAGTTCCATATGTATTTGATCATAGATGCAAATTTGAGTCTTATGGTGCTCATTTTTGATGTTTGTTGTAACATTTTGTGGAATATTGTGCAATCCTCCAGATAACAGACTGAAAAAATGTGAAACATTTTTCGCACTGGTTCTGTGGACTTTTTAAATACATGTTTAAGTTTTATTCCCTGTTTCTTTAATGTCTGTTGCTGTGAGAGGATGTTGGTGTCAGAGAATGTTCTTGGTTGTGTGGTTACAGTAGGTCCACCTTGGTGATGTTGTGCAGCACTCTGTTTCCTCTGTCAATCGCTTCTGTTTAACATGGCGGATGTGTTTTTTTTTTTCTTCAGTCCTCTTGAACTTCTGTTTTTTCTGTTTACGATTCATCCTTATCTTTCCTTTCTGTTACTGAATTCAGTGTTGAAAAAACCAGTTTCTCCTCAGAGGACAACAGATGAGAAAGATGTGACTTGCTGGTCCCAAAGGAGAGAGATGCATCTATGTTCTGTATCAGCCTCCACTGAGTTAGAGCTGGGCTAGCTGTATTCGGAGGCAGAAGGTCACAGTGACTAATGGTTTCCCCCAAGTTTTAATAGGCATGGTGGTGTCGTTGGATCAATTTCCATACACAGTTTTCTGTTTATGCAGAATACTGGGGCAGGAGTTAGTAGTTTTATCTCATCAGTTCTGTTTTGATATAGCTACATTGGCTTCCACTTAAGTTTTGTATAGATTTTTTTTTGCTACTAGGGTTGCCACCTTTTATGCAAAAAATAAAGGACGCCTACCATAGTGGGGACTTGCCACAACCACGATGTACCAAATGATGCACCAGTGGTGGTAAA